>JARTUT010001314.1:1200000-1780371 GCA_030674115.1 Micraspis discolor | reverse complement strand
CCAGAATCAGCAAGCAGAGCCGATGGCCTCCACAAACAGTATCCAGTATACAACTAAGGATTTGGCAACTTTAAAAAGTGGGCGTTAATTTTGGACAAATTCCCAATTGTTTTGATACCTACAGGTCGCAATTAGTGTTGGTTGCCTCTTATAAGAGGCGGCTCATTTTTGTACAATGTACCACCTCACTTCAAGAGTGCCACTTCGCCTAGATGAGGACCAGGATGAAGCCACGCGAGTCACGCGACAAATACAAAACGGGAGAGGGGATAAGTCCTGGTCCTGGTCACCGGTACAAAAACGACAGAGACAGAGGTAAATGAGGGTTGCGGGGATGTACTGATTCATAGTAGACGGTACACAGATGCCGTAAATTATGGAATTGCAGAGGGTTTTATGACGCGGCGGCGTCTTTGTCATTTTTTCACCTCTTACCAAATATGATGGGATTTTATAATAGTTTCTTTGAACAGAAAAACAATTTTATTTTCGGTAATTGTATGAAAATATTGATTCTTCAGAGAAGGAATAAAACTCTATGCTCTCGATTGCTACCTGCTATTTTTGTACCAGTATCACATGACATTATAGTGTCAATTTTTCCGATTTAAAAATATTAATTATTAGTAGGAATTCTGTTCGTCATAGATAAAGAAAAATAAGAAGACATGAAAAGTCGATTCGAGGAAAAATTGAACGAGTTGTTATTATTATCAAAGGGCGAAATATTCAGTTTCATATCAACCAAATTAACACAAATGCTAAATAAAATACAAAGATGAAATTTTCGGAATAATAATACTCAATATATTATGACCCTAATAAATGTTAAAATTGCGAATTGGTATGAAGCTATATACAGTGTGGAAACCACTTATGGAATAAAATTCTTTATGACATTATTTTAGAAAATTATAAAAATGCTTAGACACGTCAACTTTTAAATTCAGTTGTGCGTTATGTAAACATAAATTTAAATGTACAGGGTGATACACGTAAGGCTGCTATAGTCGGTGTTCTCTTTTAATGAAACACCCTGTATATTTGTATATTTTTGAAATCCTCTTAATGAACCGATTTCAACAAACTAAATAATGTATGATCAATTATGAATTATACAGGGTGAAATTTTAAAATTAATAATTTATTTCACTTGAAATATTGGTACTTTTTAAATTAGCTAAATACGGATTTATCAAAAATCTAAACTAATTATTAGACGTATTTGAAAAACCTTCTGAGTTAAATAAAACCTGGTACGCCAATCAATTTTATCATAAATACCTAAAAAGTGCATAGATACGCCAATAATTAGACAAAATCGGTAAATAATGTGGATTGTTTTAATATTCAGTCGGTTGTTGATGTGTTTACAGTTTATACTGAAAAAGTAAAATCTTTGTTAAAAACTTTTTCCTTGTCGAAATAACAATGAAATATTTAACTGAGACTCACCGAATTGAGATTTTAATGATGATCGGGGCAAACTTATTTAATCAGGGGTATCCCGAATTGCATAATATTTCACAAAGCACAGTGTCTAAAATTCATGCACAATTCAGAGAACTTGGACATGTCAAACCATTAAAAGAAAACCAAACTTCGTTGAAGATGATGTGAAAGTGAATATTTTGTTAAGTGTCGAAGAGAATCCAACTTCAAGTACACGTCAAATTGCCCGTGAAAATAATGTTAGTCATATCATCAAATTGACTTTTGTGCAGGAGTTAACAGACGACGATCCAGATCGTAGAATGGATTTCTGCGAAAGATTGATGAATAAGCTGAACAGAAATGAGATAGCTCTTGGTACCATTCTTTTTCTGACGAATCAACATTCACATTGAATGGGGAGGTAAACCGACAGAACTGTAGATATTGGTCAGCAGAGAATCCTAATTGGATGCGTGAAACACATACTCAGTACCCTCAAAAGGTGAACGTTTGGGCCGGTATCATAGGCGACCATATTATTGGTCCTATATTTATAGATGGAAATTTGACAGCTGAAAAATATTTAAATATGCTTACAAATGAAGTTATTCCTGCGTTGTCAAACTTATATCCCAACGCAATAGATCCTAGCTTACCGAATGAAAATGTTTGGTTCCAGCAAGACGGGGCAACACCCCATTATGCTTTAATGGTAAGAACTTATTTAGAGGAAATCTTCCCACTAAATGGATTGGACGAAGAGGTACTATTGAGTGGCCAGCTAGATCGCCAGACCTTACGCCGCTGGATTTTTTCTATGGGGTTACATCAAGAACAAAGTATATGCAACACAACCAACTAGCATTGTAGACCTCAAAGACAGGATAACTACAGAAATACGGAATATTTCACCTCAAACTTTAAACAAAGTTAAGGAGGAGTTCTATAGGAGACTGTGCTATTGCCAACAACTAGGTGGAGAACATTTTGAGCATTTATTTTAATGTGTTAAAATCAAATACATCAGCTATTTTATGTAAGTGTTTAATTATTGTAAAAATAAAAATTTCACCCTATATTTAGTTTATTGAAATCGGTTCATTGAGGGGATTTCAAAAATTTACAAATATACAGGGTGTTTCATTAAAAAAAGAGAACACCGACTATAGCAGATTTACGTGAAACATTTAAATTTATGTTTACATAACGCACAACTGAATTCAAAAGTTGACGTGTCTCAGCATTTTTTATAATTTTCTAAAATAATGTCATAAAGAATTTTATTCCATAAGTGGTTTCCACACTGTATCTTTTCTGCAAAATAAAGTCTCAAAAAGAATTCAGCCCGAAATCACTAGTAATTGGATACATTTTTATAAAAACAGTTTGTTCTAAAACGAACAGGAAAACTGTGTATAATGTGAAAGGAACTTAAAATTTTTAATTACATGAGAATATATAATCACGGTTAGCTTCGATTATTTTGGATAACAAAACCCTCATATTCAGTTAAATCTTCCCTCACTCGTTCACCGTGTTACGCCTCAAACTAACAATAAAAAAAAACAATAATATTCTTTCCCTATTATATTAAAAGAATTAAAAACCTCACCAATTAAAATAAAATAAAATGAATCCAATACTGGGTTAAGCAGGTGACAGCTTTCGTAAGCGTGACAGGCCAGCAACTCAGTCGAGATGGGGTAGGTTCGACCAACAGAATCAATAAATATACCAATTAGTAAACCGGAGGCGCCACACAATTTTTTCTCTAAACTATCACGCTCACTATCTGGATATAAGAGATCTAAATTGTGAAATGATCACTTTTTCGAATACCCAAAAATGTTGGATCAACCGAGAAATAAAAAGTCAAGAAACCTTGATCTATATTCTACTATAATAACTCCGCAATAATATTTACAAATCAGAGAAATTTTAAATGAATGAAAATGCGTGACATTAACGGTATTGAAGCTAAATCTTAACAAATGATAAATCCCAGACAAAGAAGATTGGCCAAACTTGCTTTATTCCGGTAAGACGTTCTCATAGAAAAACAAAATAATTTGAAATACGTTAATGGTCCGCCCTGTACATCAAATTGATTATACATCAACATAATTACACATGATATCTATACATATATATAGAATTAATATCGCAGGTAAATACAAATGCTAGATATTAAGAACCTAGCTCCTACAAAATTACACAATTAGGAAACAAAAAAAACCGATAATCAAAACACGAAAGAACTCGATTGTACTCCCTCGCTGAATTATTGTCAATCTTTCCGGAAATATAACTTTCAGGCGTAAACAATAAATGAAATTCATACGACCTTTGACTAGCGGCCGAGTGCGTAAACTAGGATCCAGCGAATGCAGGTCCAGGTGATGGTGGACGGTCTCTTCGAGAATTCCAAAATATTATGGCTCCGGTAATCGACAGTGTCGTTCAATTATTGCCAAAAGTTATTCCCAGACCCAATTAAAAAAAGCTACAATAAATAGAGAAGGAAATTACAAGCTGAATCTCGCAAACAACCAATGGAAACCAACAAATAAATGAAACTTACATCGTTCTGATCCTTTTGCACAAAATTCTCCTTCAATCCGTCAGTTTACGAATTAATCTAATTAATCAATACACGAATCGAGTTTATATCCGCTATTTAGCGATACACAATCCAAATTTTCCAAAAATCCACAATTTATTAACCAAATTCAGTGTATATCTCGACACGTGAAAAGAGAATGCCCGTGATCGAAGAGGTTCCTTATCAAAATCTGCGCCACATGACACATTGTTCTTTTGTGTATTATTCGATTCATTCTTCGCTTTATTTCCATTCGGTTTATTTTTATTGTAAATATAACGTCCCGTTATAACTCCCCCTCTGACCCGAAGAAAATTTCGTCCACGGAATTTTCCTGATGAGGTTTCAGATCTTTAACATGATACACTCCTTTTGACTTCCCATCGTCCCCAATTAAATCATAAGTCTGATAGAATACTCTCTTCTGTATTCTATACGGTCCTATATATCTTGTGGCAAACTTTTTCGTAAAGTTCTTCGAAGCATCGGACAAAGAATGATCCCTAAGCCAAACCAAATCTCCCTCCTTATATTCTATTGGACGACGTCTCATATCATAGTAACGTTTACTACGTTCGTGAGCATTCGTGATCTTCTGACGGACATCTTTGAAAAGTTTATCGAAAGCCTTCATCCTACTTGTAGGCTCCAGGGGCTTGGTGTCCGGAAGCAGATTGTGGTCCGTACCACACAACACTAATTCACGACCAAAGTTTATGAAATACGGAGTATGACCAGTTGTATCATGAACTGCAGTGCGTACTGCACATGCGACTTTCTGTAAATAATCTACCCAAGTATTATGATTATCTCTCACGAAGGATGCCAGCATCACTTTGAGGGTGCGATTAACCCGTTCTGTAGGATTAGCCTGAGGGTGGTAACGAGCATTGAACCATATGGTAACTCCATAAGAATCACACAATTCCCTGAAGATTGCAGAGGTAAATTGGGTACCATTATCGACAATAATGGTGGCAGGCACTCCTACCATGAGAAATACACTTTCTTCTAAGTATTTCGCAATAGGTTTCGCCGTAGCCTCCCTCAGAGGAGTCATAAAAGAAAACTTAGAAAAAGAGTCGGTGATCACCAATATATACTTGAATCCTCTTGAGGACGGCAAGGGTCCCACCAAATCCATACTCATAATTTGCCAAGGCTTAACCGCCACCAAACGAGTAGACATAAGTCCATAGGGTTTACTTTGCTCTGGTTTATACTGAGCGCAAACAGAACAAGCTTTGACATACCTGCTAACATCATGTCGCATTTTCGGCCAGAAATATTTCTGTCTGAGTCGCATAAAGGTTTTATAAATACCCGTGTGTCCAGAAGTAGGGTGATCATGATGCCCCGAGATCAGCTCTCGTCTGTTTTCCTTAGGAACTATCAATTTCCACTTCTCGTCCTCATTGCCTAATTCAGGGTACGAGCCCTCGACATATTTGAAGAGCCTGCCATCATGTATCCTATACTTAGGTATTTCCTTGGGTAATCAGAAACTAAACTCAACAACTTTAGATACCACCTGTCCCGACTTTCAGATTGCTGTCCCAACTCCAGGGAATCAATAATAGGAACTGACCGAGATAACATATCCGGTACAACTAATTCTTTCCCAGCACGATGTACTAACTCAAAGTCCCAACATTGAAGACGTAAAGCCCACCGAGCTAAACGACCCGAGGGATCTTTTAAATTATTCAACCATAGGAGACTGTGATGGTCAGTTACCACAGTGAATCTGGTCCCCTCCAAGTAAGGTCTGAGCTTTTCTATGGCCCAAATCACTGCAAGGCACTCGCGTTCCGTAGTAGAGTAGGCTCGCTCCTGTCGAGTCAAACTGCGGCTAATGTAACAAATGACTTTTTCGCCATCTGAATGCATCTGAGTCAACACAGCACCAATCCCAAAACCAGACGCATCTGTTTGGATAACAAATGGTAATTCAAAATCAGGATAATTCAATATTGGCGCGCTAACAAGCAAGCTCTTGATGGTTGCGAATGATTTTTCACATGCCTCATCCCAACAAAATTTTGTTGACTTTTTCATCAACGCCGCAATAGGTGCAATCAACTCTGAAAGGTTTGGTAAAATCTTCGATACCAACTCACCATACCAAGGAATGACCTCACTTCTTTGACCGTGGACGGTGGTTTGATCTGAAGGATCGCTTGGATCTTTTCTGGGTCAACATTTAAGCCATCTCGATTAACGATCATTCCCAGATAGCGCAATTCCGACATACAAAACTGACATTTTTCCCTTTCAGAGTAAGACCGGCCTTAAGCAACCTCTGAAAAACGTCGGACAACACACGCATATGAGTCTCAAAGTCTGGAGTACACACAATAACATCATCCAGATAAACAAATACATAAGGCTCAAGCTCTGGTCCTAATACTTGGTCGATTAGACGTTGCCAGGTGGCTGGTGCGTTGTGGAGTCCAAATGGCATTCTTTTAAAATGAAAATGGCCACGTGATGGTACAGAAAATGCCGTATATTGTTTACTAGATTCTTCCATTTCTATTTGCCAATACGCTGTCTTAATATCAAGTGACGAGAGATACCGTGCATTAGAAAGTCTATCCAAAATAGACGACATGAAAGGAATGGGGTAAGCGTCCCTCTGCGTTACTTTATTTAACCGTCGTAGATCCACGCAAAAACGATATGAACCGTTCTTTTTAGGAACCATTAAAACTGGACTGGACCAAGCGCTGTCAGATTTCTCTATGATACCTTCTTCCAACATTCGATCAATTTCGGTGTCAATTATCTTTTGAATGATGGGGTTAACCCTATAACTTCGCTGCTTGATAGGTGGAGAATCAGTGATTATCCTATGCTTTACTAAAGATGTACATCCTATTTTATCACCCATCTGTGAAAAATTGGTATCAAGCATTGTGTCAAGTCTACTTTGTTGGTCTCCTGATAATTCTGATCTGCTTACTATAGCATTTACCGCTACATGTGATTCGGAATCAGGCAGAAACTTCCATTCCCCAGTATTTAAGTTAGGTATTATTGACATCTCCCGCCAGAAATCTAAGCCCAAGATTAAAGATTGATTGAGATTTGGCATCACCAAAACTTCCAAAACCTTCACTTTATTTTTAAGAACAAATGGCACACATATCGAACCCCAAGTCAAACATTTTTCTCCAGTTGCTACGGTACACCACACTTTTGAATTTCTATTCAGTGTTACCCCAAGTTTACTCAATGATTTGAAAAGATCCTCGCTTATAATTGTCCTATGTGCTCCAGAGTCCAGCAGTCCCAAACATTTTTTCCCCAAGATAGTTACTTCTATATAAGGTCTAGAATCTCCCTCATTATGAGCTAAAATATACTCTATTACAATCGAATTTTTATAGTCTACCGCATTCAGTTTGGTCGCTTCATCAAGGTATCCGGACGCCACGCGACTCTGTTTTAACGCCGGACCCTCTCGTTTCCCGCCGACGGTGAACTAGAATTCCTACATTGTGGACAAGTAAACTTGGTAAACCCCAATTTTCCACATTTGAAACAATGTTTTCGTTTAGGTGCTCTACAACTGACCGCTAGATGACCAGTTTTACCGCAATTCCAGCAGTTTGATCCAGATGAAGAACCAAAGTCCACAGTATGGCACTGGGCGCCAGAATTTTCTTTGTGAGTTGAAACTATGTTCAAATTTTTTCTGAAGTCCACCTCCACATACGCCAAGTCTGGTTCAACGTCATCCTTGCACTTAGAAGGAGGGCGGTAGGACTCAACGAAGCATTTGCTTTTCTCAATTTGTTTACCCAATTTAAGTAATTCATCGTCAGTAGTTATATCCACTAAGCTCAACTTTTCCTGATAGACCGGAGACAAATTTCTACGAAGTATCATCAAACGCTCCTCATCCGATATCTGGTATGTTAATCTTGAGAACATACTATCCATGATGGAGAGATAAACGCTGACAGATTCATCCTTGCCCTGAGTTCGTCTTCGAATCTCATTCAATAGTCTCTGGTAATCGTGCGGAAGAAACTCTTCACGTAACTTTGCCTTCAGTTGATCCCAATCGTTAACTGACTTCTTAATCATCCGGAACCAATGCAAACATTTCCCAGAAAATAGATCAATTGCTGAATTGAACAGTTGAGTATGGCTGACATTTCGTGCCAAACACAGTTCCTCAACTCTTTCAATAAAAGAATTTATTGATATATCTTTTCTGTCCCCACTAAACTTCAAATCCCATTTGAGTACTGGTATAGATCTACCAAAATCGTTAGAAGAAGCCGATGGAGCGCTATTATGCCGTATGGGACTGGAAGTGGCCTTAGGAGGACTCAACGCAGTCTTGGGTGCTGATGCCACATCTTCATCATCAGAAGAGGATGAACTAACTTCAGCTCTCACTTCCAAAGAGTGGAGTAATTCCAGAATCTTAGTAATGTATTCACCTCGAGTGCCTAACTGTTCTGAATCACTAGTTTTAATTCGATTCGTGCGACCAAGCAAATGATGAATTTTTGTTTTGATCTTATCGTACTCGGATGAGCATCCATCTCCCTCAAAACTCTCAACTAAACCAGCAGTATCTAGAATCTTACTTCCTATAGTAGTTAATTCTTCATTAACATCGAATTTATACTCGGGATAAACTAAAGGTTTCCCCTGCTTTTCTAACCTTAAAATGTTTCTCAAGGATTTTCTCATGTGTTCTACGGTGCCCTGATGAGGTATACCCCTTACCAACAGTTCATAAATTAACTCGTCCTGTGATAAGCGATTTATACTTAATTTATAATAAGAAATATTGGATATGTTGGCCATATCGACAACAAAAATAAGAGTAAACAACTATTAAAATATTAATTGTGAACTATCTATCCTAATAATAAAACATTCAAATACAGATTATATCACAATATAACAATATTGAAAATAAAATGAATCTCCCAACTATCCGAAAGCTAAGGTGCCTCAACAAAAAAAAATGTCGCCGTAGAATTAACCCGTTCCCCAATAAACACGCTTCTTTTTGAACAGCCTTTTGATTAACCACTTCTTTTTTGAATAACAGCCCTTTTGAACAACCGCCTTTTTTTAATAACTGCCCCACGTTGGGCGCCAAAATTTGTTACGCCTCAAACTAACAATAAAAAAAAAACAATAATATTCTTTCCTATTATATTAAAAGAATTAAAAACCTCACCAATTAAAATAAAATAAAATGAATCCAATACTGGGTTAAGCAGGTGACAGCTTTCGTAAGCGTGACAGGCCAGCAACTCAGTCGAGATGGGGTAGGTTCGACCAACAGAATCAATAAATATACCAATTAGTAAACCGGAGGCGCCACACAATTTTTTTCTAAACTATCACGCTCACTATCTGGATATAAGAGATCTAAATTGTGAAATGATCACTTTTTCGAATACCCAAAAATGTTGGATCAACCGAGAAATAAAAAGTCAAGAAACCTTGATCTATATTCTACTATAATAACTCCGCAATAATATTTACAAATCAGAGAAATTTAAATGAATGAAAATGCGTGACATTAACGGTATTGAAGCTAAATCTTAACAAATGATAAATCCCAGACAAAGAAGATTGGCCAAACTTGCTTTATTCCGGTAAGACGTTCTCATAGAAAAACAAAATAATTTGAAATACGTTAATGGTCCGCCCTGTACATCAAATTGATTATACATCAACATAATTACACATGATATCTATATATATATAGAATTAATATCGCAGGTAAATACAAATGCTAGATATTAAGAACCTAGCTCCTACAAAATTACACAATTAGGAAACAAAAAAACCGATAATCAAAACACGAAAGAACTCGATTGTACTCCTCGCTGAATTATTGTCAATCTTTCCGGAAATATAACTTTCAGGCGTAAACAATAAATGAAATTCATACGACCTTAGACTAGCGGCCGAGTGCGTAAACTAGGATCCAGCGAATGCAGGTCCAGGTGATGGTGGACGGTCTCTTCGAGAATTCCAAAATATTATGGCTCCGGTAATCGACAGTGTCGTTCAATTATTGCCAAAAGTTATTCCCAGACCCAATTAAAAAAGGCTACAATAAATAGAGAAGGAAATTACAAGCTGAATCTCGCAAACAACCAATGGAAACCAACAAATAAATGAAACTTACATCGTTCTGATCCTTTTTGCACAAAATTCTCCTTCAATCCGTCAGTTTACGAATTAATCTAATTAATCAATACACGAATCGAGTTTATATCCGCTATTTAGCGATACACAATCCAAATTTTCCAAAAATCCACAATTTATTAACCAAATTCAGTGTATATCTCGACACGTGAAAAGAGAATGCCCGTGATCGAAGAGGTTCCTTATCAAAATCTGCGCCACATGACACATTGTTCTTTTGTGTATTATTCGATTCATTCTTCGCTTTATTTCCATTCGGTTTATTTTTATTGTAAATATAACGTCCCGTTATAACCGTCTTAAAGTTTCAAAATCCAACAATAAATTTGCATTCTAAATTTTGCATCTTTTATTACTTCAATTCTATCGACAGTTAACGTTCCCTTTTGCATCAACATATTTGAAGTGAGACAGACTATCAAAGTTCCTAGTTCTTACCTACCTCGCCCTCGCTACGCTACACCGCCTCAATCACCCGTCGTCTATACTAGTACAAACTTTGTCCCGACATGAACGTCATGTGGCCCCCTCACCTCATTTGAAGTGGTACAATGTACCGCTTCAGTACAAAAATGAGGCATCTTTTACAAACCCAATTTTAAGACGTGTATTACCCAACACTAGTCGCAATTCACATTTCTCATTTAAATATTTGACAAAAAATCTGTCATGCTTAACATTTGATGGCCTTAGATTAACGTATTTTTTTAGCCATATTAATGCAATTTATACCACTGAAACACTAAATTTGATGATGAAATATAAATTCACCTTCTGTACATCGAATATAAGCTCCAGAAGGTCGAATTCTTCATTTCATTTTTTTTCTTGAGAAAACGCAAACAAAACTGTTTCGTTCAATTGAGTAGACCTTTTTTGTTCATGTCATAAACAGAATTTGGCATTGGCAAATCATACTTGCTCGTCGACTTCTTAGAAATAATTGTAGATCACGCAGATTGAGCTGGTTCCTCGATGTCTCTCGGTACGTCGGCTATAGCAGTATATTTTTTTCTATTTTGAAAAAAATTCAATTAAATTTTCACTTTTATGACAATCAAAATTACTTTTAATTTCGATTCAAACACTCGCAACATATTCAAAATTTAGAAAAATATTGTGTGAAACTCGCTGTTTTTGGCGCAGCTCGTTGCGCGGAAATACGCTCGTTACGAAGAATTCCCATTTTCATTATTTTCTTCATCAAAAACCAATATTCAATTTTAGAGAAATACTTAGGGCTTTGGCGCTCCTCTAAAGTGCCTTAAGTATATAATCTTTGTATTGCCACACTGCGAGCTGACAAGATCCGGCAACGTCGCAATTCTCCGGCCCCCCCATCTCGAGAATATTTCAGACATCTCGCGTGGCCCTCAATGGACAACGTCACACATGGATTTCTCATTACGTTTTCTGTTCGCTCTCCCATTTTTCTCATTTTTCGCGTGCGTCTTTTTTTTCCACTGCCTCTTAACTATCTCAGTAATATATCTCTGTGCTCGCGGACAATGCGGCTGAGTTGTTTACGGCCTCGGAACCGACCTGGTATGAGGATGAAATCGAATCTCGGCTCACATAAATCCCGATCTTCTAAATTGGGATTGGATCGGTCGTATTTCTCGATTATAATGGAATGTTTTTCGTTTTTATTCGTACGAGCATCGGTCCGTTTTGCTGATTGCGACCCGGCTACGGAACGTGTTGGGTGCGAAGCGATGGTTCACGATGTACTGCGTGTACCGAATTTGAAGCTTTCAAACAACCATCTTACTAGGAAGTGTCCAGATAGCAAAATTTATCCGTAAATCTGCTCTTCCGAAGGCCAATCTTGTTTGTGTTCGGCTGCCATCCGTCCTTAAGTTTTTTTATTACATGATTAACGACACTCGGAACAATATCAAATTTGCAACCTCAACAACTAATCTTGGTTAAATGGATCAATTCCAATTTTGAATATTTTCTTTGCTCTATTTTCATGAAATAATATCGATTCTTGTACTTTTATCCACAAAATTTATCGAAAACGCGTGTGTCCAAGAAAGCCACGTTTCTATTTTCTGGAGAATGGTACTCAAAGAAAGTTAAGTTGAACTCAACTTTAATATATTCTGTACAACCGGACGATATATCTGAACCTGCCTCAAGATTGAACCGAGCTCAGTGGAGCTTGAATTTTAGCGGGCACTGTACAAGCGGGCCTTAAAAGGATGAATCATCTTTCATAAATTAAGCAATAAATGCACAATTAATGGTCATATCGAAGCAGTTTTCGCAGTGGAACTTAGAAAGGTCAATTGTACGTGGTATTAGAACTATTGCTTTTCCTCAAGAATCCTGAAAGCTAAGGAAAATTAACCGCCGAGGACGACTCATTCTCCATGACAATACTGTGAGCTTCTGCACATTGGCTGAACTATCGGGTTTTCCAATATGGACTTGACAACTTTGAATTTAATTTGTGAATACACCCTTAGACCAATCGTCGAACTGTCAACGTCAATTCATTCAATAAAGTGAACGTTTCCATCATGATGAAGTACACGAACGAACACCGTTTGCCAGTTATAAAAATTTACTACCGAAATTCGGAGTAGGCGACCGCAACTTTAAAAGTCGTTCATGCGATTTGCTGCCTCTGCACTATTTTCTTTGGGGCTACGTCAAGTCACTGGTCTATGCCAACAGGCCGTTTCGGCTGAAATGTGTGGCCTAGTCATCGAAAATTGGGTACAGAGTTAACCGCTGAAAACGGGCCCGTGCTGGCCATATGAACGAAGTCGAGTTCCATTCATAAATGTTATGTTTGTACTTCAAGCCAAAATAATAAAGTTTTTGAAATATCTGAAATGATTTGTGTTTTACTCAGATTCAAAGTTGTCAAGTCCCTATTGGAGAACCCTTTAGAAATGATTCGGAAACATGTTCTAGCGTATGCACAAGTCTATCCATCTTCATGAGGAATATTTTGTTAAACGATCAAGGAATTTTCGAGGATAAATATTTGTTATATATTGCGAGAACCCAAATTACTCCTCGTATCAACAAAAATCTGACAAAAGCACAAATATAAATTTTTTGTGCATATGAGGCAGGTGAGGCATTGCCTCATCAAAAAATTCTGAACCGTATATTTCTTCATTCCCTTTCATCATCACTTTTTTCCTCAATATTTTTCCCATTCTAACGTTCCTTGTATATTCATAACAAATCAAATCCTCTTTGAATAAACGGTTGGAGGCATGCCTAACGCAGGCTTCTTTGACTGAATTAGCGTATCATACTTCGATGACCTACGAGAACGTAATGGAAAGCCGTTCTGGGATTAATCCAAGGCTGGCCTATGCGCGATCTTAGCCGATCTGAGATCGTTTCGCTTCTGCGATGTCCAGCGGGTCATCTGCGTCGAAGCGGTAACATATCTACGGCTTTGAAGGCGGCTTTTCGAGGAATTAGAGGCTGGCCTCAGGTTTTTATTCGAGTTTATCGGGAAGCAGGAAATAGAGAAATAGGGTTAGTTCACTTTGTCGTTATTTAGAGGTATCGCGTTTGCTGTGTATCGCTTATGATTATAATCATTTTTTGGTGAATTTTTTCTGAAATATAAATCTTTTTATCGAAAGTGACTACCAGATCGCGAAATGGATTCAGCGGGACCTAGTAATAGTAAATCTTTGAAATTCCTAAGGAACATGTTCAGTGTACTTGTGATTAGTTAATTTTTTAATAAATAAGCAACATTTTTCGACTCATTCGTATGATGATAAATTATATTTAATTAAGGAAGTCAAGCGACCTGTTCCAGTTTTGAGGAAATCTCTAGCGTCTAGTGGTGGGGTCAGTCAATCAAATCAGGGGACTCCAAAATACGTGGTATGACAAGTACGACTGGCTTAATGGAAGTATTACTTTGAAAAAATATTTTGTTGGCCGTGCATTTTATTCTCAGCAACTAATAGAAATACCGACAGAGTTTGGTCGAAAAGTGGTTTTAGTGATTTGAAACATTTATCACGGGGTCTATCGCTACACAATAAAAGTGCTCAGCATATTTCATCTAATTGCAAGCTTACCGTTATAAGAAAGCAAAAACAAAATATCGCCACAGCAATAGACAATGCGCGTCAAATAGAAATTGAAAATTTCAATGCTAAAGTCAAAGAAAATAGACAAATTCTAAGAAGTTTAATAGATATTACGATGCACCTCTGTATGCAAGAGTTACCTTTTAGGGGCACGATGAATCGAATAAGTCTTTAAATCGCGGAAATTTCAAAGAATTGGTAGTTCTTGTTAGTAAATTTGACACGAATTTACAAACCTTTTTAGAAAATGACACCAACAGTAAATCGGTATTTTCTGGTACATCTAAAACCATTCAAAATAAATTAATTGATTCGGTTGCTTTTGTTGTGAATAAACAAATTGAGGACGAAATTTCACAATCATGGTTTTTTTCTTGGCAAGTTGATGAAACAACTGACACCTTGTTGAGCGCTTCATGGGATTTTATGATGTTATTTCTGGGCGTTCTGCTGATGATCTATTTCAATTTTTATCTTCAAAATTCGGAAAATATGACAACTGCTTCCACAGAAAGAAGTTTCTCTGCGTTGGAAAGGATTAAAAATTATATTAGGAATACAACTGGACAGGCGCGGCTGAGTAATATGGCTAAAATTTCGATCGAAAAAGGATTCATAAAATCACAGGACGAAAATATTTTTATTGACAAGGTTATAGATCACTTCGCTGATCAGAAAAATCGTAGAATTCCATTGATATACAAAAATTTTAATATTGAGAACTCAATTAGAATAATTTTCATTTATAACTTTCAGAATAAATCCTACTTTACACTGCCTTCTTAATTTTTTATTCAGTGTTAATTTTTTCAGAGTTTATTTTATTTATTTAGAGTTTATTTCGTTATTTTGAAAATTTCCAACTTGATCTGATCCGATTTCCTTCATTCCCATCCCACACGTGGCAGGAATGCTCTACACCTCCACGTTGGTTCTTGCTGTACAGCTGCATAATAATGGTTTTCACATTTTTGAGCAATTTAGTATATCGAAAAATAAGCTCATAATATATTGGGACAATTAAATTAATGGCTTTTTTTGCTGAATAAAATAAAGTAATATGTATATAAATAATTTGAGGATTCATCAAAAATTCCAAGCATTAGTGAAGAAAATTTTTTTAATATATTTATTATGCAACGAACGAAGTAGAGTTCACTATGTAAACTTTGTTCGCCAGGTAAACCCTATATATATATATATATATGTAAGAATGTTTATACTTTTACAGATATATATATTACATTATTAAATTTTTTTCATATGTGCCTCACCATACTATATTGTCGCTGCCACTGCATATGACTCGTTCAACCGGCAATATTTGGAGAATGTAGTTCAAACAAAGAACATTTTCTTTACCTTGTATTCAATTCAAATCTTCCGTATTCCTTGTAAATAAATATATAAATTAATAATAATAATCACAAATAAAGTTGCGAAACGTCGCTTGAAGGACAGCCTTAACGTCTTTTTAAAAAAGATTCCCTACCCACGAAATAAAGAAATCATTTTCTTTAGCGTTTCTTTCATTCATCCATATTTCCTAACGCTCATCCCAGAAATTTGTTTGAATATTTTTCAAGAATAACATTGAAAACAATAAATCGATTTGTGTCGTGTCCTTTTTCTTTCGGAAGGCATTTACAAGATAAGTCACGAGTGCAGCAGACAGGGTTATTCTATGCCTCTCCGTTGCAAATTCGGTTTTTCTACACCAAGGCCGAAGAAAGACAAAGGTGCAAAATAATTCGCAAGGTATAATCTACAAATCCTTGAAACGATATCACATCAGCCCAAACGAAAAAACCTTTCTCATTTACCTGGACTTTTTTAGCAATTTACGAGGCAAGGACGCTAGGACGAGCCAATAAACCTGTCAGCCTATATATCGGCTCAAATTTGGCTTTTTGCTTCTCCCCTTTCAATGACACCGAACACGACAAAGGCTTAAGCCTTCAACGATCCGTCTGCGATTGTCGTTTTATGGCACATTTTTTTAAGTGACCGAAGAAAAAAACGGCTGACCTCGCTCGAAGCACCGGTTATGAAGAAGGTCCGTGTAAAATCGCTCTATTATCAACATGCGGTCTAAACGTAGGTCTCAGAGGGTTGTTTGGACCGATATTGGGGTTGTATGTGTAATGTTTAGATACTTGTGGGTGGGGAAAATGATATCTTGTAGCTGGTGGTCAGCAAGTGGCCTAGTAATTTAGTTTTCGGTGTATCCCATCGGAAAATTGTCGTATGGTTATTCTTTGATTAAAGGAAGTTGTTGTTTCGTGTTTTATTGTATTTATTGGTGGGTGTTGTTATTGTTTTTCTTTGTGTATTTGTTTGTGTTTTGTTGGTTTGTTTTGGTGTCTACTGGATTTATGTTATTAGTGGAAAAATATGTGTAAATATACCTGTGAATGCAGATATACCAAAGAGGAATTTTGTTGAATAGAAAACAATAAAATTTGGAATTAGTAATGGCGATGCTGAAATATTGGTAATAAAAGCTAGTGTTTTATCGTAACATAAGATATTTACCATCGAACAGACCTCATTCAATGAAAATTAATCGCTTCTTTCCCAGATTGATGACCACTTTTGATGTGATGTGATAATATCTGGGCACATTATTTTTCTGATGTAGCAAACAAAGTTATCCCACGCAGAATAGCAAACATCAAATTGTTGAGAATTTTTAACTTCCTTCATATAATTTTTGGGTACTCTTCAACGTTACTTATAAGATGACTGCTTAACCCTTAAATGCATGATTTTTCATTTTCTTTTCAAAAAATTATACAAAGTTCCGAAATATCATCAAAAACATGGGAAAAATATTTTAAAAAATCGTTAGTCGAAAAAATTTATTTTATTCGAAAAAATAGATATGTTGCAAATATGCAACACTATACATTTTTGTATCCATCGAGTTCATTGGTGAAATAATTCAAAACAGTTGTTTTCTTATTAAAACATAAAATAATTTCACATTTTTCGCATTTTGTGTCCGTAATGCCATATGATTATTAAACTAATAATTACGTATTCAATTTTTTGCACTGAATAATTTCCCACTATCATCACTGTCAGTTGCATTCAAGTCACTTGTTAGTTCTCTTGTATTTGCTACTATATTTATTATTGTTATGACGATTTGAAATTATATGAAAATAAACGTGGTTACTCATGAGTAAAATGCATCCATAATGTGGGTATTGGCCACGTGCTTGTCCATGTTAAAAAAGGAGAAAGAGAAAGGTATTATTACACACTACTCGCTTGTGTATACGACTGCGCACGTCTCATTTAACGGTTTTATTCCACGAACTTTTATTACGGTTTTACTAACACTTTTTTTACAGTTTATACAAATTTGAAAAAACCTTGACACATGGGTATCTCTTCAAATAGAGTACATTTTTGAGGAGAATTAATAAATAATGAAGAAGTTCAATATTTTAGCGGTTTATTTCAGATTTCCGCATATTTCTTAGTCAGAGGATATAATCCCAAAATTTCACTTCAATAGAACCATGACATTTGAAATAACACGATTTAAGCTGAAGATGCACTGTTAAATTCATTTTGAGCATATTCTTCAAAGATATTTAGTAGTTCTGTTGTCAAGTTTTTGCCCGTAAGAGTAGACGGATCTTGAGTTTGATTTTCGTCAATTTTTAAGAATACTATCAGTGTGCCAAAGCGATTAAATTTGATATAGAATTAAAATGGAGTATTCCGTAGAGAAAAGGTTGAAAGTTTGAAACTGATAGAATTATTTTTTTGAAATAATCGTCTCCGGGTAGACGTTAGCGGCTTGGAACAGAAAAGCCGATCTGGTATGTAGTCAATTATTACAATTTTAGCTCTTTATATTGTCTCAGCCCCGCTCTCGGATAATGACATATTTTTCTTAAGGACTACTAACAATTACATAACGTTGTAAAAACATACAGAAGTGAGTGTGATTAAATATACAACAATAAGAAATTTCATTGTTTATTATAAAATATTTGCACAAAATCTCCATATACAGGGTGTCTCTTTGACCACTGCGTTAATTTTAACCATAGGTTCTTGAGATCAATAGAAACCCATTTTTCCCATACCGTTTTTCCACATTCAGCTGCGTTAAAAAGTTATAAGCATTTCAAGTTTTCACATTGGGCAAATACCTCTCTGTAGCCCAGTTTAGTTTGAATGAAAATTACCCTCCACAGCACCCACTTTTGAATCTAATTATTATTTATTATACATTATTTTCCCTCTAAGAAATGATTCACTCACTCATGATTCATCACATGATTATATCGATTTAATTCCTTTCAACTTCAAATATCTTAAAAATTCAGGAAAAAGATGAAGAATGATTTTATCTGCAAAAAAAGCTAACGATTCTAGGAAATACAAGATACGGCCTTTAGTTCAAGTGATATTTGTTTTTCTTGCAATTTAACCAATCTGTACATTAGTACTGAGAAACCCACAAGAAATGGAATAAATCTATTGATGCCAAAATATGCATGACTGTTATCAAAAACCTTCTTCAAGAGATCATTTCAATTGATATTGTCGTTTGAATATTGCAGGTGAAAATGCAATTTTTTTATGAAATTCCAACACCCTATATCTTTTGTACGGGGCAAAATCTGGAAGAATAATATAGGAAGAAAATGTTCTTTTTGACGTCAAGAATTTATAGTTAAAATTAACGCAGTGGTCAAAGACTCACCCTGTATATTAAGAGGAGCTATATCTTAAGCAAGAAAAGACACATGAATAAAGAATATCATAGCCGTGACTTTTAGATCTCAACTACCTCTGCGAGCTCATAACGTGTATAAATATCACTAACTAAACCACTGCATTCAAATTTTTCGATAATTGTTTTCGCAAAGTAAATTAGATTATTAAATTATTAATTAGACGGTTTATTTCGACTGAATATTGGGAGTTCTTTACGTATTGTAAACATTAAACTTTCAAAAGCAGTAGGCGTTAATTAGATACTAAATATAGGTTTATGGATTTCTTGGTAATTCCAAAATGATAGAGCTGAGCGTTAAGTGTTAAAATTTCAACAACAAAAAATTCAATCCCTTCTTTCAACTCTGCATCTACATTCCCAAACCCTTTGAGGGCGTCACAAATATTCTTCACCCAAATATATACCAAATGCCATCACACCATTTCCATGTCCGTCGTCAAGTTCTAATAAATAACTATCTGAGTTCTGGTTCATGTGGGGCAAGTCGTCTGTCATGGTCGCCAAGCCTAGCGTCTAACCAGCCAATTGGTCCTCACAAATCCCATGTTAAGTTCCATAGAGAGCGACTCTTTGCTTCACGAAAGCATTAATCAAGGCTTAACTCCATGTAACTCTATATACTTTATCATTCTTAGTGCCTGCAAGCTGAAATTGATACTCGTATTTATGATTGGGTCATTACCAAGGAATGGTACCTTCGTAAGTGGTGTTGTTTTTATTTTGAATGATGAAGACTCTTTGAAAGTTTGTTTTTTGTAAATAATCGTTCAAGAGGAACTAGGTCGCTGAATCTCAAACAATATTTTTCTGGGTACTTCATAGTGATGTCAATAATAATAAATTGGAATATTTCTTCGAATGAATCCACATTGATAAGTAGAAGGGGCGCACTATTGCCTAATGCAATGGGCCACTTTTGAAATTTTGGTATTTTCAAACATAGCTTCAATCAGAATGTTCTGACATCTGAATCCGAATTGTTCAGTTTATAGTAACTTGAAAAATCCGGAACGGTCAATTAATGGAATTAACCCGTTAATTTTTTGTGACATGTCTCAATAATCCCCTTTCAATTTTTGATAAGAAGCCCAATCAAAATTATCTGTAAATTGTTACCAAAAGTTCAGTTCCGGAGGTCATTCGCAAAATGATGAAACCATCGAAGCTGTGTCTAAATTGATAATGGAAGACTGTGACGTGACATATCTTGAAATAGGAATATGTTGGTAGAAAAGAACTAAAAGTCATTAAAAACATACCGAACACGTTCATAATTAGACGAATTTTACAGATTTTATATTTTATTCTGGATGAAGGAGTCGATTTCAGTATTCTGTAACTATTTTGTGCGCGATATTCTACGATTGCAGATTAAGAAGAATTTATTACAAGTGATAAAGAAGCCGGCGAAAATCGTTGATTAAACTAGAATTTCAGGGTGAACCGAGGTCGAAGAGAAATCGCCAATAAGTTGAAGTAGGTGGTGCATCATTTGGCGGTTTTCGAATATGCATGCGCCATAAATTCAACGATTATTCGTTTGTGAATATTCATGTATCGAAACACTCAAAACGGATAAGAGGATTATGCCGTAAATCGCCGTTTAGAGAGTACGGTGGACGTAGAAAAAATTGCGATAAATTGCACTCTTTGATATCTTCTTCCATAATCCTTGTAATCACGTCTCCAGAAATCATACTTAAGTATTTTTTTTCGCAATGAAATGGTGAGAGATGACTTGGGCTAATAAATCACCGTTGCACGCTCCTTTAAAACAGCAGCAAACGTCTAAGGAGTTCTACCCTGAAAAATTACACTAAATTCTGCAGTCCTTTCTTTCAATATTATTCGAAAGATTTTGAGGCTTCAACAGTTTCAAATTTTCACAGTTATGGAGCAAAGTAAATTTCAGATACTCAAAAATTCGGATCCATTGAACGGATTTTGCCCAATAAATCAGTGAACATTGACGGCCGGTTTTCAAAACGCTGATCAACATAGAGATCTACTAATCAGCTGTTAAATCCATGATCAACTGTCATTTGAGTTGCTTGAAGGATGGTCAACTAGTTTTATTTGACCATCCGGTCAGTTAACACAGTGGTCAAATATTTCAGGTAAATTGTATGTCAAGTGTCATTTTATGTTTTTGAAACGCAAATAAGGGCTAAATCAGAGGTCAAATTAGTGTCATAAAAGTTGTCAACTAATCGGCGCTGTTCGGCAAATTGACCTGTAAGAGATCATTACTTATATTTCATCAAGATCGGTATTTTAATGCACACGTGATTGAAATTTTTAAAACCATCGGAAAAATATGAAGAAAAGGTTATAATTTGTCTATAACAAATTGTTAATAAAATATACAATGAAATTATTAATGAAAAAATTTTCTTTCGATTTCTTGAGAACTCTGAATTATATTAAAAAAAACTGACCAATTGTTTGAAAGACAAAAATATGAGAAAAACGCCCATAAACAATAACAAATAATATAAAAATTTAGAGAGCACTGACGTGAGGTCGATTTACTTTGGCGCTCTTGTTGAGCTACTTGCGAGTAAATATTCAAACCATAACAAATCTATAAGCACTCTGATCAAGTGAACAATAGTCTTTTCCCGTACTATGGGACAATGTCATGCGAATATGAACGCCTAAGGAATGAACAAACCTATAATCAAATTAAAAATAACTACTCATAATTTTCCCCAAGTTTTGTTCGAAGCTATAATTCTCTTTTCCTAAAAACTTACGTCAGTGCTTTTCTGAATTTTGACAACGTATATTATTTCAGCCACCGAGATTGAATTCTATCTCTATGATTTCGTCTTATGAAAAATCAATCACCCCAATCTATTCACTAATTTTTATTGAAATCCGAAAAATGTCTTATTAAGTAGTGGTATTAAATTATTTTTTTTTGGTAATTTTTTAAAAATTTTCTAGCGTGATTATTTCTGCGAAATTTTGTGAGCCGTTTTGTTTCAGCCTCCTCAACGATATTTCAAGTATCAACTTGATTGGATGGATATTCTAGTAGTTATTGAGAAAAAGAAAATTTCAGATGCTCATAACCACTGAACAACGAACATGACCGAGATATTTGGAAATTAACCTATTCTGAAAATATGAAAACTCTAGTTCATCTCGTTTGGATGCTATAGAGGATACGGCCGGACAGACTCAACTTTCGCCACGGATTCTTCATCGGGGAATCGAACCCAATCGATTGAGACTATTTTCGGCTTGATATTCGAAAATTACAGACATTTGGGCAAAATGATAGGGACTCTGTTCGCGTGAACATGAGCGCCAAAAAGAATATTTTCATGATAGATGATAGCTCTTTAAGACGTTCCAAGAAAGAACAAATTTGATTGAATTAACCAATTTGTTCATAAAAAATAATTTGAGTGTTATAGAATTTTTTTTTACTTAATGAATGTCCCATATTTACATAAAGCTGTAAGTAACAAATAAACAGAAATTTTTCACAACATAACGGTGAATTTTTTTGTTAACATAGAAAATGAAATAGCCAAGGTATAAAATTTTTCGGCCATTATTTGAGTTTTTTTTATTAACAATGATCAAAGAAGTCCCGGAAAAAATTATAAGTCAAGAAAGATATAGTTTCTTGAAATCAACTTTGGGAGATGATTCCAACGGGAATCTGTGTTGTGAAATGTAAGAATTCAAAAACAATTCTTCCAAATCTACAACATACGAGGTGTCCCGTAACTCAACGTCAAGCGGTTACTGGGCGATATGCTAGTTTATACCAGGTCTAGCAAAATTTAAAAAAAATAATAGAAAAGAAATACATAAAATAAACAAAAAATGATGTGACACATGATTGTCACAGAATCTGTGGTTCTATACTCTGGCAACACGGTCACCTCATGTCAACTAAAATTGATCATAGATTACATAATTATGCACCGAACATCCTTTCAGCAACTCAATTTGATTTGACATCCATGTAAGATGATCGTTGTGTCTGTTGACATGAGGTTTGATCAGTGTTTCAGAAACCGGCGTCCATCTATTTTGTAGATATGAAATATCAACCTCATTTCCTTCGAATGTTTTCACTTGTACGGAATTAGTGAGTTAAACTAAGAACAAGAGAGAAAAATTATGAAATAAATTTAATACAATCAATATTGATTAGGGAGGAAGTCAACTCCAACAATTTCTGAAGAATTTATGGAAATTTCAAGACATAAATAACGGCAGGATAACAAATGTCGAAAATTCTTTACATTTTGTCGCGTGAGAAGCTTTGGAAGCTCACGAAAAAGCAGCAAACATGCAATCGCATGATTCCTCCATAATTGGATGCAAATATGTCGCTATCAGCGTGGCATGATTTGTGCTATGCATATTATTAATGCACCCTGTTATGAAATATGGTACAGTTGATGGTGCAGATACAAATTTACGAGTTGTAAACGAGCTTGTTTTTCGAGGCTACAATAATTCTTTTTAAATTGGCTCATGTTTATTTTCTGTTGTATAGTATTGGCTCGACGCTTACCTTAAAACGTTTAATTGGATTTTGAGAGTTCAAATTTGGATGGAAAATTACAGGGTTGCTTTTTATATTTCGGCACTCTCGTAAAGCTTGCTATTTTTGAGGTTATACGTAGTCAGCTGGCACTTTCAATTTTGGAGGAAAATTAAAGAATCTACCAGGAAACCCGAGCGACCCATGTAATGCGACCTTGGAAAATCAAGAGATACTACAACATAAATTAGAGTGTATATAAGAATTATTCATTCTACTGATTTATTTATATTCTTCGAGTTAAAGTTATATCGCATTTTGCTTCGGTATTCTCTGGTAAAATGCTTTTCCTCCAAAACCGAAGATCCTAGGTTCGAAATCACAATTGAATGGTGAGGTGAGATGCCTTGTGTTGGATGAATTTTAGTTCCACGGCTGCCTAGCATTTAAGAAGCTTGCAAAAAATGTTATAAATAGTTCAATGATTATAAATGGTTTTTAGAAGTAATTCGAATTCTACTTAGGATTTTCCAGATATGGAAAGATTCGGAAAAAAGGGAAAATTTTGAAATTGTGCAATTGAAATTTGGAATTTTACCTGAGGATTATTGAAAAGTTATATGTATTACAATGGACGAAATTGTTTAGTTCAACTTGCTGACAACAAATTTATGTTGTTACTCTAATCTTTTATTTGCAATTCAAGTAAAATGTTACAAAGCGATTATAACCATTGTTGAATTTTTCCATTTCGCATTAATAGAGTTTCGAGGGTAAAAAGTGTATATTTGAAGAGTTCCACAGGTCGTTTGTCAAAAATATTTCATTCGTGATTTGTGTTCCTTCAATACGTCGAAAACAATACTTCATTCAGATTTCTCTGTGACATTTAAACAGATGAATTGAATAAAACGCAAAATAAGACACAAGTACCTAATTAAGTTGATGTCCACCATAAAAGATATATTCTCGCATAATTCATATATCATAAACGTTTCCCAATCGATACATTTTTTCCTAAATGAATATACATAAATAAAAATAAAATTAATATTTGTGAAATTTAATAAAATATATAAAACCGATCTCCTTCTGTAAATAATCAACATTTTAATGCAGGTTATAAATTAAAAAGGTACAAAACGCCTGTTTCATAAACATACAAATGCGCTTTTAAAACCTCGTAAACCCGAAAAAGTGTCGGACTTGTTATCAAAAAGAAAACCGACACATACTGCGGTCCCAGAATCAACATCAACACACGCAGTCGTAAAAGACATCGTTAAATAATAATTTCAATGAATTTATAAGGTGGAATAATAATCGGACCATCAAAACCGTCGATAAAGGTGACGTTGATGGTTAAGAAAGAGAGGTTATGATCGCTCTCGAACCGTCGGACGCTTGAGATAGGTCGGGATATGTTATTATTGTAACCAAATCCCACATTTATTACCAACAGTAGTGAACATAAACATGTTATAACCTGGATTTTTATTGGCAATGAAAAAGCCGTAAAATCGATTAGGCCGACTTTTTATTTTGCCACCTCGACGATGTTTCTGTTTTATTAGTAGCACTCATTAAATGATTGGATGTCCTCTTTTTCTTTACGAATTGAAATCGATTGAAGAAAAAAACTTTTTGAACTTTGAATATTTGAATAATGCAAATTGAATGAGTAATAAAAGAAATTAGAAAAGCACTGACGTGAGAAGCATTTGCGTGCTTGTTTTAGTCCTTTCCCGTATGGAATAATGTGATACTAATACAACCTACACGATTTATCAACATGCCTAAATCTCAATCTGAAAATAACCGCACTCAGTTGTCCTTCAGTTTTGTGTGCGGTTCGAATTCCTCTTTTTAGAAGCCAACCAAAATTACCATTTAGAATATATAGTGATCCATATCCATTCCAAAAGATCCACTAAAGCTCCTGAGTTCTGTGAGTTTCTAAATATTAACAACATGTATTATTTCACCGTATATGCACCATTTCGATTCATTTTTCACCAACTGATACCTAAATTGAATACGTATGAGATGAGATATTGTTTCTTCTGCAAAATAATATTTTCAATTTATAATATTAATATGTAATTTGTTGAATTCTCATCAAAGTATGATTGTGTCGTTGGATTTTACATTTATATTATATAATATTAGTTTATATAAAAATAAATTAGAGGAAAACAAGCAATAAAATATTTTATTTATATATTTTTTCGAATTTCAGAAGAAAAATATTGAATATAAAAGGGACCGAGAGATCAGTCATATGAAAATTGTACGACGAATAACTTTTGATCCAACAGTAACTTTTTTCATATCCATTTCTATCTTTCTATCTTCAATTCTATCAATTATTGAAATAATTCTTTTCAAGATTTATCAAACTTAATAATAATATGATTTCCAATTAAACAATTTCTCTTTTTCACTTCAAGTTGAATTCCAGGTTCTCTGAGTGGTGGAATCCGAATGGTAGTGATTTATGAATAACTTTTTTACATTAATTTCAATATATTTAATTCATTTCCATTGGATAATCGATAACGAATATAAAAACAAATTTTTATCTGTTAATTTTATCTAGCTAATTATTGATTCCATAGATCAAATTGAATTTTAATTAAATTAGTAAAAAAATTTACAGCTTACTAGTAAAAATTTAGTTCCTCAACTTCCATTCGAATTATTTAGGGTCCCTACGGTTCTATTGTGTACATGACGCTTTGAAAACATGGAGGCATCCGTCCTACGGTGGCCCCGTTTGAAAGGGTGTCGCAGTTTCACGTTGGACCGGTTGGAAGCCATCTTTCTCTTCCTAACAGCCATTACTATCGCCCTCTTCTTTCAGCAGATCTTTCTTCGGATTCAGTGGCGCAGATGCTCGGGTGTGCTCTCCATTTTCGTATAGTTAGTTAACGGGCAACTTACAGAAGTGAAAAATTTAATAACAGTATAATAATCAATAAATTTATGGCATTATCTATTTTTTCTTCATGTTATGATATGATGTGCTGACTTCAAAACAAATGAAATTGTTATTAACTGACCCACAACCGTTGGTGGGGATAATAAAACACCACACTGGAGATAAAAAAATGGTGTTGTTATAAAAAAAAATAAAGTCGCTAGTTAATAAGTTTGAAATGCTGAAAAAAGAAATGGAGTTATAAAAATATGACTCATTATACTCGTAATCACCCCTATAAAATTATTAATTTAAAATTATTTCGAAAAAATGTTGGTTCAGACAAAGGTCACAATTTTTGTTAACAAAATATTTTGACAATAAAATGCTTCTTTTTTCGTTCATAAATCGAAAAATTTTCGATAATTTCGCAATAAGACATTGTGTAGTAAGAGGAGTAAATTTCCAAATTCAAAGTTACAAACATCCAGTTTGCTACCCACGTAATGCAACATTTCATTTGATTTTGAAAAGCGCTTTCGACACTACTGACACAAAGAGTGTATTTCAGCTGAAATTTTTTTTTTTTAATTCTTAAATGTATTGAAAATACAAATAATTTTCATAAGTACTCAATGAAATCGAGTCCTGTTGGAGGAAAAGTTTCGTCACGTTTTTTCAAAAAGATTGTTTACTAATATTTTTTTAGTCACGGTTAGCATAAATAAAGCCATGAGTATAATGATTGGCTTATAAATTAGATACTTGGTGGAGCAATTTTGATATAAATTGAACAATATATTGAATAATTTCTTGCAATAAATGTGCATATGGTTCATAGAATTGTTAATTATAATTTTTTATTTGAATATTGCAAAAGCAAATATCTTGAAAACTGTCGTGAAAAATTATATATCGAGAAACTATTTATTTATTTGCTTTTTATAACATGAAACAAGTACTTCAATTTTTATTAGTTCTAAATTATTCACGTTATTTATGCATAAAATTGATTTAAACATAATGGAAAGTTGAATATTTATAAAAATTTTTGGGTATTGCGGTGTCCAGAGAAAATCAGTATAAAAAAATATTAATAAATTATTTTGTGATTTTTTAAATAATTTTTGGATATTGCAAACATTCAAATATTAATTGTTGAATTATTTCGCAATCAACAATCGGTATACCAGGTATACCGGTATGAAGTGAGCGTTGAGATACAAATGTCTCGATAGGGAACATTTATTGTGAACGAGCCTTTATTCACATCTGAGAAACCTATTTAGTCTACATCAAGTCATTGAACAGGCAACATCATATTTCTTCATCATGTAAAATGTCGAATTCTGTACCAGAAAGTTATGATTTGCGGAAAGCATTAATTTTTGTTTTCATTTGATGAAAAGTGCTGCAGAGTCTCATCGAATGCATGAAATGAATGGAAGACAGATAGAATACTGAAAAAGCAATTGTTAAATTATGCATCAAAGACAGGAAAGAAACACGGTCTTGCATCGGATTGTTACTGGCGATGAAAAATTGATTCATTTCAAGAATCCTAAACCATGGGTTAATCTGGGACAACCATCAGCATCGACGATTCGTGATAAAACAATGCACGTAGTATAGATGATCAACAATAGATATGAACTTAATTTCAATTTAAGATTATATTTTGTATAGTATTTAATGAAATTTACAATCTATTTTCAGAAACTATTCAGTAAATGGGTTGTATGTACAGATTAATAGAAATTATTTCACATTGATGGATTCTTAGTTATGATTAGTCAGTTAGGTTAGGTTAGGTCCTTTAAAACCTTCGTGAGTTGGATGGATCTTCTGCTAGTGGGTCGATCACCTATACGAAGAAACATATTTTTGTTCAAACATAATTATTGTGTTCATAAATGATGTTATTCGTATATACAGGATGTTTCTTTGACCACTGCGTTAATTTTAACCATTGGTTCTTGTGATCAAAATAGACACTTTTTTCCCATACCGTTTTCCCATTTTCACATTGGGCAAATACCCTCTGTAGTCCAGTTTAGTTTAAATGAAAATTACCTTTCACAGCATCCATTATTGAATTGTTTTAAAACATTATTTTCCCTCTAAGAAATGATTCACTCACTTATGTTTCATCAGATGATTATATCGATTTATTTTCTTCCAACTTCACATATTTCAAAAATGGTGCAATTTAGGGAATGATATGTGGAATGATTTTATCTGCAAAAAACTGATGATCCTAGAAAGTACAAGATACTTTACTTCAAGTGATATTTGTTCTTCATGCAATTTAACCAATCTGTACAGTAGTAGTGAGAAACCCACAAGAAATGGAATAAATCTATTGATGCCAAAATATGCATGACTGTTATAAAAACCTTCTACAAGAGATCATTTCAATTGATATTGTCGTTTGAATATTAAAGGTGAAACTGCAATTTTTATTGAAATTTCAACACCCTATATCTTTTGAACGGGGGCATATTTTGAAAAATGTTATGGGAAGAAAATATTTCTTTTACGTCAAGAATCTATGGCTAAAATTAATGCAGTGGTCCAAGACTCACCCTGTATATATAAATAGTGTGTTGAGTGAAATTTGAAAATCTAAACCGTATGTTGATTACCAAGAAATTAACATTTATTCATCGAGATCAACACTATCTTTAATGCCTCTTAAAAAGGAACATAGAATATCATCGAATAAAAATAATTTATAAATTTAACAGGGAATAAGATTAGTTTAAGAGGATTGGAAAGATGTTAAAAAATAGTCAAAAGTTAATGACCTACTAAGTTAAGTTTTAGTAATAGTGTTAATGATTTTATAATAGTAGTCATAACAATAACAATATCTTCGTTGAAAAATTTGAGAAATATAATAATATATTCGCATATATGCGATAATGAGGTTATGAAGTTCATCATTGTGATTTTAGTGGAATTAATTCATTCAAACATTCCATAGTCTTTCATAGTGATAAATTGAAATAAAAATGTAAATCAAAACAACAAAAATAAACAAACTCAGTCTTAAAGATTTCAATCTTTCTCATCTTCCAACATCAACGGATTCTTAATACCACTTAATCCCTCGATAAATTCCACTGTGCAATCCCAATAAAGAGCTTTTTTTCTCGAAATGGGTCAATGTCCCGACGGAACGGAGCGTCCTCTTTATGAGTTTTCATTGGCACAATCGGAGTGGTCACATAAATACCCTTTTATATTTTTCAACATTGCGCATTCAAAACGCTGACTACGTAAAGAAATTCTCATTCGAAGAACGTACACTTTTTTGTACGGCGTCGGTAAGGCTATTTTAACCGACATAAAATGGAACGATTTCGGAGGTGTTGGAAAGTTTCCAAGGGAATTCCGACCAGTGGCGGATCAAAATCAAAGAAAGAATACGAAGGCACGTATAGGATTTATGAGGAAGGTTGGTTTGGAAAGCTTGATGATATTTTAATGAATTCTTATTCGGTAGTGAGATTATTTTCATTTTCTTTTAATACAGTATTCTTCTTATGTTCGACTACATCATAAGCACTTATCTTATGAATTCGTTTGTCGTCAATAAATTAACTACTTCTTTGGACATCACTTTATTTAACACAAGTGTCACTGCCATTCTTTCAAGTAAATATTTAGGCTAAAAACAAAATTATTAATTTTAACTATTCAAATGTATAGAGTGGAAACTTTGAAAAACACTCTTTGTTATCTTAAAATGCATCCCTGAGGTTTTCGAGCTCGAAGTAGAAGTTTTCAATCTGTAACATGCTTGATCAGCATTGTTTCTACCGCAGACCAAGTTAGCACTCAATACTTCCTGGCCCAATAATTCTCTTGGCAACACATTTTAATATCTTTCGATTCATTGGTTCCCGTTTTTGAGGACAGGTTCTTCAAACTGAAAAAATGCGCAATGATTATTGGGACTCCAGTAGTTTCATGCACTCCAACTGGTCCCAGTGCATCTACTTCATTTGTGTTATCGATATCTTGCATGACCAGAAATTTCATCTTCTCAATCAAGTTTAGAATGACTCAAGTAGGACATACTCTTTCTGAAATTATGTGCCATACTTTATTTGAATCGTACATTAAAAATTTCAGATGTTATAAACTATTTAAAATGGTAAAAAAGTGGAGTAGTCGAGTTCATAATTAATAATATTTTTCTGATTTAGGTGAAAAACACTGGACCTTAGTGAATTAACAACTTTTTCCGGTACTTCCTTGATCATTGTGAATTAAACAAATATTTGAATAATTGCCATAAAATATCTTTCCCCTATGTTTTTTATACTCTTAAAATATGATAATGTAATAAAAATTTGAATAAAATCAATACTTTATTCATAATGATGAAAAGATAATTTATCCCATTGTTGTGAAAAATATTTTTTCATATGTCATTCACTGTTTTTATACTAACAAAACACATTTGAAAACCAAGAGCAGAAATTATTGCAATTTTTAGGAAATTTTTCATAAAAGAACTAACTATTTCAATATTTCTTATACAACATCTTGAAGAACTATTATTTATAATAAAAAGAAATTGTCCTACAATAATAATTATTGATCTTTTGTTAACGCTTTTTTTCACATTACTTTCCTTAAAATAATTAAAAAAACAATTCTATTCTACTTAACAAAAACTTTTTTTTTCATTAACAATTTGTTTGTTTATTATATCAGTAGTTTTAAAAACTACAAAAATCTTCCTAGGCATCAAATTACGAAATAAATTATTTCTACAAAGTAAATCGAAAAAATACATTTTTATTCGATATTTTGTTACGCATGGACGTTTTTGTAATTTTCAAAACTATCAGAATAAAAATGCCATGATAGATACGTTGAAGAAAAAAATATTTTGTTTGTTAATTTGTAAGATTTAGTTTATAAACGATTAAAATTTATAACTGAGTTTTTTCAATCGTTAACAACATTTCATAAAAAAGTTGAAAAAAAAATTTCAAATATCGAAATTGTGTATTTGTTTATAAAAAAATCGAGAGAATTTTCTTTTCAGTTTATGAATGTCTTATGTTAATACAAAGACGGTAAGTAAGTGGCAAATGAACTATTTTCTCAACATAACGGTGCTTCTTTGTTTTGAAAAAAAAAAAGATTATCAACAAATTCAATTTATTCAAGCTTATGTTACTCTATCCTTTCCTATGGATATACAAGAAAGGTTTCACTTAGCAAAAAGTTTATGGAAATTCTTAAATATTTTGTTAATTTACAAATATGAAGGAGATCGGAAGAAGTTAGCTCATATTATATTTTTTTTAGATTTTAAGTCTATTATATAAAGCCTAAAAAACATTCCTATTGTAACTAACTAATTAGCGACGCAATGGGCTCAACCACAATATGGCGCACGGGTGTTGAATTAAAATTATCAATAATGGAGGTACAGTTTTTTTTTTTTTTTAACTCTGGTTCAATGGGCTTGCCAACGTGTGCATTACCCAATAAAAATTTTATATAATGAACAATCTCACAGAAAACAAAAACTGAAATTATCAAACAAGGTTACTTTTAGGAACTTAACACATTAAAACACGGGGACACAGTGCGCAAAGGGGCTCGTCAGAGCGACTTTTACTTCTTAGACGTACAAGAATAGAGCCACGGATAGACAGGAAACTAAAATGGGTCAATAACAAAGGGAAACAACGTTGCTAAAAATTTAGATCCAAGGATCTGGAAAGGTCAAATACAATTTCATTCACCTTCATATTATTAAGAGATAAAAGAAAAGCTAAATTAAATGGTTGGTAATAATTAATAATCCTGGAAATATCTCTTGAAAATTTTTCATTTTTGAGTCTGTGATTACAGCAAAAAAACAGTAAGTGGTTCGGACTTCCAACTTCACCACAATCACATAGATCGCTATCACTCATTCGAATCATCATCATATATTGAGGACAGATTGAATGGCCACTTCTAAGGCGACATATTGTTTTTACAAATGAACGATTGTTTCCAGCTTCGCTAAACCAAACAGTTTTAGGCAGATGAGATTGAATACTTTTGTAAAAACGACCCGTTGAACTGTTTTGAAATTCGGTTTCCCATTTTTTCATGCACCCATGTCTGAAATGTAGGTACAGATCAGAATATATGCATCTCCTAACATTCAATGGCCTCATTGTAGCTTCTTTCGCAGCAGCATCTGCCTTTTCATTTGAGGCAATACCGATGTGTGCCTTAACCCACAGAAATTGGATCTCTACGTTTTTATCTGCCAAAGATTGTAGACTAACTAATATATTGCGATGGATCGAAGTGAAATCCGACTGAAAAGCGGATTTCCTCAAGGAAAGGAGGGCACTCTGACTATCTGAGGCTATAATAAACTTTTGATTTCTAGGACTTACTAAATTTATGATATATGTCAATGCCAGTTGAATGGCATGTAGTTCACCATAGAATACTGAATAGTGTTCACTCAAAGTATCCTGAAAGCTATAGTCAAGGGTTGCATCGTACATGGCCACACCTACAAAGGAAGTTCCGATTTTTGAGGCATCCGTGAACAGCTGATGGTATCCTGTTAAGTATTTTCTTTTCAATACTTTATAAAAATCCAAACTAGGATTCAGATGGTTGTAAGAGGGAAATATTATATTTGGGGTTATTTCAAGTGATCTAAACTCAGCAGTGTAAACGGGCAGTTTATTCTCGATAATCAATTCTTCGGTGTATATATTGTAACAGGACACGTAGGTTGGTTCTTTTTTTATAATCCAAAATTTGTTCGTTAAAGTAGTCAGGAAAAAATTATGTATGGAATCAACCAACGCACTTGACATTGAGATCTTCTTCAGAACAAATTTTTTTGCTAGCATGTCTCTTCTGTATTTAAGGGAATCTCTCCTGATTCAGCCAATACTACAATGTTTGGTGTAGATCTCAAGTATCCCAAACAAATTTTAATTGCTTTTCGCTGTAACACATCCAGATCTTCGAGTATGCACTGAGAAGCATTTCCATAAAAAATACATCCATAGTCTATTACAGAACGAACAAAACTACGATAAAACATCAAAGAAGTTTTCTGGTCAGCACCCCAATTCTTTCCACAAACATACCTGAGAATTTGTATAGATCTTTCAGTTTTAAGTTTGGTTTGTCGTATTTGTTCTCTCCATGTAAGCTTCCTGTCTAGGTACACTCCTAGGTACTTAACAAATTCCTGACACTTGAAAATCATACCGCCCAAATTATAATGATTTGGGATATTGATCCGTTTTGTGGTAAATGTGCAGGCCACTGATTTTTCCACTGATAATGAATGGCCATGCGAAGACAAAAACCGTAAAAAAACCAAAAAAGCCCTTTCAAGACTTTCCAAGCACACAAGTATATCCTTTTCAATTGAATACAGTATAATATCATCAGCATACTGTATAATATACACCTTCATGTTTGCCAGCAGCTTATCGATTCTATGGTAATAAATAATATACAGAATTGGCGATAGTGCCCCACCCTGAGGAAGACCCATACTAGTGAACCTAGGTCCCTCCATAATGTTGCCAGATTTCAGGAAGAGTCTTCTATTAATGTACATATTATAAATCAAATCAGCAAATGTTTCGCCCAAACCAATTCGAACGATTTCCCTCCTCAACACTTCAAGGCATACATTGTCGTAGGCACCGACTATGTCCAGGAATAAGGCAGTGAGTATCTGTTTACTTGAAAAAGCCCCATATATATCTGTTACTAGATGACAGATACTGTCATAAGTACTGTATCCTCTGCGAAAACCTGATTGAGAAATAGGAAATCTGTCGTTATGCTCAAGCCACCATTCAAGACGAACTTTTAACATTCTCTCAAACGTTTTGAATATGCATGATCCCAGTGAAATAGGTCTATATGAGTCTACAGAAGATGGTTTCTTTTTGGTTTTGGTATTGGTATGATTACATATGTTCTCCATTCCAAAGGGATGCATCCTGTTAGGAGTATTTCATTAAATACGTTCAGTAAATACAGTTTAGCTTTCGTTGGAAGGTTGAATAGCATGTCATACTGAAAGTTATCATGTCCTGGGGTGGTATTAGCATTTTTTCAAGGATCTCTCAAATTCAGGAAGAGTGAATCTCTGCATCATAAAATCCTCCGAATTCAGAAGTATCCATTAATCGTTCCTCACGATAATCTCCAGGTTTTGTCAACTTACATAGAAACTCCTCCATTAATTCTTTCTTTAATGGAATTTGAGAAGCAGGAGAGATATTTTTTATTTTTCTAATATTTTTCCAAACCTCGCTGACCGGTGTGTGACTATTCATATTTGAACAGAATTGTCTCCACGAATTTCTCTTACCCAATTTGACAGTTCTTCGTGCAATCGCTTCATATTTTTTATAATTCAAAAAATTTTTGAGCGTTGAGCAATTCAGGTAAGTAGCGTAGGCTGTTTTTTTAACTTCTAGAGCTGTCTTGCATTCATCATTCCACCAAGTCTTCTGGAACTTATTATTAGAACAGGGTTTATAATGAGGAATACTGAATTCGCAGGCTTCTGATAGAATGTTAATAAAGTTTTCGTATGTATAATTACCACTGAGTGATAATAGAGTTAATCCCTCATCCATTATTTCCGAGAACCTTCTCCAATCAGCTTTTTTTGTGTTATAGAACCGATGGGAGCCGCTACCAGATGTGGAGTTAACAGAAAGGTCTAAATCACATCTTATCAAAAAGTGATCTGAACCTAAGGTTTCTGGTTCTACGTACCAGTGAACTAGTGGAGTCAATTGGTCGGATCCTATTGTCAAATCAACAGCTGATCTAGAAGAATTCGGTGGAGTCAATCGAGTCGGGGAGCCATCATTGTAAAAATAAATATTATTGTGTTCCAAAGAGGACAACAACTCTGTGGCGTAGTAATCGCTTTTTTCTGATCCCCATGCGTTATGATGTAGATTAAAATCTCCACCCAATAGAAAAGGTGTCTCCAGTGAGCCAAAAATTCATCCCATTCCTTCTGTTCAATTTTGGAATTAGAAGAAACGTAAATCGAACACACACTAAGTTTTTTCCCAGAAGATAAAAAATATCTACTTGTATGTTTTCAATATTTTCAATATTTTGACTATGAACGTTATCATAAGAAATATTCTTCTTCAACAATAAGGCAACCCCGCCATAACCATCATTTCGGTTTTTAAATATTAGGTTATATCCACTAATACAATTTCTATCTGATCTGAACCAAGTTTCACATATAATAGCAACATCAATATCATTTCCATAAATATAATTCTCAAAACTACCCCTATTAGAATTTAAGGACCGGGAATTCCACTGCAGAACCTTAATTTTATTTTCCATTCAAATATTTCTTTAATCTGAAGGAAATTAAACTTCTTACTGACGTTTCATCAAAATGTTTTTAGAACCACTACTATCTTCTAAAATCAGAGATAAAATTTCGCAAAAGACGTTTACTAAAGCTGGTAATTCATGTGAATCTAAGTTATTTGTCGACTGTTCTTTAAGACAAACTCCATTACCTGAAGATGATGGTACATTAGCAATAATCTCTCTATGTCTTCTACGTAATTCATAATCGGGTGAAAGAGTTGAATTCTTTCTTTTGGGAGTCCTGAGAGGGGGGTAATTAATTTTATCTAAAACGGGGACCTGAATATTATTTTCAGAAACCTCCTTAGCTACGATATTTGAAAAATTTTTTTCACCTTGTTTAGCGGCATCTCTGTATGAAATATTCTCCGTTGCCATTCTTTCCTTAATTCTTTTCTGAATTACAAATGATGGACATTTTTTGCTATCTAAAGAAGAGTGTTCCCCATTACAATGAACACAGGTCATAACTGATACACTACAATTTTCCTCTAAATGATTTTCACCGCATTTATTACACCTTTTGTCACTTCTGCACATCTTTTCGACGTGCCCAAACCTCAGACATTTGTTGCATTGAACCACCCTTTGAATGAATGGGTGAACCTCTCTCAAACAATTGAATATTGACACTTTGTTAGGTAATGATTGACCTTTGAAAGTAATTAATACACTTGGGGTAGGAATAAATTTAATCGAACCATTTTCTGCGGTCACTTTCTTTGTCAGTCTCTTAACCTCTAGAATTTTAAAAGAATTTCCCATTAAAGGTTCTGGAAAATTTCAATTCTTCTTCGGATATATCAAGGTCCACTGATCTTACAACACCCCTTCTACGAATTAAAAATTGGGGAATATAAGCTTCTAAGTTATTCGAATTCAAGAATTCGGAAGATAAGAATTTATTGGCACTAATGTGAGAACGAAAAGAAATTTTTATTCTATTACGTCCATTTTTATCTATTGACATAATACTATTCGATATAGACGGATCATTCCTGAAAATCATTTTACCGATAGACATTGCATGTAAATTGCCGATGTTTTTATCGACACTCTCAACGTAAACAATAAATGGACCGGTATCTGACAGATCATATCTACAGTCGTTTTTTTGTAGTATTTGCAAATTGAATATTATTCGTACAAGATCCATTAGGATTTACTGAGCCCCTTGTTATCATATTTCGCGATTGAAATGAAGAAACGTTTTGGAACGAACTCACAGTATTTTCATCTCTGATAGATTGGTTGACATTTTCTTCTGTTATACTCAAATCCATATCGTCTTCGTAACGATCTTCATCCAAAATCATACGAAATGCCTGAGATAATGCACTAAATCCAGAGCCTCCTCCTCTATCAGGAGGATCCGTACTAGAAGTCATTTTCAATATTAATAATAATTTCACCCAAAGAACTCGAAAGTAAACACAGCGATAAGCAACATACGACCCGATCGAAATCTGGACGGCAACGATCTCAAGGTACAGTTTTGGGAATCGAAAACATTTTTAGTGAGTTTCTTCATATTTCAAGATTTTTTTTCCATAATCCAAAAAACAATTAATTTACTAATAAGTAAATAAAAAACTACTTTCTTTATGTGATGAAGATTCAGAAGTTTATAGAATACAATTGATGCATGATATTCCTTAGTAAGTATATGAATGATTTATCATAAGGTGATGAATTGAGTTATGTAAATCTTCTTTGCCTGTTACAATACGGCATGGTATCATTTGGGAAAAATATAATCAAATTTTTTCACATTTCTAAATCGCCTTTGACAAATGTGTTTAATCTATCTCTATTTGGAGATTCATGGATTAGTGTTTCTATGCTTATGATCACAAAATATGAAGTGATTGTAATATGACAAAGGGTTTGTGATAGAAATAAAATTGGAGAAAATCTGTAAGAACGTAATTTCTAGAAAAAAATATTTATTTGTGCAAATAGCCAATAGAATATTTAATGTTTCAATGCATATTCACTGATCTGGAACGAATACTTTTTCAATTGTGTGACGTCGTTCAAATATTTTGAGGACCTGTTCACGGAAAACCAAATTCGTGTTCTGAAGACCTATAGGTACATAAAGACATTACCAACACCTAGAATTACCAATATCTAGAATTATGTTCGAATTAATAATGTATTATCAAGAATATCACGTTCAAAATGTACTTCCCTGGATTGAATCGACCAAACGACCATCTAGCTCAAAATAATTTTTTTACAAAACGAATGTAGCAACGCGATCAACAATAAATATCAGTCATTAATAATATAACCTGCATTCCCTCAAACGTAATGTGTTGTGACAATTTCAATTCGTGATACTGATTTGCATAACATGAGGCTTGGAACTGACTGAGCAATGGATATAAGATTTACAACTTCATTATTTTTATGTTCTTTACGAGTCTATCGGATATTCTATTCACGGGTATTTATTATCTGCATTATACTACAATATTTATTATGTTTCCTGGTTGTTTATCATATGATTCATTTTGAAGCATGATAATATGTTGAAGGAAGATAAAGGATCTGAGATCGGTATGCGTCTGTGAAATATTCAAATTTATTTTATGGAAGAAGCATGTATATTGTTTCAAAAAAATTTCAAATAGCACTTTTTTTTTAGGCAATAATTGATTCACAAACAGGGTCAATTTTCAATTAATAAATATTCGACAACGAGGTACAAAGTAAAAATGTTAGCTAAGAGTGGCAAAATAAAGCTCTTTCCTCTGGTTTCAATAGCAATTTCAAGATTTTTTCGAGTGTTGTGTGAAAAAATGTTTAAAAACACTGACGGAAGGTCGAGGCATTTTTCGCTTTTGTTTTCATGATGACCATCTTGTCCCTTAACAAATTAAGCCGGAATAATTGAATGCCAGTATATACTGAAAATTTGAAATACTGACTTCCTTCAAAAATTTTCATGCACTTAGACCGTTGGATGGACATTCACAAATATACTCCAGTTTTCGATCACTACTTTATTGTACTCAAATACAAAAGGGAGCATTTTAACAAACAAAAAAATAAAATTAAACTGCTATATACGAGTACAATAATGTATTACTCAAAGCTTCCTCAGTTAAATAGTGCGGTCTAACAAAAAATTCCATTGCGCAAAAAGGAAGTATTTTGTAATTCAGTACAAGATAAATTATAAAAGCAACATCATGCTGAAAGTTTCATGTAATCATATATTACACAGCTATCTATACTCGGTAAGCTCACTCTTCTGACTTGAGAGGTATATTATATTCTTCATAAAGGTAGGAAGTTTTGAAAATGATCAATTTTTTCTTTAAAGCCTAAGGCAACTGTAAAACTCCAAGGAAAGGATGAGGATATTTAAATACAGGGTGGCCGGGAGATTGACGATTAAAAAAAATGACAATCAGGTAAAAGAATTCTAAAAAAAATATAAAACTATTTTGACTTTTTTCTTTCGGAATGAAAACTTTATAAATTTTACTTTGATACATAAAATAATCTGCTTTGTAACTTTGATGTAAGTTCAGGAAAAATTGGTCTCAACAAAAAAAAATACGTCAAATGAATTGAGACCAAAGCTTTCAAACATAAATAAAAGATGTAAATGGATATTTTCTTTTATTGCTGAATATAACAATAAAATGCACCTAACTCTTAGCAATCAGGATCATTTAAAATAAGCAGTACTAACTGGGCTATTTTTGCTAAAATCCGCCATCAAATTCACCAAGGTGGAAATTTAGAAAAAATTTTTGTTCATTGTCCAAATTACACTTAGTTTAGAAGTAAGTAAGAGGTTTTGTTAATGTATGAGTGATAATAATGTAAAAGAAAATTTATTTGTTGAATTTATAACAGATATTCAAAAGACCACCTCCAGCGCCAATGCACATTCTACATCTATGTAAAAAATTGTCTTTTAATCACCTAAAAGCATCCCGTTTTCTTTTATTTTACGTTCGGCTTCTGCAATCTTCTGCCTTAGTTCTTCACTCGGAGATTACCTAGCGTAGACGATTTCTTTACAAAAAAACCCAAATGAAAAAGTCTATGGGGTTAAGGTCAGGAGAACGTGGAGGCCACCTAATTGGACCGCGTCGTCCGATCCATCTATTGGAGTAATTTTCGTTCAAGAAATTTCAAGTTACAAAGCTGATTATTTTATATATCAAAGTAAAACTTATGGAGATTGCATTGCAAAAGAAAACTATCAAAATAGTTTTATACTTTTTTTAAATTTTTACGTGATTGACGACAAAAGCTTTGAAATTTTCTAAAAATAATTTTAATTGGAAAACCGTGAAGCATCGTTGAACATGCCACAAGGAATCTAACTTTGTTTAAACATCAATCTCCTGGCCAGAGACGTCATGAATAATAAAATAAACCATATTTGCTACATTTATAAAAAAAAAATTGATGAAAGTACTCGAAAAAGCGCTCCTTCACTTCTCACTAAAATATTCCATTTAAAATTTTGAATTTCCATGTGAGATGGTTTGTATCCGGCTGCCAAAATGTCGGCGTAAACAATATTTCCAAATTGGAGTGTAGAATAACATTACATCATAATGAACGTTGTGAAATCAAACACTTCTTATTCAATCTTTTAGTAACCTCAGTATAAGATGTAGACGAAAAATATATATTTCTTATAACTGATAAACATTAAACTAAATCCATTATCATTCGACATGAGTAGAAAGAGCTCTGTTGATTCGGAAATATGAATGAAATACAAGGTATTCCATTCAGAAATATAATTCTATATTATCTTTTTCTTAGTTTAGAAGTAATTAAGAAGTTTTGTTAATGTATCAGTGATAATAATGTAAAAGAAAATTTATTTGTTGAATTTATAACAGATATTCAAAAGACCACCTCCAGCGCCAATGCACATTCTACATCTATGTAAAAAATTGTCTTTTAATCTCCTAAAAGCATCCCGTTTTCTTTTATTTTACGTTCGGCTTCTGCAATCTTCTGCCTTAGTTCTTCACTCGGAGATTACCTAGCGTAGACGATTTCTTTACAAAAAAACCCAAATGAAAAAGTCTATGGGGTTAAGTTCAGGAGAGCGTGGAGGCCATCTAATTGGACCGCTTCGTCCGATCCATCTATTGGAGTAATTTTCGTTCAAGAAATTTCAAGTTACAAAGCTGATTTTTTTATATATCAAAGTAAAACTTATGGAGATTGCATTGGAAAAGAAAACTATCAAAATAGTTTTATACTTTTTTTTTAAATTTTTTTACGTGATTGACGACAAAAGCTTTGAAATTTTCTAAAAATAATTTTAATAGGAAAACCGTGAAGCATCGTTGAACATGCCACAAGGAATTTAACTTTGTTTAAACATCAATCTCCTGGCCAGAGACGTCATGAATAATAAAATAAACCATATTTGCTACATTTATAAAAAAAAAATTGATGAAAGTACTCGAAAAAGCGCTCCTCCACTTCTCACTAAAATATTTCATTTAAAATTTTGAATTTCCATGTGAGATGGTTTGTATCCGACTGCCAAAATGTCGGCGTAAACAATATTTCCAAATTGGAGTGTAGAATAACATTACATCATTATGAACGTTGTGAAATCAAACACTTCTTATTCAATCTTTTAGTAACCTCAGTATAAGATGTAGACGAAAAATATATATTTCTTATAACTGATAAACATTAAACTAAATCCATGATCATTCGACATGAGTAGAAAGAGCTCTGTTGATTCGGAAATATGAATGAAATACAAGGTATTCCATTCAGAAATATAATTCTATATTATCTTTTTTTTTTGGATTTTAGGAAATACAAAAAATAGATCTAGGGATCTATATTACTGATTGCGTCTCAGTTCTCAATAGTATTTTCCTTACAACTATACTTGTAAGGCCAGTCCTACATTTGAAGCGGATTTGGTCTGGCCAGCCAACCCGACCCGTTTTGATTCTCTTCAGGGCAGTCCAGACCAGATCGAACACTGCCTCCAATGTAGGAGGAAAGTACGTTTTCTTTGTTTTCGTATCCTCCAGACCCAGCCAGACTCGCCAGACTGTCTATGCCTGACTATGCACAGCGCAGTATGTACAAAAAAAATCGAAATATATTTTTTCCTCTTCTAAAGGTTCGTAGCAAATATAAATACAAGGTATTTTATTCATCATTTCGATTCTGCATAAATGAAACTTGTTTTTTGCTTTGAACAGAGGAGTGAATATATTTAACCTTATAATTATTTACTGTTATTCGTATTTATTTTGCAATATTTTTTCGGCGGCATTTCATGGAATAAGGCTTCTTCAAAATTATTCAAATTCAAATATTGACTACTCGTTTGATCTTAATTATTTATCTCACCCAGAACGCCACACATAATTATCTATTTTAAGTATGTACCTACAGGCATCCGACGTCGTAAACAAAAAACACCAGAAGCATCGAATCGATCTGAAATCGATAAACAGTTAGAAGAAATTGCTCATGGCTTCTTCCCTCCTACTGAGAGCACAGAACATGTTTACTTGATTTATTTACCGGATTCCGTATACACTGTGATCGTGACTTGATTCGGATCTTATTCAATTATCACGATTTAACCCTCTTTGTTCGTTTTCATCATTTTTACGACCTCTACTTTCCTTTATTAAAAGTTTATAGGTACTGAAAGAATCATAGACTACAGAATTTTGTTAATTGATATATCTTGACCATACTTTAAATGAGTTCAGGTCACTGCTTTCTACATTCAGTTTTGCAGTTAAAAAATTATCAAAATTTCATATATTTATTAGTTCTACGTGTCAGATTATAGAAGTCGAAAGTCCTTGGACATTCATACTATATATATAAATTGTGTATCTTTTCAAGTGGAATAACAGGACAATAACTAAATTATATCACTACACAACTGCAAGACAACACCGTTTAACATCTGTAAATTGTAGGAAAATTTATCAATTTGTCGGAAGTGATGAAATAGTACCTATGTACCAATTTGTGCATTTTAATTCGACAGCGCGGCCTTTAAAACTCTTCGAATTAACACAGCGCTTCAAGACTTGTTTTCAACAAACCAACCTTCACAGAAACGAAAGTCCTTTATCCGGTATCATTAAAATTCGGCTTTTAATCGAAAATGCCTGTAGAATATTTTATTGAGGTATAATTGTCATATAAACTTGTCAGTCTGAATTACTTCTCTTCCAGTCTTGTGTATGTTTAGGATCTTGTAATGAATATTTAAATCCGTTTTAATTGAATATTCAGTTCCCGTAACAACTGAAAACTATGGGTCTGGATTAACGAATTTTAGTTATTTCTGGAGTATGCAATGCTTCTGAATAGAATTCAGAGACAAAAAAGCAGGGTTTCTCCACAGGTATGGAAAAATTGATGGCATTCAATCTGAATGCATCCTCCATCAATTCAAGATTTTGAGCTAGAGTTTTCATATTTTCTGAATAGGTTAACTGTTCAAATATCTCGGTCAGGTTCGTTATTGGCCCAAATCCTTCCAATGGTTCACGAGTTATGAGCGTCGGAAATTTTCTTTACTATCTAACTCCTAAAATATCCATCGGATCAAGTTGTAACTTAAATGACAATAATAATAGTTGTATGCTTAAAGATTCTCGAACTTTTCAAACTACTCGGAATTTTTTTTCCGAAGTTACGGGAAAAAAACTTCATCACCCCCTCCAGTGCTTTGCCTTCATCCCAAAGAGTTGAAATTTCAACACAAGATAGATAATTGTATGCTTAACCATTCTTCAAAATTTCAACCCATTCGGAATTATTTTACAGAAGTTATGAGAAAAAAAATCTCACCCCCTTCAACCCTTAGCCTTCAGTCCTGGGGGTTGAAATTTCAAGACAAGATAGATAATTGAATGCTTAAAGATGCTCTAAATTTTCAAACCATTCGGAATTTTTCATCCGAAGTTATGAGAATAAAAACTTTCTTACCCCCTCCGGTGCTTAGCCTTCACCCCAGAGGGAAATTCCAATACAAGAAGAATAAGTATTTACTTAAACATGCTCTAAAATTTCAACCCTTTCGGAATTTTTATCCGAACTTATGAGAGAAAAGCCTTTCTCACCCCCTTCACCGATAAGCCTTCACCCCATTGGGTTAAAATTTCAATACAAGCTTTGTAATCATTAACATTACTCACCCCCTCTACCGCTTTGCCTTCATTCCATAGGGATGAAATTTTAACACGAGATAGACAATTGTATGCTTAACCATGCTCTAAAATTTCAACCCATTCGGATTTTTTTTTGTCCTGAGGTTTGAGAAAAAACCTTACTCACCCCCTCCCCCGCTTAGCCTTCACCCTAGAGGGTTGAAATTTCAATACAAGATGTATAATCATCAACTCAACAATTCTCTTAAACTTCAATCCATTTTAAATTTTTAATCCGGAGCCTTATAAGAATAAACCTTTCCCACCCGTCCAACGCTTAGCTTTCTTAAATCCTCATTTCTTCTCTTCAAAAAAGCTAATAATTTTGGAAATTTACTTATATCAATATCTTCTCTAATGTTAATAACCGATTTCAGCATTGAGTAATGTGCCCAGAGAGTTGAGGCACAAACCGCTTTTGATTTATCATTGAAGTAGACTAACAGCGCATTTTCAGTAGGATGTCTCACATTTTTAAAAACTTTTTAAAAGCATCGTACTGCTGCTCGTATAGTTTTCTAGATTTCGGTGGTAACAATTCTTCACCTACTTCGGCTGCTTTTTATCAATATCAGATACACCTTCTTCACTCATGATACCAATAATTATCAATAATGTTTCTTTACAATGACACTAGTAATGACAATGTTTCTAAATTATAATTGTCACAACGCAATGTTACTATGGTAACTTATTTTAAAGACAGTTTATTAAATGAGTTGAAGAGAGAAAAACTGATTGAAATTATTGAAATAATTAATAAAATCATACCGGAAGTACGAAAAGTATCGTATATACCTTGTGACTGAAATACATTTAATCCTTCAGGTAAATTATGGCCTTCCCTGCGGTCGGGCCATAAACTTTACCTTCAGGATTAAATGTACTACTTCAGTCCCATGGTATATAATATACTATTATATGAACATATTGTCCACAAACACTGTACCACGTGAACGAAGTTGCGGGCTTAGATAGTTATTTATAATTTTCAATCGGATTTTTCTCACAATCGCTTTCTCAAGACTACATTTATTAGTGTTTGATTTTTTGCTTCCTACCTCGAGTGTACCAGAAACTGAATGATAAGGAACAAAAAGTTGATAAACATAGAGGATGTCCTGAAACTCAATAAGTGGCTGAGATACATCAACTATGAATAAAATAGAATAAAATCCATGTTTTTTATTGAAATTTAGATACTCCGTACATAATATGAAATAGTACTTTTATTGTCAAGAAAATTGTCAAGTGTTGTACCAATTTAAAATCTACGCTAAATGAGCGAAAGAACTTGCCAAGGGTAGTATGGTACATTCACCTAATCTCTACGTGAACATCAGTAGAGTGCATGGACTTTTGACATTATTTGCATTTTGCGATGAATTTCTCACATTTTTTTGACAATTGTGATGTCTTCGATTGTCAATTTGACTGTGTTAAAATTCTAGATATCGTAAGACAACTTAATCAATTATGGCAAATAATATAAAAATTTCAAGTTTTTTTGAGCTTAGAATGTGATTGTTGTTGTTTGATTTAGTGATACGTTTACCTAAAATATCGTCAGACCTCTACAACTTCCGTTTTCACAGGTTATTTATTTTTACTTCCTTGTTTCGAATGACACACCCAATATATTATTGCAACGTTAAATGGCTATATTTGTAGACAATTAGCGTGAAAACTCATTTGATGATGAAAATATGGCAACAAAAATAAACCGTTTTAAAACTACTGAAATAGGCCTATGTAATGATTCAATATTAAATTAATTCATAAAAATTTTCGTTCCTCTGGATCTCCTCTCGATCTAGAGCTACGTTTGGACGTCTATTTAGCGTCTTTTTCAGGCTATGATCAATACATCAAAATTACTCAATTATTACACACAATTATTATATTAGTATTACTCAGTTCCTTAAATATGTACGCTGCAAATATTAAAGTTCCTAATTCAAGCTGGTTGTAAGAAATATATACCTTTGTATTATTTAATGTTTTTATTTATTAGACGATATGACAATAATATCTAAGTTTGCAATTTTAATGTTGGTATTGATCTTAGCCTGAAAAAGACGCTAAATAGACGTCGAAACGTAGCTTCCAGATCGAAGCATTGTTATTGGTTCCTTCAAACGAAATTTTTTTTTCTTTCTCAATATCAAATGTTTCATCATCTCAAAAAATAACTTAAATTCACAGAATCTGATTATACCTATATTTGAATATAGCCTCACTATATTATTTATGACAACCTTCAGTTCAACGACACAGTATCCTCTCTGACGAGAGAAAATAACCTTATAATTAAATGTCCTTCACATAGAATATTTAACATCCCACTTTTTATTAAGCACAAGAATGACGCTACCTACCTATCTCTTATATAATCCAGGTCGCCAATTTATATATCTTCCAAGTATCTATGTGGGTTCATCAATTAACAGTAACTCTATCCAAATCAATTTATTCCTACATTCATAAATACAATATATCACGATAACATAACGAACTTCTTGAACGTATGAATTTTTCTGTAAAATAAATTGGATACATAAAACAATGTCCTCCGCCTTTGCCCACAGTCATTGGCATGCACGTCAACATCCTCCATTTCTACAAAGACAATCAAACCAAACACCACAACACCAAACTACATAAAACTGTCTATTCTGTCTCAATAACTCGTAAATTTAACTCGCACTTACCAAAAATACAACATTTACGTCACTTTTTACCTCGATATTCAACCGAATAACTTTTAAAATAAACCATGTTTACTTTTCCGTTCAGCGTACGCCGTCGACGTTGATGTGTAAACGCAAACAGTTGAAGTAGGGGACGCGGACAATATGGCCGAAATGAAACATTCCAACGGATTTTTGTTCCATATTCCTTGACTTTGAAAGAAACCAGAGTATTTGTTGTTGCAATTGGTAGTGATTGATTGATTACGTTATTTTCGTGTCTTATTTTGTGGCTGTATCGTGAATTACATCATGTGAGAAGTGATTATTATCTTAGGTTATGGTACCCTGCGTGAGGCTAACTGAAGTCCCGCCCAAATTGCACGTTGCCTTGTTAACGGCGGCCATTAAACTCTCCGTTCCGCAGTGTAGTTCATGGAGATAGAGATGGGTGCTGTTTGTCAGTTATTACCTGACAATTTCGGATGAGTTGATAAAGAAGGGTAATAATTTCGAGGTAATTGTATAGGTATACACGATGAATTATTGTGAATTGGAAACAACTAATAGTAACCGGTCATTAGTTTTTTGAAGGTCGAATTGATATTTTGGCAAAATTTTTCCTGGCGATGAGGTAAAATTATCTGTGAAAAAGTTTAGACAAAAGGTTGTTTTGTATTTATGTAAATTAGATTCTACTGCAAGAAAATTTTCAGGAATTATGCTGAATATCAGAAAAAAGCAAATATTATGACTAAAAAGGAAAATAGGAACAAGATTCGATATTCTGTATTCTTTTGGGAACAATGTTTTGTCATTTCGATTGAAATAGGTGAAAATTGCCACGAAAGTCGCATTAGCTAAAACTATTAACAATACTTAAGGAAAAACGCTCAAAGTTTCGCAGTTTTTGTGAGGTGAACGAAGAAATATTCCCTTCCAAAATGATATATGATGATTTTAAATTTTTGGTTTTGCAATATTGAAATTTCAACCGTAAAAAATTTGTTTAGTTTAGTGTTTTCTTCATAGCCCACTTGAACTTACCCAACTTTATCTTACCGGACCAAACATTATCGAAAATATATAGAAAACTGGTGTAGGTTTTGTAAAATTGTTTTTAATTTTTACTCGTTTTTTAAAATTATAGTGAACTAACCTTACCTGTTCAAAAACTATGTTACTTTTTTTCTGCGTTTAGAGAAAAAATAATTTTATTCAAATCTCACATGAAGAGGAAGAATTTTACAGAAAAATTTTTTCAGAATGTTAGAATTTTGTTGGAATTGCTAAGGGTGCAGAGAAGATATGATATGATTATTATGCTTAGTTGGAAATGTTGCTTTGAAAATTAATGAAAATCATCGGTTAATTTCTTTCTTTAACAAAAAAACCAATACTTCACCATTGTATTGTGTATTTTTTTATGAAAGTATTATGTCCTCTAGCTGGCCAATATTTCTTGAAACAAATTTGGAAATGAAGCATGACATATACATTAAAATTTAAATGATATTACTACTGTTAATGCCATTTACACATTGCTCGGGAATAATAAGTCCAATCCTAGATCAAAGAAAACAAATATTACTGGAGATAAAGATATAATCACTAAAAGGAGTATTGCCGTATGAATATGTGTATATAGATGGGTTCTTGGTAATTAAAATATAATAATAATAATAATAATAAAATATAGATCTCTACCCTATCTTTCCTCTCTAACCACTAAACTTTCACATATATTCTACGAAATAGAAAATTTAAAATTAACAAAATTCAACCTTATTACAGGTAGAAATCTCTTTACCAAAATTGAAGATAAAATTCCTCCATCCCTAATCTCAGACTGTATTTATAGCATACCCTATTTGGACTGTAATGGAATATACATTGGTCAAACCTGCCAAACCATAAAAAAGAAAAATAACTCTCCACAAAAATGATGTGAGAATTCATCCTGAAAGGTGTTCTTTAGCCCTTCATTCATTAAGATTAGGACATCTTTTTAATTTTGAAAATTTTAAAATTTTTGATAAAACATCTTATTATCTAAAAAGAACCTTCTTGGAAATGTGTTACATCAAAAATAATCCTAATAGTATCAACAAAAAATCTGATGTTGCTAAACTCAGCTCATTGTACAGTTACCTTCTATCTCTAGATCAAAAATTGTGACTCCTCTTGATCTTTTCCTAACTTTCAAATTAATAATTTCAACTACTATCCCTTATCTTGATTCTATTCTAATTTTCGATTTTATTTACATCCCTAATCTATTTTCACTTTCCTACTCTATGTTTCTTTGACATTTATTGAAAACTTCTTTCAAAAAAACACGCATCATCATTCTTCAAACATTCCAAATTTGGACAATTTTATAAACCTTGAAAACTGTAAGTAGTTAATTCGTTATTGTAAAAATATTAAATCATATAATGTAATAATTTTTTGTAGAATCCTGATGAAGGACGTAAATACGTCCGAAATATAGACCAAGTTTGAAAATTGGTTTAAAGAAACCTTGATTTTGGGCAAAGAAATTTGCCAAGAACCCACTATATACACATAAAGATATAATCTACACATCTGTCAAAGTTGTAAGACTGAACAGCGGTTAATATAAACAATTTTTGAAATAGTAACGATCCTTTTATTAGCAAATACTTATTATAATTTTTTTATAGATATAGAATGTATACAGAAAAAAATTTAAAAACCGAAAAAACAAACGCAAATCAAGCAAGAAAAATGAAGGCAGATGAAGCGAGGAAAAATGTAAACGAAAAACAATGGAATTGTATATTATTTTAAATTAATTTTTTTGTTTCTTGAAAAAAAAAATTCTTACGTTCTTCAGTATCTTTTAGCGCTATTTTATGTTGTTTTGGACTATTTCGTGTTTTTTGAGCTCTTTCAAACTCTGAACAAGATTTCAGGGTTTTTTTTGCGTTCTTTGGAGTTTCTTCGCTCATTTTATTGGCTACATTGATCTACGGGCTTATTGATCTACTGACCTATTGATTTACCCACTGATAATTGATCTAGTGTATATATTGATCTACGGGCCTTCCTTGTGTGTTTATTTTATAATAACAAGGGATTCAAAAACAGCCTTCTTAAACTACATCTATAATTTTCTCAGGCCCGTTTTTCAAGAAAAAATAAAAAATAGGAAAATAGTCTTCTAGACGAGCCCTTAATATTCAGTTAGACAGATGACTTTTAAGATTGATCAATAATTGAAAAATATGCAGAGCTTCAATTTATTGATGTCGAAGATATATTATTTTCAACCCTTATTAAAACAGCAACATATTATCTTCCATTTTGGGAAGCTAGAGCAACGAAACGAAGTAGACGACATGGAACAACATTGATTAAAATGATCCATATAATTTCATAATTGAATCATTATTCAACGGATACAGGGTTATAACAGGTAGTTGAATGAAATTTCATGAGATATGAGAAGGAAAAGGATAATTTAGTTAAATTAAATTTAAAATGAATTTGTTCGAGAACATCCAGTAATTTGTGGGGAGGCAGGTGTTCTGGGACATCTTGAAGATACAAATAATTGATAACATTTGTTGATAATGCCATATGATCCGTATGTCTTTCAGCGACCCAAATTCTGTTTTAATCTGATTTAATCTCGAATAATTTATAATTTCAATTTGTTTTTTTTGGGACACATGACAATTAATTAGCGTTGAAAGTAGAAATTGAATACTTCCATTTAGGATTATCCCTGAAATTTATGAATCATTCCTGCATATATTAAAATAGACTGTATGGGTCATTTTCTTAGATCAGAGAGTCTCAAACTTGAGGCTATCGACCTTCAATAAGATGGTAGGAATAATAACGTTTCTACCATCCAAACAAGTTGCTTTAAACTTCATATAGCTCCAGGCTTTTTATCTAAGCACGAGTGACTATCCGTCGCTTAGTGAATCCTTCTCGTGGATGTTTAACGGTAAATTTTTTTTGAAGAACTCAAAAAATTTCCAAATGGAATCATTAATCAATACTCGGCAATTTCACTCAGTATTTTCAAGATATAGTAAGAGCAATTTGACTTCGGCGGTACGTTTTCAATAAATTGGTTATGTTTCAGCAAAATGGTACATATTGTAGTAGTATATTATATTATATCTTATGAAAGGATTGATTCGAAGAATCAGAAATATTTGTCATACCGAATTTTTAAACAATGCTGAAAGAGAATTATTCAATATATTCAAAGATAATGGTTATCCCAAACCTTTGGTTAAAAAATGTTTCCATTCTATTATAAAAGATCTCAATAGTGAAGAACTTGGTTTAAATAACATTGTCTCAAATAATATCGTCCCAACTGAACCCATAGAAGCAAAGAAATATGTTAGCTTACCCTTCCTTCCAGACCTGACTCCAAAATTAATAAATATTTTCAAAGAAATCAACAACATAAAAATTGTCAAATGCAATCCATTGATGGTAGGAAGCATATTTAATAAAATGAAAGATAATATAAATAAATTCTCCAAATCATACCTAATTTATCAAATTTCATGTAAAGATTGCAAGGCAGTATACAGGGTGTTCGGCACATGGACCGTCAAATTTTTTTGGGGCGTTGGTAGGGTCATTTGCTACCTTTTCAGTCTTGGAACCTGGGTCCTTAGTATTACGGTTACGGAGGTATGATTTTTTTATTAGATTTTTCTAAATTACCCAAAATGTACCCTTCGAAACCCCATAATTTTTTTGTGTGTGCTTTTACATGCATTTTTTTATTGTATTGAGTCTACATGAGTGTGTGTCAAAAAAACGTATTTATTGTTACAGATAACACCACAAAATTTATTTCCGAGCCCCTCATTTCAAGAGAAAGTAGGTAGGAGATGTCAATTTCATAGATATTAATAATTTCTAACTTGTTGAAAATGCCTGACATACCGAAAAACTATAGAAGAATTGTTTTGTTGGAAGCTGTAAAAAAATTTCAAGAGAAAATAATTAAATTAAATTAAATCAGTAGATTCCTTGTGCTTTGATGGCAATGTTTACTGAAATTTTCTAAGTTTTCGATGTGTAAATGTAGCAATTGAAACTATAAGCGGACTAATTGGCGTCTTAAATCATGTCCTGTAGGTACCAATTCTGGAGGAGTCGAAGGGGATACGTTGATTTCTATCAGACCACAGATTTGACATTGCTCTCAAATAAAAAAAGCAGAGAATGAGTAATCTATAAAAAGAGCGATGCCAAGCGAGTGTTTTTCATATTTACCTTATAACTTTTGCTCCATGTTATATTTATTAACACTGTGAAGCCGCAGTATAGCGGTATTTTTCCTAATCGATTCATGAAATACTGCCAGTGGGTTGATACAATCACATACTTGTTTCGACGGTCCATATGGCGAACAAAGGGTTCTTTGATCGCATTCTATAAAAGTTTGTTTATGGAGATGCAAAAAGTGAATGAAAATGAGACTGACTGTGAAATACAAATATGGGATCCCTATGAATTCTCAAGATATAAATATTTAAAATTATGGATTCGATTAAAATATTCAAAAAGCACTTATAAAACACTATCGTCTGAAATCGAAATGTATGCGCCATTTTGATATGAATATTCGAAAAAGACATAGCAGTTGACACCAAAGCTAAGTATCTCGGCATACATTTGGACCAGCGCTTCAACTGGGGACAACACATTAATGCCAAAAAGAATGAAATAGATCTGAAATTCCTTAAGGCATCCAATTCTGGTATTGCGCTAAGTTATGAAATGTTCAAATTGTCCAGAGAGCACAATCAAAAATACTACGTTTACTGGTTCATGTCCCTTGGTATGTCTACAGTCACACCATCTATAAAGATTCAACAGTCCCATATGTCAGCACAGAAATAGAGAACCGCTCGAGAGGGTATCATCAGAAGCTGAAAAGACATGGCAACCAACTGATCGACCAGCTAATAGAGGATTTCACCTCACGAAAATTGAAAAGGACCTGGCTGAGAAACGATCAATGTAAAATAATTACTATTAGATGATCAATCACGATTTCGAGTCCAGATATACATGGTGACTGAGAATTCTTCATTAGTATTTATTTGCACTTCGAACAAAGATAATCACGGTTTATCGCTGCATGAAATCACTGGTGAAAAATTAGAAAATTAGTGATAATTGTTTATGTTTATGTTTAATAATTACAGACAAATCAATATCTTACAAAAGAATGACAATTACGAGGACCCATCGTTCCAGTGGTGCGAGCTAGTCATTATTGACGCATGGTAATCTCAGAGAATCAAAACCTCAATTCCAACTATGGATCGGTTTCAAGGTAACTACCTCTCATCAGCACAGTGTGGCACTAAGAGTCTTGAAGGAGGCTTCCAGTCTTAACAAAGAATATGATGAACCTTCCAAATATGTCCAGAGAGAGCGCCATCTACATCTTGAAGACTGGAACCAGACTCACTTTCTTTGCAGATCCATACGACAACATATGACTTCCCAAATTCAAATACTACCAGTGGTCATCTAATGTGTTAACATTCAACAAATTAAAACTGGCAAGATGAGGGGATTTGCTCGCCTATTGGTCCTTTGATGAACGTAATGAGTAGTGAGAAAAAAAAAGATTTCTACTAATGCCTTTGAGCCGGTCCAGACAAAGCAATATATTAAAAGGAAAACGAAAGACAATTACGAAGAATCATCGTTGCAGTGGTGCGAGCTAGTCATTATTGACTCATATTAATCTTCAATAATAATGTTTGTAAAAAAAATCTTGCATTAGAAATCAAACGATCAATTAGAACATCTCTATTTCATTTAGTTTTATCGGTACCATAATTCGTTAAAACGCACCCTACAACTTTGTGAATACATTTTTGCTACAAGCATACTCACTTTAGTTATTACAATTACTGATGGAGGTTGCTAGTAGAATCAAACTTTGTATCTTAGATCCTACCTCCATCATCAAAAAGAGATGTCTGATTCGCTATATTCCTATACATTGCATATACAAGGTGATTCTTTGACCACTGCATTATTTTAACTATACATAACATTTTCTTTCAATAACATTTTTCCAAATTTGGCCCGGTTTAAAAGATATAGGCTGTTGAAGTTTCATAAAAAAAATTGAATTTTCACCTGTAATATTCAAACGACAATATCAATTGAAATGATCTATCTCTTGTAGAATGTTTTTTATAACAGTCATGCATATTTTGGCATCAATAGATTTATTCCATTTCTTGTGGGTTTCTCACTACTACTGTACAGATTGGTTTAAATCGCATAAAAACAAATATCACTTGAACTAAAGGTGCGTATCTTGTACTTCCTACAATCATTAGTCTTCTTTGCAGATACAATTATTCATAATCTTTTTTCCTAAATTATATCATTTTTGGGATATTTGAAGTTGAAAGGAATTAAATCGATGTAATCATCTGATGAATAATGAGTGAGTTTCTTAGAGGGAAAATAATGTTTTTAAACAGTTCAGATTTAATAGTGGATGCTGTGAAAGGCGATTTTCATTCAAAGTAAACTGGACTACAGAGGGGTGTGCCCAATGCGAAAACTTAAAATGTTAATAACTCTTTAACGCAGCTGAATATGGAAAAACAGCATGGGAAAAAAGTGTTTCATTTGATCTCAAGAACCTATGGTTAAAATTAACGCAGTGTTCAAAGATTCGCCCTGTATGTATTGTTAGTATTGAAGAAACATGTTATTTTCTGAGGGACGTCATGCACCAACATACAAGAATGGATGGATTAGTAGCCGTGTTTGGAAAAAAGGTCAATTTTGTGAAATATCACAACTTTTTCATTCAACCAAATTCTAATGGTCTACTTACCGATCTTTGATTTTCTCGCACGCCTTTCCTTTCATATACAGAAATCGAATCAGTGAACGATATTGCTCCATTTCCATTTTTCATAATAACAGGAAGTTGTTCACTATGAAATGTCAACAATTCAAAACAACTAGATGAATTGGTGCGAAATTTTGACAATCATTGTTTGCAGGATGGCACTCAAATATGATAGATTTATTACCTAAGTACATTTCCTTCTGTTGCCAAACATGGGTACTTATCAATTCAACCTCTTATGAGGGTTGCCTTTTATATTTCGGGATAAGAGAAGAAAATCAACTATTAATCATTGAAATTCGCTGCTGTGTCTTTCAAAATATTTCCAATCAAGATCTATACACTTCTGCATGCGTTTGAACCAATTGTCGAAACGCTTTTGACACGCTGATTGAGGTATCTCCAAAACATGCATTCTGAATGCATCAACCGCTTCTTCAGGTGTCGAGAAATGTTGACCTCTCCTCTTATTTTCTTACGTAGGGGCATAAAGAGAAGACATTGGAAGAACTTCGTGAGCGAGCAGCTTTTGTGGATTTTGATGATCTTGAAACAGCCATACGGCCTTTTGCTCTCTACTTTTGGGTTTATACACGTAAATCAACGTATCATCACCATCCACGATGTTATAGACGTGCTTCGAAGCACCGCGAATGTATATTTGGAGTATTTCTTTCGACCACTCGACACGAGCCTTTTTTTAGCGATTGACAAATTTTGTGGAATCCAACGCAAACATATGAATTGGACGATCAAATGTTCATGCAATATTGTATGTATGATGGTCCCACTAACGCCTAAGGCTGTCTCAATCTCACGGTAGGTCACATAACGATCTTGCATTATCTGTAGGCATACAGCATCACTGGTTTTTTGGAGCAGCGAAAATGGGCGAGATAAATCTTTTAAGTTTATATAAACAACACAAATAGCGCTCGTATGTCATAACGTTCAGACCACTTATAACCTCAAAAATGACAAGCTTTACGATAGAGATGTCAGTTGGCAGATTGCAGCACTAGGGTTGTCAAATCCTCGTACATAGACGAAAATAAGATACACCATTTATCCTTCCATCCTGCGAACTCTTGTCGAATGTAACGCCAAGGTTGTCTTCAATTTATCCCATTAATTCTCGCTCTTATTATCGTATACCAGATTACGTATTCATGAACAATTTCGCGTTTCTTGAGTTCGTAGAGGCGAGTTAGAAAAATGGAGATTCAACCGTCAATTACTGGAAATACGATTTCCTGTCATTATCCAGCCGTATGCCCACCCATTTAGCTCAAGCTCAGTGAATATCATCATGTCTTGTAAATCGAGCTATTCATCTTGATAAACTTCTGCACGTCTTTATCGTCTCGATAGCGTTTTCTGAAGATCGCTTGATGTGAATAATGATTGAGCATCATGGTATGAATTATTGGTGGGAAAAGTGCATAGCGTTGTTATTGGAGGTTGATCTTTGATCGTTGAAATTAACCTTTCAACACTTAGATGCATTAGTATACATGGAGGATGCATCATTAGCTCATGAATGTGTTGCTTACACGGAGGATATATTTCTACATCAAGGTGTATGATATTATTGAAGAAAAATAATGGCGCAATGATTTTTTTGTTCTCTTATTCGGTTATTGATCACAGCAAAATTATGCCATTACCAGGCTTCTCTGAAAGTGCTATGACGAACGAAAAAAGGGCGTATTGCCATTCTGCTCACTTTCGAGAACCAGAGGATGATAAAACCTCCCATTTATGTTCCGATGCTAGTATCATTAGATGTCAAAATGAGAATCACGAGAATTTAATGATCGAGAGATCTGGATTTTGAGAATGATCTGGAAGAAAAATCACTGGAACAATTTCTGGAATATAAATAATTAGGGGAGTGATAGAGGTCAGTCATAACGAAATACGAGTTGTGCGCTCTAATTTCTTAGTTAGTGCGATCATAAACTGAATTGACACTTAAAGAAAACTTGGCATTTTCAGAAATATTTAAAACTTTATTCAGTTAAGTGTATATGTTTATGGAATTACCCTTCTTCAGTACCGTGTCTGAAATTCAAGTCTCATATAACTTCTGAAGTAAGATTACTGTGAAATACTTGAAGATTGTTACATTTGAAACAGCTAAGTGATAAAAAGAACATAATGTATAGTTAGTACAATATACAAGAAAGTTAACAACGTCCATTGAATCATTTGAGGTACAGCAAGTGGCACCCACCTTGCTGGAATCAGGCTCTTGAGTTGAAACCAACCAACTCCTGCAACTCTGGGACTAAAAAATTTCGCAACGTATCGCAATAACGGTCACTCACTATTCACATTAATTGCTCGGCCTCGGTGATCTTCATGAAAATAAGGACCCATCATGCCTTTAGCAAATATAGCGGCCCAAACCACGACCTTTGGGCAATGCAGGGGTAGTTCATGCTTTCGTCTCGGATTCTACACTGTCCAGTACCGACAATTCGGCTTATTAACATGTTGTTGAAGTTGTTAAATCGTTGCAGCTTTTCGTTCGCAAAATTCAGTCGATTAGAATAGTCCGCCTCCTTTTATAGGCTTTTAGATGTAAGTCTCTCTTCAAAGACGATTTTTTTATGTTCAACGCTTGGCTTCGCTTTCGTATGGATAAAGACGGATTTTGACGAAGCGATACCTCAACTTCTTCAATTGCGAACTGAACAAGGACGACTAGAGTTTTGAATTTCAACTGTCGCACCTGTATTCTCGAATATCTTGATCCATTTCCTGATACCATCTTCACTTGGCTCGTGGCGTGTACGTTATTCCGCACGATAGAGACGTTGAGCAGTCACTATTAAATCACTATTACGATAATACGCGTCCCTGATTACTGTTCTATCTAGTGTTGTGTAGTACACGTCTTAAAATTGAGTTTGTAAGAGGTGCCTCATTTTTGTACTGAAGCGGTACATTGTACCACTTCAAATGAGGCGAGGGATCTGGCCGTTCATGACGCGATACGATGTCGGGACAAAATTTGTACTAGTATAGACGACGGGTTGTTGAGCATAGCGAGGGCAAGGTAGGTAGGAAGTAGGAACGTTGACGGTCTGTTTCACTTCAAATATGTCGATGCGAAAGGAGGGTAACGTTAACTGTCGACAGAATTGAGGAAATAAAAAGGCAAAACTTAGAATGTAAATTAATTGTTGGATTTTAGAACTTTTGTACGGTGAGCGAGTGAGGGGAAGATTTTACTGAAAATGAGGGTTTTGTTATTCAAAATAATTGAAGCTAACCGTGAACATATATTCTCATGTAATTAAAAATTTAAAGATTCCTCTCACATCATAAACAGTTTTCCTGTTCGTTTTAGAACAAACTGTATTTACAAAATTGTATCCAATTACTAATGATTTCGGGCTGAATTCTTTATGTGAGACTTCATCATGCCGAAAAGATATATAGCTTTTTTTGGCTCATCGCAATTCGCAATTTTAACATTTATTAGGATCATTTATAGAGTATTACTATTCCGAAAATTTCATCTTTGTATTTTATCATTTGTGTTAATTTTTTTTAAATTTTAATTGAAACTGAATATTTCGCTCTTTGATAATAATAACAACTCGTTCAATTTTTCGTCGAATCGACTTTTCATGTCTTCTGATTTCTATTTATCTGTGGTGCAGTGGCGGCTCGTGACAATAAAGTATGGTGAGGCACATATGAAAAAAAATTTAATAATGTAATATATATATATGTATATATATATATATATAGAGTTTGAATTGATTGGGCATCTAGGTCTTTAAAAAAGTTGAAAATTATTCTAAATTGAGTTCTCAATATTAAAATTTTTTGTAAATCAATGGAATTCTACGATTTTTCTGATCAGCGAAATGATCTATAACCTTGTCAATAAAAATATTTGCGTCCTGTGATTTTATGAATCCTTTTTCGATCGAAATTTTAGCCATATTACTCAGCGCCGCCTGTCCAGTTGTATTCCTAATATAATTTTTAATCCTTTTCAACGCAGAGAAACTTCTTTCTGTGGAAGCAGTTGTCAAATTCTCCGAATTTTGAAGATAAAAATTGAAATAGATCATCAGCAGAACGCCCAGAACTAACATCCTAAAATCCCATGAAGCGCTCAACAAGTTGGTCATCTATTACATAATGAAAAATCACTGATAACTGGGAATGACAGCTTATGTCAGTTGTTCCATCAACTTGCCAAGAAAAAAACAATGATTGTGATATTTCGTCCTCGATTTGTTTATTCACAACAAAAGCAACCGAATCAATTAATTCATTTTGAATAGTTTTAGATATACTAGAAAATACCGATTTACTGTTGGTATCATTTTCTAAAAAGGTTTTTAAATTCGTGTCAAATTTACTAACAAGAACTACCAATTCTTTGAAATTTCCGCGATTTAAAGACTCATTCGATTCATCGTGCCCCCTAAAAGGTAACTCTTGCATACAGAGGTGCATCGTAATATCTATTAAACTTCTTAGAATTTGACCATTTTCTTTGACTTAAGCATTGAAATTTTCAATTTCTATTTGAAGCGCATTGTCTATTGCTGTGGCGATATTTTGTTTTTGCTTTCTCATAACGGTAAGCTTGCAATTAGATGAAATATGCTGAGCACTTTTATTGTGTAGCGATAGACCCCGAGATAAATTTTTCAAATCACTAAAACCACTTTTCGGTCAATCTCTGTCGGAATTTCCATTAGTTGCTGCGAATAAAATGCACGGCCAACAAAATATTTTTTTCAAAGTAATACTTCCAGTAAGCCAGTCGTACTTGTCATACCACGTATTTTGGAATCCCCGATTTGATTTACCGACCCCACCACTAGACACTAGAGATTTCCTCAAATCTGGAACAGGTCGCTTAACTTCCTCAATTAAATATAATTTATCATCATACGAATGAGTCGAAAAATGTTGCTTATTTATTAAAAAATCACAAGTACACTGAACATGTTCCTTAGGAATTTCAAAAGATTTACTATTACTAGGTCCCGCTGAATCCATTTCGCGATCTGGTAGTCACTTTCGATAAAAAAGATTTATATTTCAGAAAAAAATGACCTAAAAAAGATTATAATCATACGCGATACACAGCAAACGCGATACCTACCTCTAATTAACGACAAAGTGAACTAACCCTATTTCTCTATTTCCCGCTTCCCGATTAACTCGAATAAAAACCTGAGGCCAGCGTCTAATTCCTCGAGAAGCCGCCCTCAAACTCGTAGATATGTTCTCACCGCTTTGACGCAGATAACTCTCTGGGCATCGCAGAAACGAAACGATCTCAGATCGGCTAAGATCGCGGAGCGGCCAGCCTCGGATTAATCCTAGAACGGCTTTCCATTACGTTCTCGTAGGTCATCGAAATAGATACACGCTAATTCAGTCAAAGAAGCCTGCGTTAGGCATCCCTCCAACCGTTTAGTCAAAGAGGATTTGATTTGTTATGAATATACAAGGAACGTGAGATTGGGGAAAATATTGAGGAAAAAAGTGATGATGAAAGGGAATGAAGAAATATACGGTTCAGAATTTTTTTGATGAGGCACTGCCTCATAGGACAAGCCGCCACTGCTGTGGTGAATAGAATTGCAAATAATAAGTAATATTTTTAAACCGGAAAAATCAACACTATAATGTCATGGTCATGAGATACTGGTACTAAAATAGCAGGTAGTAATCGAGAGCTTAGAGTTCTATTCCTTCTCATCAATCAATATTTTCATACAATCATCAAAAATAAAATTGTTTTTCTGTTCAAAGAAACTCCTATAATATCCCATCATATTCGGTAAGAGGTGCCAAAGATACAAAGACGCCGTCGCGCCATAAAACCCTCCGTAATTCCATAATTTACGTTATCTGTGTACTGTCTTCCATGAATCAGCCTCAGCCCCCATTTACCTCAGTCTCTGTCGTTTATGTACCGGTGACCAGGACCAGGACTTATCCCTTCTCCCTCTTTGTATTTTTCGTATGATTCGCGTGGCTCCATCGCTTCCTGGTCCTCATCGAGGCGAAGTGGGACATTGTATAAAAAAGAGCCGCTCTTACATTTCCTCGTCGTGTACGGGACAAACGAGCCGCCTTTTGTAAGAAGTACCCAACACTAGTTCCATCGAGACAAAACTCCACAAAATGGCGGATGCCACGAACCCTTCACCGCACGTTTTAGACGCCCCGTTCTGAATATGGCGCGAAAACAAATACCCGATACCCTTTCTGGACACCTTGTATCATCTTTATATTCCTTATTGAATTTACTTACGTTTTAATTTTATTAATTTTCATCTTATGAAAAAACAGTTTTTCTTTTGAATGCCATTGAGTCATCATGAAAGTTGTTGGTCTAAAGTACACATTATTTTATGACTGATACGTGACTGTCATTTTGTTTTGTCGATGATTTATGGTCTCAGAAACATTTTTTATTAATGGTCTAAGCAAAAGTATGTGTTACCGCTACTGGAATCCACAGTCTACCTGATTGAGTATTTGTGATGTTTTAAATGGATTGTGTTTTATTGAATTTTTGATGTGTATAGTATGGCGTTTGAATTCATCAGCTGGATATCAAGGTGACAAATCTGAAATTGGATCAAACTTGAAATTATCTGTGTTGCTCGCGGATGGACACAACCGATTTCAGCTAGATCTTGCGAAACCTTGATGGGAATCCAAGAAGGGCGAATATTTCAAAGGCTCATTTTTAACACGCTTATAGTAGCTTCACTTGTATGTATGTCTGTTTGTAATTCTCCTTGTTTAAGCGTGTGTGGCTCATTATTGTGAGAAGTTCTTCCAATGCGTTCATTGGCCGAGCGGTCTAAGGCGCGCGTCTTCTGTGACGTCAGCCTTTGGATTCATCGATCGTTGGTTCGATTACCGTCCACTCCGAAAAAAATTGCTTTTTCCGCCATATTATATTATTGTAGGATATTAGAATTTAGGGCTTAATTTCAAAACCTTGATACGTGAGCTATGCATGTGTGAAACATTGGCCTACTTTCTGACGTGCAATCATAAATCAATGATTACCATTAATATTTTAATGACAGTCACTAAAAAGTAAAGTATAAAAATAGTTTAAAAAACCTAAAAATACAAGCTTATAAAGAACATCGGGCTAAAAAGTTGGGAGTAATTTTAAAAATCAATTTATGACAGTAGTATATAAAACATACTAAAGATGAGAAAGTAGCGTGGCACGCTTTGTGCCACAATTTTCCTATATCAAGCACCCCATGCTTCTTGCTCAATTTTATTAATTTGTTTCATATACTAGTGTCATAAATCGATTTTTAAAATTATTTTGAATTTTTAGCCCGATATATCACCTTACGAGTTCGAACCTCCGTGACTGAGTTCTGCAATTGCCAGAATGACAATTATTAAAATATAGCCTTGAATATAGTACAACCAATTGACGCAATAGACCTTGCGCAATTCGGACCCTCGGTGCAATTTATGAAACCAGACTTTTTTTTTTCAAATCGAATATGGTCTCGGATCGCTGAGTGGAGACGGCATATTCCATTGATACGTCTGGAATTATGAGATCTTGACTTTACCAATTATCGACTCAATTGAAAAACAGTTTATTGATAACCGATTCATAAACAAGACCAAAGGATGTGAGATTTATGTGTTATTTTTCAGAATTAATGATCTGTTTGGAAACGAATCTTATACAGAGTATGCCTTTGTTTGGGTGCATCTGGGAGGTAGAGATTCTTGCTGAATGTGTCTTAATATAAATTTCTATGAACGGTCAACAAAGGCACCATTATCTTTCATTTAATAACTAGTAGTCTTTCCAGGAATATTTCGGACTTTCAGATACTTCCTTGTGGTTTTGAATTATGCATAATCTAATATAAAGAAATAATTGTTGTTAAATACAGAGTGGCCGGGAGATTGACGTTAAAAAAAAATAGATTCCTCGTGTCATGGGGTTCCGAAATACCCTATGTATGTTACGCGATTATTCACGATTTTCGAGTTATAATTATTTCAGAACTTTTGTTCTCAATCACGTAAAAAAATTCTAAAAATGAAAATTTTTGATAAAAAGTGACTAATAGTGGATTTTCTGGAGGCATAGTTTTTTGGGTACAAATCACTAAAGTGATGCTCGTGAAGATATCGTCCAGCGGAATACGGTGATTTGTCATTAGTATCCTTGACTTACAAACGAAAATTTTGGCCTTACAAATACTTACTAACGATTACAAAAACAAAATCTTCATCTATTCAATCAAAATATGGACACATTTGAAAAGCATGCGTTCTTTCTGACGGAGCCTTCCTTCACTTGGAAGGATTCCAAGGGAACCATAAAGCTCGTAAAAATCGCCCACTTTCACAAACGCATCATTCATTTAAGTCACAGACGCGTAAAGGCCATCAAACACATCATAAAAGCCATACAAAGTCGCGGTAATTGTTTACGTGTCCGAATAACCAAATCAGTTCCACGTCCACCAATCGGCAGCAACGTTCTACCTTCCACGCTACAAGCGTGACCTGCGACCTAGGCGGAACTTTATCGCTAATAAAAAGCTGTTTTATAGCGTTTTAAAAGCGCCGTTACCACTTTTACTAACTAGCAACAAGGCTCATTACGATACTGAGATGGGCACTTGAAGTACTCGATAGCATGGCGGTTGGAGAGAAGGATGAGGGTTGAGATTTATCGAGATGGGGTGGAAATATTTGGGGTTCAGTGCAGGATAAGCGGAGCGTGTATGGGGTAGAGTATATGGACATTGGAAATAATATAAAACCGATATGCATAAAAATTGCGGGTCTTCCTTGGGGTGGATGAAGAAGACGGTCGTGCTGGGAATTTATAACTTACTTATACATCTGCTTCTTGGTCAACAATGGGATTTGTGATGGATGTGTATGGAGAATTTTTGTGCATCAAGGGTTGACGAATATTATAGAAAAACTAAATCATTGGAACTGCCGTATTTCTTCTTCTGGTTTAATGGATGTTTGGTGTATCGGAAATGTTTATAGAAATGTTTTATTTATTTTAAATGTCTTCCGATTTCTTCTTGTTTATCGTTTTTCATTTTGTAATAGAATTTCATTTCTATTTTCGAGTTTTATTATATTATTCTTAGCTCTTTGTTTGACTCAAGATAATTCAAGTGTGCAATTTTTAAAAATTTTAAAATTTAACTTCAAATCGTGCTATATTTGTGTTTATATTAATGTTTGTACTTTTTTCCTATTTTTGGATGTACAGTTGTATGTTTTGTGACGAGATGTGAATGTGTACAATTTTGGCTGGTTGTGGCTGAGTCCATGTATACCATACGCTAAATAAATTCAAACATGAATTCAAATGTACATGGTGGTCCACACAAGACTGCCCTACTCGCTGTAATTTTTCAAATGCGTATTTATATACAAATGAAATACATTTATTGATTAACTTATAAAGACAAACTATACATATATACATATATTACAAATCAACTTCGTTAAGAGTCTTAGATTCTATGATTAGGAGGGGTTTAAGGCTGTAGAGACTCATTTATTAGAGTATTAGAAAATAAGTGTAATCTTTTTTCTTCACCAAGCTTTCGCAATTAGTTTATTGCATCTTCAGGGTTTCTAAAAACATGAACACAATTAAGAACTATCTTTCACATAAACTAACATCAATCTTACCGAAAGTGAGGTTATATAAAACTAACATTTTTTTCCCGGAAACAGGTCATGACACTTCGTACAAATTAAAATACTCGCAATTTTACAATTCAAGGTAAGTAACATAAATCCGTATAATTTCTTTTTTTGTCAATACTTCGTCAATAACGTTAAAACTTCTCTCATGCTTCATTTACATTTTTTCGTGCGGCGTTTGTGGACAAATGGAATCCTTCTGTCAATCATCAAGTTGACCTTCATAATACTCCTCTTCTCTGGTTCTATGTAACAGGTAACTGTAAATATTGCTCAATTTCTGTGTATCGGATTTTTTATTTATTGTATTCTCTTTTTTGTTTATTTGAATCATCTCATGAATTAGTCGTTTGTGATAATTATTTTCGGTTTTTAATATTTTTACATTTTCAAAATAGATGCGCACTAGCAACGCATGCGCATGTCATCAGGTTGATTTTGAAAATGTAAAAATATTAAAAACCGAAAATAATTATCACAAACGACTAATTCATGAGATGATTCAAATAAAAAAAAAAGAGAATACAATAAATAAAAAATCTGATACACAGAAATTGAGCAATATTTACAGTTACCTGTTACATAGAACCAGAGAAGAGGAGTATTATGAAGGTCAACTTGATGATTGACATAAGGATTCCATTTGTCCACAAACGCCGCACGAAAAAACGTAAATGAAGCATAAGAGAAGTTTTAACGTTATTGACGAAGTATTGACAAAAAAAGAAATTATACGGATTTATGTTACTTACCTTGAATTGTATAATTGCGGAAGATGCAATAAACTAATTGCGAAAGCTTGGTGAAAAAAAAAGAGTATACTTATTTTCTAATACTCTAATAAATGAGTCTCTACAGCCTTAAACCCCTCCTAATCATATATACATATATATACATATCATAAATAATCCTTATTATTTTCTGTTATCAATGTCTGATTGAAAATTTAAGAACTAAAAATCCAGTTTTCCTGTAGAGGCCGTGATGAATATTCTCTGACAAAACAGTTTCCGGAAAGTTGAGATAAATCGCGAAAATACTCATTGAATATGCTCCATGTGAAGCGATGCACACGTGACAACGTTTTTCCAAAAATGGAAACATTTTTTATTGACGCTATCAGGGATGGCTTTCTTCTCCTTCTGCGAATTTGCTCTTTTGGCAGTTTTGGCTCATATTTCTTTGCTATTCATATAATTATTGTCTGGTTTGTGTATCTTATTAATAGACCTATGTCTCGTCACAAGTTGTGATTTGACCAATAAACGTTGGATCAGAATTCGCACGATCCAGCATGTCGGCATCTACCTAGGTCATACAGAAATTTCAATTACTTAAAATTACTCTATGCCGGCACTTTAAATGAGAATGTCGTGAAATTTTTTTGTCAGAGTGTCTATTCAATCTCCCATAATCAAATAAAATATTAAAGCATCATCTCCCGTATACAGACATAATAATTACCCGTGAGAAATTGGGGTAGATATCAACTGTATTAATGGTTACCTGAAACGACAATCGAATGAAGAAAAAAAATCATTCATATGACAGCTGTTCCAGGCATAAAGACCAATGAAAAACTCAAGATGGCAGTACACGAAAACTACCTGCTGTGTTACAATTATTCCTTCAGACAAATGAGATCACAGTCGTTCGAAATCCTTTTGTACCTGGAAGTATAACTGGGGTGTTAAAGTCAAGATGTTCAATACCCAGAAGTTATGGACGTTAACAATGTAAGCAAAACTATTGGTCGGATTACAATACGGCTTTGTGAATTGGTACTTTCGATAATGATCCGTTGAGGCAATAATCGACCGCTTATTACGTTTTATGGCACTATATATTCTACCTGTATAAGTTATTTAGGAAATAATCATTTTGGTAAACGATGATGTATTGAATGTAATTGCTCAATTGGATATTGTTCATCATATACAGTGTTGAAATTAATCAGACATTTTGAGGATGTGGATTATTAGCTAAGAATAGAAACAGTAGGTTTTCATTTGAATTTGCAACCTATTAGATACACTTTATTTGATCCGTTTTTATATATGTTAGGCCCGAAGACCGAAAACGCTCAGTGGCCGGAAAAAACGGCCACATCGCGTTCTGGCTGTCTTCGAACGCACAGAACGCGTTTTGGTTGTTTTTAAACGCTCGCAACGCGTTCTGGTAATTGTTAAACAGCCGGAACGCGTTTGTCTAATGGCAATTGGTTCAAATGTAAGACCCTGTAGTTTTTTACATTTTTAGAATAATAAAAATAAGTTGTGTCCGAACATGTTTTGTACTTGTGGCCCAGCATTTCTTTATGAGCACTGATCACATACAAAACTATTGTATATTTGTCGACCCTGTACCTATTGGAATCAACATGTGATACATTTTTGGAATCAGTTCAGCTAGAGTAATCCGGAAATGGAGACGAAATAGTTCAATTTAAAAAAAATGACGGTGATGTCATTACTCGAAAATAATTCACGCTGTATATTAGATTATTATTTTAAAATAAGGTAAATTAAAATAAAAATCGATGTGTTTCAGGATTATTTCTTAAAATGGTCTGATTAGCTAAAAATGAATTTGTTCCATACTTTACGGATACAATTTAAATGTACTATGTAATTCGAAATGTCATTCAAACAGTTCTTGTAAAAATAAGTAACGTACCTATGTAAAGTACACAAAAGTTCGGAAAAACCTGTCGTTTATATTTAATTGTAGTTTTCAATAGTTGAATTGTTTCTAATAAAGTAATTAAAAGAGTTATAAATTCAAGTTTGTTTTTTTCTCCACAATAAGTTGGATTTGTAGAAAATAAATTGAAATTCATTTGTTCAATAAAGAACTTTTCGCTTTTTAATTCATGCATTTATATATTATATGCTCGACAATATAAGTTTATTAGTGTAACTTTCTTCCTAGAACTGAAAAACAATTATAAGAAATTTAATATTGTTGAAATGATTCGGCAAGAAAAACCGAACCCATCTTTGGTATCCAATTGTAGTTGTCAATAATTGAATTGTATTTCAATTTTCAACTTTGTTTTATGAGGGACAATATAAATTTTATCCTTCGCAGGTAGAAATCGGCAAATAATACAAGTCGAACATTAAGAACGCGTTGTGAGCGTTGAACAATTGACAAAACGCGTTCCGGCTGTTTAACAATTACCAGAACGCGTTGCGAGCGTTTAAAAACAACCAAAACGCGTTCTGTGCGTTCGAAGACAGCCAGAACGCGATGTGGCCGTTTTTTCCGGCCACTGAGCGTTTTCGGTCTTCGGGCCTAACATATATACCTATACAGTAGGTAGAGATCGTGTCATAAATAATGAAAAAGGGAGTGATAAATAATGGAACCAAATCATATTACAATTTTCCTCTATAACCCTACAAAATCCCCCTCAAGGGAGTACTCTTCAAGAAAATAATATCATTCACTACAAAGAAAATTTTCAAATTTTAAAATTGAATTAAATTTTATTTCTTGTTTAATATGTATGTTTTAGCCCATAGTGTTGATACTCAGTATAATTATTTGAAACATAGATATAGCTATAAAGAATTGAAATTTTCTCTGCAATTAAAAGATTTTAGCAGCTTTCGAAAGGTTTTATCTTGAAAACAATCCTCAAACTTGACTTTTGCATTTTGTATATTTGATTGGCTTCGCAACTCCTGGCCCAAAAATAATTCCATATCTTATACTGGATAAAACTGCCTCAACTCCATCATGTTATATCTAATTACATGAAGAGCATAACAATATATTGAAACATCTGTGGCTCCTTTCTGTACTTGTGATTTCCAGTTGGAGTTCTGATGTACTTCTATTCCCAGAAATGGTTTTTGATTAACCGTTTCGATTTCGGTGTTTTAACTATAAGTCTCTGGTCACCGCATTCTCTAAATATCATTATTTTAGTTTTTATGATATTCAAAAGTAAATCCTTTCTTGTCAGCCATTCATTTCTTCATTTTAAATCCTTTTCAATATTTTTCATGCATTGGTCTTTATTTTCAGCCCTATGTCATCAGCCAACATCATTGTTTCATTCTCGAGAACTTGCATTATATCATTGGTGTAGATGATGTATAAAAGTGGTCCGGCAGTTTTGGCTCATTTTTCTTTGCTTTTCATATAATTATTGAATCGTTTGTGAATCGTTTTAATAGAGACCTATGTCTCTTCACCAGTTGTGATTTGACCAATAAACGTTGGATTAGAATTCCGATTCAGCATGTCGGCAACTACCTAGGTCATACAGAAATTTCAATTACTTAAAATTACTCTATGCCGGCACTTTAAATGAGATTGTCGTGATATTTTTAGAGTGTCTATTCAATCTTCCATGATTAAATAAAATATTAAAGCATCATCTCCCTTATACAGACATAATAATTACCCGTGAGAAATTGGGGTAGATATCAACTGTATTAATGGTTACCTGAAACGACAATCGAATGAAGAAAAAAAATCATTCTCATATGACAGCTGTTCAAGCCATAAAGACCAATGAAAAACTCAAGATGGCAGTACACGAAAACTACCTGCTGTGTTACAATTATTCCTTCAGACAAATGAGATCACAGTCATTCGAAATCCCTTTGTACCTGAAAGTATAACTGGGGTGTTAAAGTCAAGATGTTTCAATACCCAGAAGTTATGGACGTTAACAATGTAAGCAAAACTATTGGTCGGATTACAATACGGCTTTGTGAATTGGTACTTTCGATAATGATCCGTTGAGGCAATAATCGACCGCTTATTACGTTTTATGGCACTATATATTCTACCTTTATAAGTAATTTAGGAAATAATCATTTTGGTAAACGATGATGTATTGAATGTAATTGCTCAATTGGATATTGTTCATCATGTACAGTGGTGAAATTAATGCAAAAATTTTGAGGATGTGGATTATTAGCTAAGAATAGAAACAGTAGGTTTTCATAAGAATTTGCGACCTATTAGATACACTTTATTTGATCCGTTTTTTGCATATACCTATACAGTAGGTAGAGATCGTGTCAAAAATAATAAAAAAGGGAGTGATGAATAATAGAACCAAATCATATTACAATTTTTCTCTATAACCCCACAAAATCCCCCTCAAGGGAGTACTCTTCAAGAAAATAATATCATTCATTACAAAGAAAATTTTCAAAGTCTTTTCATACTTAGTGTTACATTTACATTTGATTTTGTACTTGAAACTATTAGGTAATTTCATCCATATTGCAAATATAATAGGTAACTTTTTTTGTATGTATGTTGAGCTGGTTATATCCTGAATTGAATTATTTTTATATCTTGTTTAATATGTATGTTTTAGCTCATAGTGTTGAAACTCAGTATAATTATTATACATATATACATAGATATTGCTATATAAAGTTGAAAGTTTCTCTGCAATAAAAATATTTCAGCAGCTTTCGACAGGTTTTATCTTGAAAACAATTCTCAAACTTCTCTTTTGCATTTTGTATATTTGATTGGCTTCGCAACTCCTGACCCAAAAATAATTCCATATCTTATCTTGGATAAAACTGACTCAACTCCATCATGTTTTATCTAATTACATGAAGAGCATAACAATATATTGAAACAACTGTGGCTTCTTTCTGTACTTGTGATTTCCAGTTGGAGTTCTGATGAACTTCTATTCCCAGAAATGGTATTTGATTAACCGTTTCGATTTCGGTGTTTTAACTATGAGTCTCTGGTCACCGCGTTCTCTAAATATCATTATTTTAGTTTTTATGACATTCAAAAGTAAATCCTTTCTTGTCAGCCATTCATTTATTCATTTTAAATCCTTTTCAATATTTTTCATGCATTGGTCTTTATTTTCAGCCCTATGTCATCAGCAAACATCATTGTTTCATTCTCGAGAACTTGCATTATATCATTGGTGTAGATGATGTATAAAAGTGGTCCCAAGATATACTCCTTGTTATTGTACACATAATGATTCAAATCTAATTGTTTCTCCTTCATTGTTACCCTCTACTACCCTCTGTGATTTTATTAATTTTCAAGCAATACCCCCGATTCCATATTTTCCTAATTTTTCTAACAAGATATTGTAATTCACTCCACATAAGGCTCTAGAAAAATCTGAGATTACTTTAGCTGTGAAATTTTTTCGTTGATAGACTGCAAAACTAGATAAATTGCCTGAATTGTGGATTTGCCTTTCTAGAACCAGATTGTTCTTTAACAAATGTTCCTTTCTCTTTTCTAAAAAGACCTTCATTGTATCAAATAAAATTTTTTCAAATATTTTATTTATATTCGAAAGTAGTGACACTGGTCTGTAGTTGTCTTGATTTTTGTTATCCCTTTTTTTTTGTGAATCTCCCTTACCCAGGCGTCCTTCAATTCCTCTGGGTATATTCCTGTTAAATATATTAGGTTGATGATATGTGCAAGGGATGTTAATTAATATTATAAATGTTCTTTCTTTCAATAATTCCACAGTGATCCCATCATATCCTACAGACTTTTTATTTTTTCAATTCATTATGTACTAGTAAACATATTCTGTAACAGCTTGTATTTGGGTAGAGGATTTTACTTTCTCCGTGCTGTGCTTTCCATTTTGCCTATTATTATCACATATACAATAAATTTTTTGTTGAATTCATTCAATACTTCTTTTTCATTTCTATTTGAAGTTTTTCTAATAATCTTTCAGTGGATTTATTGTTATCCATTATTTTATTGACTAAATTTCATGTAGCTTTAGGTCCTATTTTCAGCTTTATCAATATATTTTTCATATAAATATACTCTTGGTGACGGGGTGCCATACAATTCGTTGTATGACATGAAAGCAAAGGGAAAAAGCCAATAAAAAAACCCTGGCTCCCCGCATAAGTATTGTTGTGTGTACAAAATAAGCTCAAATATATTTGAGGGACTTCTTACTTCACGAGTGGTCTTCTATTAATAAACACGGGGGCTTCTTCAAGTTGCACATATCGAATCTGAAAATAAAAACACAAAAGCAGAAAAAAAACTGAATACAAAAAATACGTATTAAATTTGTTTGAAATTTATAATATTTAAATATATAATTTTCACGATACTTCCTCTTAGCTAATATCACAATAGATTTCAAGATTGATGAGTGAATTTTATAACATTCCTTAGTGTATAGCTGCTTCATCATGCCTTCATATTAGGTTGTTCGGAAAGTAATTTCGTTTTTTCCCGTCAGAAGACTTAATTACGTTTTTTCGAAACCAACTTCACACTTAAGCCGCATAACCATTATATGTTTTGAGAGCTGATATTGCAAGGCACAGTTCAGTACTACACAGTAGTTTTTGGTTGGTGTCCTTTTAAATATGGAGAGAAATAAGCAGCATTTTCGTCATATTTGACTTTTTTACATCAGAAAAGGTAAAAATGCTGTCCAAGAAGGCGTGTTAACAGAACGCCAGTGCCAGAACTGGTTTGCAAAATTTTGATCCGGCAATTTTGATGTTAAAGATGCACCACGGTCTGGAAGGCCGGTCGAAGCTGACAAAGATGCGATAAAGGCATTAGTTGATACAAATCGGCGAATAACCACACGAGAGATTGATGAGAGATTAAATTTGCCGAATTCGACTGTTTATGGCCATTTGAAAGGCATGGGCTTAACCTCGAAGCTCGATCTGTGGGTGCTTTATGTCGTTAATTTGTGTCGTCGCGTTGACGCGTGTGATTCGCTCCTCAAACGTCAAGAAAATGATCCATTTTTGAATCTGGGGACGAAAAATGGATTGTATACAACATGTTAAACGCAAGAGGTCATGGAGCAGAAAATATGAACCAGCTCAAAGCGTTCACCAAAAAAAGGTGATGCTCTCCGTTTGGTGGGATGTCAAAGGAATCTTTTTTTTTTGAGCTTATGCCGGACAATACAACGATTAGTTCAGAAGTCTATTGTCATCTGGACAAATTGAATGATTCACTTAAAGAGAAGAGACCCGAATTAATCAACAGGAAGGGTGTAGTGTTCCACCAGGATAATGCGAGACCTCACACAAGTTTGGTCACTCGCCAAAAACTTTTACAGCTTGAATGGGACGTACTGAAACATCCACCATGTTCTCCAGATCTGGCGCCTTCCTACTACTATTTGTTCCGGTCCCTGCAAAATTTTTTGGATGGCAAAACCTTTACCTGAAATGAAGATGTCAAAAACCACCTGAACCAGTTTTTTGCCAGCAAGGACCAAAATTTTTATGAAAGGGGAATTATATTACTGCTAGAAAGATGGCAAAAGGTGTTTTACCAGAATGGCCAATATATAATTTAATAAGATATTTATTCATTATACGAAAACTGTCTTTCATGTTCCCCCCTAAAAAAAAACGAAATGACTTTCCGAACAACCCAATATATCATCCTCTTATTTATACTAGAAGTTTTTATGCTTGTTGTAATCCATGTTCCATTTGGTACAATTTTCCTGCTTTAACTTTTTATAGGAATCACCAGATTTGTTCTTGTTACATTGGAGTAAAAAAAAGTAGGCCTTGTTTAGATCTGGCCTTTTCAGTACATCATGCTAGGAGTGCTCATTCAAACTGTGAACAAATTTCTGAATTTTAGTCTTTGTATGAATTCTTTTCCATGTCTGATTTTTTCTACCGGAATATCCCCCGATTCAATGCTTATTAATTCATATTAATGATTTAAGATACTACAAAATACATGATATTATATTAAAAGAAACTGTAATTTTTTATGTGTGAAGATATTTCGTAAAATGATAACAATTTTGAGAGACGGTTTTTGTATAGCGTTGTTCCAGAATCCGGAAAAGAATTCTGCTGAAGCGCAAGAGAAATGACGTCACGTCGGTATTTCATTTTTATTAATTTATCCAGTAGATGAATCGAAGAATTATGAGTGGATAGATACTATTTTTGCGCGCTTTTTTCTTGTCCATTCATCTAGTAAAACTATATTTTCAAATTCATATTATTTTTTTATTATCAGATCAAATACGTTGAGCGGTGTCGCAAACGTGAAACCAATGCATTTTAAGACCAAAATATTTGCTTGCCTAAACTATTCTCATCACAACCGTCAAAATTCTGATAGGAATAGTATAAGAATGTGAAGGTTTTGGTCTTAAAATAGAAGTGGTTTCGAATATTGATTAAATTTCAATATTCATCCAAGAACATGAATTTACTGGAACCGAAAAGTTACTTATTCATCAAATCTATCGAATAAAAAGAATAAACAAATAATTTATCTCTCAAAACATGTGATTAATATAATCAAATTTACTTTCAACCTTTCGTAATCGCAATAAGTAAGAGAATAAAAAAACCAATGAAATGTATTGGTCGTAAACGTTCATTCTTATAGTTTCAATATGGTCGAAACTGGCTTAATTTTAAAGCATCAAGTTCTCCCGCAACGACTGTAAACAGGTTTATATTACGGCTTTATCTTCGTTCAGCCAGCACAAGGAAAACATTCGGGGTCCCATTCTACAAGCAGTTTCGCGCAGAAATGGTTTCTTATGTGCCGTAAAAGTCACATTGTATTGATTGTTAAGCGCCCGAATACGATTACTGCGCGGTCGTTCAAACAGATCCGCTACCTGCCGGTAGATGGCGCTTGAGAATGTACCCGAAAGGCTCTGAGGCCGAATGTAACTTTCGGGTTTCGATAATAGGGTGGGTTGCAATCTGCTCTTAAAAAGTTGCTTGCCATGCAATATTATTTTTTTTCTATTAGACACATAATCCATTGTCAATGACGAATATGTCTGACTAACCGTGAATTCAATAACATTCGAAGAAGATGACAATTTGTTACGAGATGAAAGTAATTTTGATCTCTGGTCTAAAAAGGGTCTAGAGTCTATGAAACGATCCGTTTACTAAGTCTATGTTTGAGTAGACAGTCGCTTATCATTTAATTTTTCTACCAACCTTATTTTAAATCATTGCTGCCAATCATGGTAAATCAAACATTCGAAACCACACAAAGAGAAAAAAATCCTTACAAAAAGTGGAGCAAGTTGAGATCACTCTTTTTTTTCAACCTTTTATTGTAAAAGAATCCGTTTTTCGAGATATTATGTGTAGAAAAATTTTTTGGAAATACTGTTTTTGTTTTGGAATATTTTTTCAAATTTTTATCGTATCCACAGGATTCATTCTATTTTTGTATAAAACCTTAACTCCATGTGGTGGAGATCACTTCTCTATTGGACTACACTCTAACTTTGGTGAGTCGAGAGAACTAAAGGGCATTCTTCAAAGAGATAATTGGTATTTTCTTGTTTTAGGCTTTTATTCGTTACTTTTTTATTCTCAGCACTAATTATTTTACCATACTTCGCCTGCTGGCATTGATTTAAAACAGAGGGACAATGACTACAACCTGTATAGACTCCGAGCTTAGTACCTACTGCTCATCAAAGTTCACCCACCAACTGAATGAACTGCTATTTAGCCTGTTTCTTCCATTAACTGCTATGTAAAACTATGGGGGAATATGCATCCCCACGTCTACACTCTGAACCGTTACCTCCGTTTTGTCCTAGCACCATCATTTACCCATCGAGTAGCTGGAAGATGAGTCTTTTACTATCCACGCAAACATTTTTCTGCCTGCAGATTTTATAATAATATTATATATTTATATATTATTTTTTTGTTTAAAATTTCTTGGGTGTATAGCACTTATTCTACTAATAAATGGTAATTGTTAAATTATTATTTCATTTATTTTATTTTTTCAACATATGTTTCAGCGTGTCTACGCCTTTTTCAAGAATATAATTCAGTCGACAATTTCCTGTAAATTACATAATAATAAAAACACAAATATATCAACAAACAACACAAAGCTTTTACGTACTTCATTTAAATCGTCCGTCAAGTTATTATTTTCTTCTATAATCAAACTTTAAAGATCTTCAAATATTAAATATTTTCGTCAGCCATGAGTAAAATAATGTGATGATGCGCTGTCACGATTATGTTTTTCAAACTTCTTATTCCAATTTAATGCTGCGACACCTGTACGAATTAACAAGTGATAATCCCAGATCTAGGTTTGAATTGGTTCTTTTTATCTAGATGGAGTTGGTAGTGGAAGATTGAAAATTTGTATTTCCTTATTTATGTTATCAGATTGAATAAGGAAATACAAATTTTCAATCTTCCACTACCAACTCCATCCAGATTAAAAAGAACCAATTCAAACCCAGATCTGGGATTATCACTTGTTAATTCGTACAGGTGTCGCAGCATTAAATTGGAATAAGAAGTTGAAAACATAATCGTGACAGCGCATCATCGTCACATTATTTTACTCATGGCTGACGAAAATATTTAATATTTGAAGATCTTTAAAGTTTGATTATAGAAGAAAATAATAACTTGACGGACGATTTAAATGAAGTACGTAAAAGCTTTGTGTTGTTTGTTGATATATTTGTGTATTTATTATTATGTAATTTACAGGAAATTGTCGACTGAATTATATTCCTTGAAAAGGCGTAGACACGCCGAAACATATGTTGGAAAAAATAAAATAAATGAAATAATAATTTAACAATTACCATTTATTAGTAGAATAAGTGCTATCTATACACCCAAGAAATTTTAAACAAAAAAATTTATATCAAAGCACAAGAAACTCTAACAAAAAAAATTTATATATTATTATATTCATAATATTCAATTATATATATAAATTATTATTATATTATAATATAATATCATATTATTATTATAAATATATAATAATATATATTAAATTACATATTATATTTAAAATATTATAATTGGAAAGAACAACTGTTGGTATCTTGCTTTGCCTACACCTGAAATTTACTTTGTATAAAAAATAGGTTTCAAGCCCCCCTTCCTTCTTTAATTTTGGTATACCTTACAAGGTCTTATAAGTGTTCATAAAATAAATTAAGTTACCAAATATCTTGTTCAAATTCGTTATCGGCCAAAATCTGGCCTACAATTCCAAAATAATGATAATCTGAACTGTGATATCCCCAATAACTTAATAGGTATCCGCAGATTGAATTTGTAACTTGAAAATATTTTTCATAAAGTTGACACAAGTTAAAAAAATTGGAAAAAAATTCCCAAAACCTTTTTTGAAAATATGCGATTTATCATAAGATTCTCGATAGATCCCAGCAAAATTTTATGATTATTTGGGGGTTATCGAAATCTTGCATATCAAAATACAGGAGTTTTTTATGTGATAAAATAGCAGAAGTTCATAAAATGAACTCACAAATGGATATTCTTGCTTCAGGCATGCCTGCAAATATTAAAAATTTCACATAGAGAGAAAATGCATCGAAGTTCTTCATATTTATTATTTAATTCCAAGATACAGAAAATGTACATCTATAAATTAAACAAAAACTCATAAGAACAAATATTTTGGGAACTTACGCTAAAAGTTATTGCAGCCATTCCATAAATGGAAACAATTGTAGCCAGTTGAAAAATCAAGCTTTTGAATTAATCCAAAATAGTTAAGACTGGTTTAGTTAAGTTCTTCAATTATTCAGCTTTATTTAAGCTATAGAATTCTTCATGGGGATTCATTAAAAAAAATTTTTTTTATGAAATTGATTTCATCGTCTGCAAAATTAAATATAGAATTAAGGTTAAGGCTTTATCAGACATTTTTTTTTCAAGCATTTTCTCCGGAACTTCCGATGTCGAATTTCGTCTAAATTTTTTTTTATATAATAATAAATATCAAGTAAATTTAAAAGTGGAGTAAAGTTCTTCTATCTCTGAAAAAAATAATAGTAATTAACATTTTTACAGTGACATTGACAAATTTAATTTTTTTCGAATTTTGTTTGAGATATAAACTAAGCCCGGCTGAAAAAAATCATAACCAAGTAAATATTTCTTGAACAAAATAGAACACTATTTTCTGCTATCTGTTATTGATATTATTCATTTAGATGTTTCTACGTACATCTTCTATCATTCTGCAGGTAATAAAGCTTTTGAAAATGCGAAAACTAAAGATTTTTAGTCCATTTTAAAATCTTTATTATTTATTACGAACCTATTACTCAAAACTCCACAAAAATTGTTGACGGCTGATACCTACTACATATGTTGATCAAATATAGACCAAAAATTTCCTTTTTTATAGTTTCCAAATTATAGAAAATATCTATTTTATTTAAATAAAAAGTGTATTTTCTACTTCCTACTTTAAGAAATATACTGTACAATGTATTAATCAAGTTCAACTTCAAGAGATACTTTAAATTAATGAGCAATTAGGTACTTGAAGATGCGAGATTGCACGAATAGATCATCATAACTATCTCAAAAACTTTGTAATACTTTATATTTTTCAATTTTCTTTTTTCGTTTTCTGTGGAACTACTCAGCCTGGTAGATTGAAAGTTTTGAGCTTGCGTAGAGTGAAGATATTTATAACATTACCGAATTTCTTGAAATCGGATGAGTAAAAACATGAAAAATAATATATCATCAGCTTTTTGTCCTCCAATGCCAGGAAACTTTGGAATTCAATGAGGTTGATTTTAGAAGTATATTCTTTCATGCATCTTCATTTTAGTCAATGCTAATGCAGCCGGTTGCATTTTGCAGTACTTACTAATACCACCATAATGTTTTTGAAATTTTTTAATATTACATTGTCTACCTGTAAGGAAAAATCTTGAAAATATCAACTACCATCACTTGTGAGTTTCTCCTGATTTTTAGAATGCAGGTAGCACGTATACTTGTCCAGTTTTCATTACTTATTTTAATATTCATACTATTAGATATAAGTTCATTTTGCGCTTCTTGGCAATGCATTATTTTACTGCTTGGTTTATTTAGATTGAATTGCAGATTGATAATCATTGCATGCAGTGCAATATATCTAGTTAACACATGCTCAATTTTAATTAAACATGATTTTATCCCATTTTAATCTTTCGTTGATGGTTGCTGACATTGAATTTCGTCAAGCTCCGTTGGCTTTACCGTGCAATATGAATTTTATAAGTGTTAACAATATTTACGTTCTGAAAGAGCTTTAAGTATTAATAACTGGGGAAAAACAGCTTGATTACGAATCTTGTTTTATGGTTTTATTTCTTTCCACTTTTATTCACACCTTAGATCTATTCTTCAATGTTTTTCATAACTCATGACATCTCGAAAATGTAAAAGAAATTTTTAATTACAGGAAAACAAATCGTGAAGAGGGAGTTTTCATGTTGTAAGGTAAGTGGAATATATTTTCAGACAGTTTTAACATTAATAAAAGTCTTTTCAAAACGATAACAATATTTATAATCTTCATTATTTTATCAATGATTCCGTAAAGTTCATGGCAAATTTAGAATTCATGACGGATTGTATCATTGTCTATTAAAATCTGCAACACAAAATCACTGAGAAATTAACTGTGCGTTTATTTTATCTCTGTAGAAAACCACTAGTTCTGAAGTATTGTGCTGTACTGACAGAACCACCACGATGAATGAACAATCCTCTAAAATATATTCATTCTGATCAACTCTCAAAGGTATATGTGAGTCTACCGGCAAATATTTTTTCCAAGCTCCATTGATCTCAAAGAATCCAAAAAAACTCTGATTATACAACATATCCTAATTTTCACAGTAAAAAACAAAGAATCTTCAGTCAGAGATGATCGCTCGACGGTGGCTAGCCCGACAAATAACGAAGAGATGATCCTAAATCAACCGATATTAAAAGTCATCACTGATTGAACACTCAGCCCTAATTTTCACAAAAACTAAAACGTCTTCATTCAAATCTTAAAATGAAGAATTGAAACTGCTACTGTAAATTTACTGTGGGTATAAAATATGATATAAAACCCATTGAACATGATGTTGAGTAGTTGTAAGTTTATGGTTAGCTTTTATATTTAGACAATAAAAGTTTTACGATTCTGGCACGCGTCTCATCTTCCACTACTACGTTTGGAGGCAGGCAGAAGTGTGAAATCTTGAAAACGTGTCGTAAACATCGCTTTGGTAGTCCGGTGACGTTTACGATCAGTCAAATAATCATAAAGTCGGGTTTTACTGGTCATAAAATCATTTCTTTCCCGGAGAAGATGTATGTTTGCTAACCACTGTGGGGAGTTCGGTGTTCCATCAGATTATGTGGAATATATCCTTTAATTTCATTTCATTTAGTACACCTTTAATTTTGGTAATTATTAAAATTTGTTTTATATTACTATTTGGATTGTTTAAAGATATTTGAAAAATATTTTTTTAATAGCTTTATTTTCTTGAATGATTTGTTTAATGATCTTGGATTATTACTATTGTTATTGTTTATTATTATGGAAGACTCTTCATAGTTAACAGAAGGATTTTTTTTCATTGAAAACTACACTTAAATTACTTACTTAAGCAGGAGGAAAATGAGAATAAAAGGATATAACTGAATTGCTCAATTGTTCAATATCAGCACTAAGTTTAAAAAGAAAAAACATCCCCTAGAGATCACTAATTTGTTCAAGTGCACCACAAAAGATCAATTTGAGTATTGCAGTGCCTCGAAAAGTAGAAGACATTTTTCGAAATTTTATAAAATGGTGGAAAAAAAATATTGAATACTGAATATCTTTTATGGCGCTCTTAAACTGTAGTTTTTAATGAATTTCTCCACTAAAAACTATAGTAGCCATTTTTGTAATGCTGCAATATTGAATTCATCTTTTTTAACAAACCGTTCTATATTAGGTACTATTTTTAATTCAACTACTTTCAATTCTATTTGTTTATGAGAATATGTTTAGAATAAAATGATTTTTGCACCCTTATCCTAGTGTGCTATCGTATTGTCCAAATGTCTGTAAATATCGAGCCGAAAATGGTCTAAATCGGTCAGATTTGACTTCCCAACGAAGAATATAGGAAACTTGAGAAAGTATATCCGTCAAGCTGTATATTCTAAATTTTCCGAAAAAATGAGCTAGAGCTTTTAAATTCTCAGAATTGGTTAACTGCCAATTTTTTGGTCAAGTCAGAAATTTTAAATCTCGATGCTTCAAATGATACGTTTTCGATTGTCATCAGTCGGACTTATTAATTGAGTTTCAGTTGATGGACAATTAATCGAAATGGTAATGTGTTGTGAATTCGTCTTCTGAAAATGATCAATGTAATGCTCGTACACAGTATAGGTAACAAGCAGTAGTCGCACTCCGTAGATTTTGAACTGAAATCGCTTATACCAAAGGGAACTCGCTCATTCCTCCCTGCGCATCTAATCTTATCGACAGCGTATTTAAAAATTGATTAGAAAAGGTTATTTGCGTTAACTGTAAACTTGAATATTTTGATTTAAGCTGGTAATAAGTTTTCACAGTGATATTTAGAGTGTATGGACCATTGTTTAGTCTATATTCATATAAAAATTATGACCCCGCTCATAATGTAATCATTACCTCCAGTACAACCCCCCCTTAATTACTCCCCTGCGCTAAATATGCTGAGTGTTCTATAGAAAGGGATCCCTCATTATGGTGGGAAAAAAATAAAGAAACCTATTGAATTATTGTTATATATATATTATATTATTGTTATTTCTATTTATAAAATTGAAAATCATATAGATACACACTCAAATATTTATCTATAAAAATTTCACTCTTCTGCATACGCATTCAGTAGGCGTAAACCTCCTGAAATTCCATTGGTTCCCGATATATCGACTAATCGTAAAGAAATGACGACTATATTAAGACTTCTTAGGCGTAAATCTGCTAAAATTTCATTGGTTCCTGATATCTCAACTTATCGTAAAGAAATGACGACAGTAGGCGTAGTAAACCTCCTGAAATTCCATTGGTTCCTGATATCTCAATTAATCGTAAAGAAATGGCGACAGTAGGCGTAAACCTCCTGAAATTCCATTGGTTCCTGATATCTCAATTAATCGTAAAGAAATGACGACAGTAGGCGTAAACCTCCTGAAATTCCATTGGTTCCTGATATCTCAAATAATCTCAACTAATTGAATGAAGCACTACTCAAATAACGGAGCTTTTAATAAACAACATTCTATACAATACTATATGTATCACTCACCTGTCGGTGTCTAATGGTATTGAGAAAAAAGAAAGTTTGGGATTACTGAAACTATTGTTTTTGCAGTTGTATACGCTATAATTATTAGTCATTTTGGAATTAATTTGAAAATAACACAAAATTGAAACAGAATACTTACTGGAATGAAAATAAATAATTAAATAAATGAGCTTTGCTGGTTCATGGTAGATTTTGACTCAAAGAAATTCCACTGAATTATAGGTTAGATTGTATTATTTTCTTTAACTTCTCCTTTGAATTTTAAATAGATCTCAAAAAAAATATATTCTTTTAAATATTAAACGTATAAATTATACAAAGGAATTATTTAAGATGTATAATAATGAATAATAAGAATGACATTATTCCAGACATCTTAGAATTATTGATGAAAAGAATGAACAAGGACCAAAATATGAGGTTAGAATCCATGCGAGATGCGCTAGTCAGACTTGGTCTAAGAAAATCCACGTAGTGCGACTACTGGTTGGTATCTATACTTTGTCTCGTACAAGTCATCTAGAAGTTCCAGAAGATTCGATTTGGAAGAACCATCATCGCTTTTGTGTAATTTGGATTTGAATATACAAGGTTTTTCAAAGGTCAAGTGTTTGCCTGTACGAAATTTCAGTATGATGATGAAAAAATACCTTGTTTACCAATAGATAAATCCACACTTCGACAACAGTGCATCGATGAATTCAATTTAATTTTTGGCGATGAAGCTCCATCAGGACATTTAGTGTTTATTGGACCAGTGTTTATTGATGATTCATGACGAATTTCGTGAAGGTAGTCTAAAATCAGTTTAGATGTTCCTATGCTTCAAAAATATTTCGACTCTATAGAGTATAGTGAATGTCACAGTACACCGAGACATTTCTGTTTTATCTGGGCAAAATTATGATATATCATAATGCTTATTTTTAGAATTCTATTGGTCTGGATTAAACAGAAGGGTTTATAAGGCACTCGTTCTAGAAAATATAAATAATTTTCTTTACTTCGGTATCGTAAAAAGTTCATTATAGCCCTAAAAAAAGAGCTCTAATAAGCTCATTTCAGCATTAAATCTCGTGATATTTTTCATTTCTTGGTTGTCATCACTTGAATTCCTATCAAATTTGAACACATGTCAAGTGTCAATATAAGTTGATAATTCGAAAATATCGATGTTTAAGGGATTCGATTCAAATTCAACAATTTGTCAACTTTCGTCAGTCACGTCAACTCCCACGATTCAATACCAAAGTCACTAAGATGTACAAATACGAATTTCTCATTAAATTTGAGCATTTTTTCATAAAATTTTTCTGATGTAGATAAAATATCGTCTGAAACGCGTTGCAGTAAGTCCATTCTGCAACTTATTTTAGAATATATTAACATGGAATACAAATTGTTTTGGAATATCAAATTCGATTAAGTTCTAGATTCATGAGAATATTTTTTTTTTCAAATCATGATTATATGGTCCCATTTTTTGTCTTGAAAAAATTCTTTTTTCTGCTCCTGAAAAACTTAACTTCTTTGGATTTCCTATTATAGATTTTTTCGTATTCCTACCAATTGTTCCACATCATCAATCTCTTCAATGTAGATCAAGTTTGGAGCCGAAATCAGACTCGCTTTGTCCACATAAGTACGAAATAACACCATTTCCGAAAGAAAAATCCGGCTCAAATCTGTGCGGATGGGCCAATTTAGAGGCGGGACCTCCTGTGAGCCTTTTACGACCTTTTTACGACACAGTTAAGATCATTCAAATGACACTCTCGTCAAGTGGTAGTTTTGTCGCAGGCCAATTGATGTGCCTCGCTAAATTTACGACTGAAATAAAAATGTCGTTCCCAAGATTTGATTTAATTATTAGATGTTCCTTCACAGGCTGCCGATAGCTGTTGAAGATTTTACGACTTTGTTTATTTAAACAGTGGTCGTAAAAGTGTAACAAGACCGCATCAATTGTGATTTTACGACTTTTGAATCGACTTGTTCACCCACTTCTTGAGGTCGGATGGGTTTCACACATTTTCCCATGATTTATGTTAGAAAAGTGTGTAAAAATTCGATTTTGCCTACTAGGAAAATTTGGCCAAAAACACTTTTTTTTTTAACATGTTATTAATTACTTAAATTGAATGAGTCATTCTTGAAGAAAACAAATAAATTTCTGAATATCTGAAAATTACTATAATAGTCGTATAATTTCGATTCAAGTTCCTTCGAGACATACTTTTCTTATTTCAGAAAACATCGTTCCATGAAGAATAAAACTTGACTATTTGATATTATTGTAAGGTTTGCACTTTTAAGTCAATTGCAATATTTTTCAGTGTTTGATTTGTTGAAACGAAAGTATTACTCTGTCTTAATTTTGAGCTTAGTCATTTGAAAATTGACTTATTTCGAAGTGGCACCTAAAGTTATTTTATTTCAACATATCATGCAGAAAAATTTTAATTGAACATTATTTAAATTATTTCAATTGAATATGAATAACTGAAGATATTAAAGCTAAAAAAGTTGAATAACGAAGCACGTATCGTGTTCTATTTCATTGAATAGGTAATTAATTTTTCTGTTGCTTTTTTTTAATTGTTCAATGTTATGATGATAATGAAAACATTTTTTATTTTATTCTTCACGAAACTGTGTTTTCTGGAATAAAAACTGTATCTTGTAAGAAAGAAACTTCAATGGAAAGTGCACGACTATAAAATCACTTTTTGATTTTCATTTTAGTTAGTAAATATTATTTGTATTGTATCCTTTAAATAATACATGAAGGCTGACGTTTCTTATTGTCCAAATAATAATGAATCCTAGAAAATTTAAGGAGATTTTGAAAAAATTTTCTATCTAAGAATCATTGACGTTTTTATCATACTTTTTCTAGTAACTGTTCGCCATGCCCATTTAGAAATACAATGAAAAAATTGCAATTATTTGCTTCATTCGAACCTCTTAACTGATAGGTATAATTTTTTTAGACAAATCCAAGTTACAAATAACTATACTTATGATCCGACAATATTTGTTTTTATTATACAGGGCGAGTCTTCGAACATTGCGTTAATTTTAACCATAGGTTCTTGAGATCAAAAGAAAAAAGTTATAAGCATTTTTAATTTTCACATTTGGCAAATATCCCTCTGTAGTACAGTTTAGTTTCCATGAAAATTACCTTCCACAGCATCCACTTATGAATCTGAATTGTTCAAAAACATTATTTTCCCCCTAAGAAATGATTCACTCAGTCATGTTTCATCAGATTATTATATATCGATTTAATTCCTTACAACTTCAAATATCTCAGAAATGGTGCAATTTACGAACAAAGACTAAGAATTCTAAGAAGTACAAGATATGGAACTTTAGTTGACGTGATATTTGTTTTCCATGCAATTTAACCAATCTGTACAGTAGTAGTGAGAGCCCCTCAAGAAATGGTTTAAATCTACTGATGCCAAAAAATGCATTACTGTTATCAAAAACCTTCTACAAGAGATCATTTCAATTGATATTGTCATTTGAATATTACAGGAGAAAATGCCAATTTTTTTAATGAGATTTCATCATATCTTTTGAACAGGGCCAAATTTGGAAAAATGTTACAGGAAGAATTTTGACGTCAAAACGGTTGAAATTATCGCAGTGACTCATCCTGTATAAAATGAAAAATAATGTAATTAAATAGAACATTGGAAGCAAAATATTTTTGCTCATGAAATATAATTAGTAACATCATTACGATGGGTAAATAATAAAAATATCCCAAACAATTTGAAAATTAAATATCATTCCAAACAAAAATTGAAAAAACATTAAGAAAACGGATAATTACAAGCCATTAATGTAGTTGAATCATTGATATTACAATAAAAAAACATCCGAAACCCAACAATTCTTTTTTTAGGGCATATGACCAAGTGATAATTGCTCAAGTATACCTACATAAGATTTTTTTAAGTTGAGGTATTCAAAAAAAATCCTATTTTCATGATTTGAGGAATTTAATGGAATTCATGTCGATTTTTCCGGTTCGAATCAATTCGAATAAATCCCAACAAGTTTGAATTAACTGTCTAATTTTCATCAGATTGTCTAGATATATAAAAAATAACTTTACATTTTGTAAAGAAGGACTCACCGAGGTTATAATTCTACCTTCGCATTCAAAACTCAATGAATCAATCTGATCTCCTCAATGCTTAAAGAATCCTCAAAGCAAAACGTCTTTAAAACCGAATGATCTCGATGGAAATGAAGCAGTTCGTGAAAAGAGAACCACCTCTATTCCAGAATCTCGAAGAGACTTTATTCCCGAAATGAATTTCATCGTTTACGGGCCCTTCAAGTGACTCAAGTAGCCATTCAACGTTGATGTTATTTCTCTGACGACCGAAATGTATCTGGTTTTATTGCCGTGATTCAGACATTGTCCGCTAGATAGCGACACCGTACCGTGGCTGCCTCGCGAACATACGAGAGAGACAGGATAACGGTGGTGGGAGCAATCGAGGGGGACATCGAATTGAATAAGCTCCTTGCGCAATGTATGCACTATACGCCTGTGTAGTTACGATTGGTTCCAGCCCGTCCCCCTCTCATTAAAAAGCACCGTCCTACTGTAACCTCATACTTGATTCATGTGGATTTACCTCCAAGAACCTCCAATTCTTGAAGGACTTGGAATTTTCGTGAAAATCGGAAAAACTGAATTTTTTTCCGTTGTGCACGCAGTGATGATTGTCAGTCGTTTTCAGAATGGCGAAAGTGTCCGGTCGGCGAAAACAGGCTGGGATTCGTCAAGGGTAGGTCAGAGAACCCTTCAGCTTGACTAATAGAGTTGAGAACCTGTCGAATTGCCATTTTTACCTCGGAAATAATACAGGTAGCGATAAAGGGAGCTTTAATGAGCTTTCTATTGTTGGCCTCGTGTCGTTTTTAAGTGGGGATTATGTACGCGCGCAAGCGAAACGGAGAATGGAAAGAGAGAGATGGCGAATAGGTTGGGATGTGTGGGCTGGAGCAGAATCCAGAGCTCCAGTGGCTTTTCATCCGCGGTTTTGACTAGCCGATATCAAGAAACATTCGGTGTTCGACACTCGCGCGTTCCTGTGTTCGACTGTCGTGTGTCATACGGTTTACTGCCCGTTTTTATAGCCCTGTTTTACTATTATTTACGTCGTTAACTGTAATCATTTTACTACCGTTTAACGGCCCCCCATAACCATCAAGTGACACTTTAAATGACCTGTTAAATCTTTCGAATTATAATGTCGTATTTTTTTATCTTGCCGACGTGCGACTTTGACTGAGTTCGACAGTTGCGACAGTGTATTTTGCTAGACTTGTGTGAGTGTGTACTAACTGTTTTTTTATTGAGTGGACTATCCCTCGCTGCGGGGGATAAAAAGAAAGGGCGCCAAAATTAACTCCGCAATTATGAACTCTTACTTCGAACCGGGTAGCTTCTACGGAGGCCACCATCATCAGGGTGCTGGATCTGTGACAGGGGCTCATCACCATGACCAGAATGCTGCCGCTGCAGCAGCTTATAGGTCTTTTCCCCTCAGCCTAGGCATGTCACCCTACGCCTCCACACAACACCACCATCATCATTCCCTTCACCAAGCGAGACCACCGCAAGATTCACCCTACGACGCTTCAGTTGCAGCAGCTTGTAAGCTCTACTCTTCCTCAGAAAGCCAACAGAACTCATACACCAACTCCCCGAACACAAAACCAGACTGTTCAAAAGGAAATGCAGATCAGAACGGCTATGCCTCTGTTGTCGCTGCAGCAAAAGACGTTTGGCAAAGTGCGACAAGCGGTGGTGGTGCAAATTTGGCAAATAGCCTTGCTGGTCCAGTGAGACCCTCAGCTTGCACACCCGACAGTAGGGTAGGATATGGTTCTTCTGTTGGTCTGGTTGGTGGAGATCCATCTTCCAGCCCGGGATCTGCTACGGGAGGAAGGACGTCGAATTCTTTATCCTCATGGAACAACCCTTGTTCGTTGAACACTTCATCTTCGCAGCCTGTCGGGACGCAGATTCATCAACAACCAAACCACACATTCTATCCTTGGATGGCTATAGCAGGTGAGTTTTTTCGACAATTTTTTTCCGTCCACCAGAACCTGAATCAAGCCATCAAAAAAATCGAAATTATAAAAAATCCGTTCGGAGTCCAGACTCGTGTCGAACATCGAAACAAAGTTCATACAAACTCCATTATTATGTGGTAGACTCTTAAACCCTAATGGTAATTCCATTACCCAGGTTTTATTTGTAAATACGGTGCTCTGGAACTTATTCAAAGTGAAGCGACGTCCCCTGCTGTTCTTACTTGAATTTGCTGCGAGTCAAGTGCGTGTAAAATCAGGGTTGAATGTGCCCAATTATTGTTCCCTATCTCGGAGCGAGATCTCTGGCCATGGTCGAGATGCAGGACCGGACCGGCAAACCTGCGGGGGGTCTTTTGTCGGACTTGATTGAATGATGCCTACTTTGCGGTTTTACGACTTGTTTATTGGTTGACTCGTTTTGCATATCGGAAATAGGCGCTGAGTGTTTGTGTTCATTTGTCCGACGGCAAGCGTTTTGTTGAGGTGAGCCCCCCGAGGGGGCAACAGATCATTAGGACAATTGTGAAAGTATACCGCATATTTTCAAGAATGATATATGAAATGAAAAATGTTATGAATTATTTTTATTTCATAAATATATTTTTTTTAATCAATTACAACATTGAATGATTAATTTGAAATTATATTCCGGCTGTCTATTTTGGATTGAATTACTTAAATTTTCAGTAAATTTTGGTGTCCATTTGAATTAGTTTGGTTTGAATCAGGAGGAGTAGTCGTAAGATGCTTTGGAATAATTTATTCCTGATTTATTCATTTATTCTTGATATCGTAAAATTCGAATCAACTGCTTCTTGATATTAAAATTACAAATTTCCGATATTCCAACAATACCAAACATCATGATATTAAATTATAATCTAGGATTAAAAATTTAGAAATCATCAAAAGGCAATGAACAATTTATTATGAATACAACCAATCTAATGGTCATTTTTGTACATATTTTCCGTATGGTCAATTTTATTACTCTCAGTATAATGAATATCCTGCAGATTCTATACAAAATGTTACGGAAAACCAAATGAAAAAAAATTTAAGATTTTTCATTTTCCAGTGAAAATAAAATTTTGGCTTAGAAAGTGAATCAACATATATTTTTAATTTTATTTGAATAAAATTCATTTAATATTTATTACAAATTTGAGGTCATTAAGTAGTAAATATTCGTTTTGACTAACGATTTTTGAAGAGTAAAAATGGTAATTTTATATTACCTAATTTTACTTAACTTATAGCAGAATTTCTTACTCTACCATATAAAAGAACCATACATAACTATGTAGTTACTTACCATCTTGAATTAACTTTAGAATTACTCTGAGATCGAATCATATATATTCAATATAATATAATAAAAATTTAGATATTTAATTTAATGCTTGAAAATTAATACACGTTAATTCAATAGTATGTGAGACATATTATTCTTGATTAAGAAAGCTCAGCTTCGTAAAAAGCTGGAAGTGCTGCATGATTTTTGAATTTTTTTGCCATATGAAAGTTATTTATTATGAACAAAATTATGTTGCCTACTATATCGACGCATTTATGCATATCAAGATAACAAAAATTAATTAATGAATTCAATTTGAGAAAAATTTTTGATGTAAAATTTGGAATGAATTTCGTGAAACTCTTTGGTCAGTTTGAAAAAAAAATAGTGCTTATATTACAAAATTGAGGTTTTTCTTAAATATCTTTACAATATTAGGGAATTTCAAAGTTATATGTAAGTGGATTATCAGAATCAATAGTTCCGAATTTCGGTTCTAATAATTTTTAGAATTCGTATTTTTCCTTCATATTCTGCATACTGAGTAAATATAAAAAAATGGTCATTTAATTATTTCAATGTCAAATGAATATTATGGGTATTATCATTTGATCAAAAAACTCTCGAAAAATCTGAAGAAACAGTCAGAATATCTATTTCTCTTTTTTTATTCGAACAGTAGAGTGAATAAAATTCTATTCACGACCTATATAACAAAAGGTTAAACTTGCGATCGATTCACACTGAAAATAGGGCCATTACGTCTCTGCTTTGCTTCCGGATTTGGAAGTCTGCGTAGAATCAGAACAGGCCGTATAAAAGTTCCTGTTTCCTAGTCTGGAACCTCGCATTTGTGTGTTTGTCACATGGACAATCAGCTGATTCCGGGCATAGAGCCAACACCGTCGATTAATTATCGTAATTTCCTACCCCTTCCTGTTCAGCATGTAGTTTTTGCAGTCAAATCTAGAGTAGGACGCTTTCAGTCGGACATACCTTTTAAAATTTTTCAAAATGTATTTCAACTTAGAATACAGCCTTGAAGATATCTACTTTATCGTTGGAACAACCCTCTGAGGGTGATGCCAAGAAGTGGTGGTACCTACCTGCCTTATCTACCTGTTGATAGGTGTCAGTAGTGCTGCACTGGAACGTCTCTTCATCTTCAATAATAGTCGTTTTACGCACGAAATCCTGTTGGTTTTTGTTTCTTTCATCGACAAAACCTAAAAAATAAACAAAATTCTTTTGAGAGGATTTATTTCGAGATTCTTGGCATATATTTCAAGTCCTTGGATACAAATGTATATTTCATGTTGGAGAAGAGAAGTATTTTTTCACTTTGAACGTCAATTACGACTCAAATGGAGTTAGGAACCGGGTGATATCAAAGGTTATCGTAAATAAGGATTGTTTTCGTATGTGCAGCGGCGTTAAGTTAAGCACACACACAACGGCTTCGGTCGGACGGCACATAGTGAACAGAAATAGTTTACGGGATTTCTTATTAGTCTATAGCTTGCGAAAGAAACGGAAATTTATACCGTAAAAAATATAAATAAAAAATAAGTAAACAGCTATAGGAATATATTTTTCCCCAACTTATAAAACTACAAAAACCATTCTCTAAGAACTTCTGAATATCGCGCTTAGCGGAATTTATAATAAATTTTCTCAATTAGTGTTGTAAAAGATATTGAAGATGCCGTGAGAATTCTGATTCGTTATCATCGGTATATTGGATTATCGCTTAATTTTTTTTATCGTGGAGATTATTTGATGTCGTTCTATGTATGATTGCCTTTAATCGAAAAGGCACAATGTTCTCGATGGTTCCCTACTGTTTATTGTTCGTTTCAACCATCACTCAGCGACACGCAAGTGGGCGGAATATTTTGCCTGCAATTGAATCTGAATGAATGAGATTCTATGTCTAGGAAATAAAAAGAACAACTTCATTGATCCCGGGGTTATTATCTCTAGTATTATTACCTTTAGCACATTACGCTTTATGGATGGGCGATAATTGAAATTGAGAGGCTCTGTAATACCCCGGTACTTTTTACTGTTATGATTGATGATCTGTTTGTTGTATATTATGTTCTCTTTTACAAGATTTATACACTTTTGTTTAGATCAAACTGAAATATTCTTCGTCTACATTATAAACAATTTATGTCAATTCAGAGATTTTCAAGGCATTATTATTTTAAGTTAAATTCTTATTGTGTGTTTATGCTACTTATTTACTTCAATTTATGAAATATTATGAAATATTCACCTCATATTTTTGTTATGATTTCCCTTTTCTACTTATGAAAAATTATAACTCGAATAAATCAATGCTTTTAAGATATTGCGAAATCAATTAAGGTTGATGTCAATAATGAAGAATTTAGTCATAAAGCTGATATAATAGATCCATGATATGAATAACTATTAGATTTTCTACTTTGTTAGTTATTTGGAATTTCAACTTAGAAATTCATAAATCAAATGAGTTGACATTTGGAAAACCAGTTTTCTCATTATCAATGTTGCTTAAGTAGCACGATGCCATATAGTCAAATATGTTAACATTGCTTAGTTGCACAATGGAAGACGACAAAACCAAATAAAAGGTCAAGTGACTTATTTTGAGGACAGTTTTCTTCTAAATGATCATTCTCAGCTGAGAAGAAATCAGAAAAATGTATAGAAGTAATACAGAAAAATTTTATATTTATCCTTGCTTTCATTTCACTTCAATGGCCTTTTGATCAATGTCTACGTTCATTGTTTTAGTGTCACTTTTAATTGTCGATATTTATCAATTGAATGAAATATACTTGCATAACGAGGCAAGAGAGATCTTTGTTTAATGCATAAATAGGTAGGCAACCCATAAAAAGACAAGTATATATAACTCCTTTTATAGTTTTTTCTACATTTTTATATTATTTTGAATTTAGTTGTTGCCCCAAAGTTTCAATAGTCGAGCATTAATTTTAACTTCTGTGATGGCTTGCCTTGAGCAAATGAAAAAAAAATTTTAACTTCTTCTGACAGAAAGCTAAAACAATGAAATTTGAGAATAGGTGAGATATCAATAACATCCTTGCATGCATATTTTTGTTCAAACACGTTTGAATTCTCATGATGTATAAAGTAGGAACTTTTCTTTTGGGGGGAATTTTTTTTAAATATTCTAGCAATTCTTACAAAATTCTTCAAACCCATTTATATCCACCTAATTCATAATATATCTTTCAAGTTAACACCCAATATCGAATTTGGCTGACTAATTGGGACATCAAACCTATTCTAAAAATATGAAAACTCTAGCCCATCTCTTTCGGAAGATAGAGAGTTTACAGCCGGTCGGCCGGACGGACACACTCAAGTTTGACCCTATATTCTTCGTCAGTAAATCAAACCCAATCGATTGAGTTTTTCTAAACGCAAAAACAGTGACAAACAAAATTGGGGTTTGCGAAATATTTCCATCGATCCAATTTCTCTTGCGGAAAATCTGTAGATACAACACCGTTGAAATATCCCTCGGCCCTTGTGCGGATCCCAAACAACAGGAACAAAAATCCGGAAGAGCAGGGCTACGTAATCCTTCATACTGGCTGGGGTAGCTTTAGGTCCATGGAGTGCAGCTTCCAATGCATTTCAGCAAGCCAGATCCCGGAAAATTATCATCTGAATACGACCTGTCTTAAAGTACGGCGATATATAACTGTTAGTTGAATTATTAAACGTTGTCCAAATCTCAAGCAATGCGAGGAAGAAGCTCAGTTTAAATCTGCGTAATTCCAAGAATTTTTCTAAATTCGATTTGTGGAATTTTGAATCAATTAAAAAAATCAGAAAGTGAAAGATATATTTTTTTGTCAAAGACTATTAAGTGATACTTCACGAGAAGATAAATAGACGAACTCTTGTATTTCTTTTAATAAGAACTGTTCTGAAATATTTTGTTCGAAAGTAACATATTTAAATTTAATTTTGAGCCCAAGAATATTGCTTATGGGAAAACTATATAGGTACGAAGTGACTAGGTACTAAAAATTGTCCTTAAAAAAAAATTAATTTTTCGTCCTTATTTTCCGAAATTAAACACCCATGCTCAAATTAAATGTAGTTGTTGAAGACCCACCCTACACAGTTTGGTTATTCAATCAAATATTTACTCATAAATATGTAGTTTTTATTTATCCTATAAATGCAATGGATACTACATTAGCACCATTTTCCAGTAAATTTAAAATGAGATTTCTCAAAGATTAATTTTTCGTTTTGAGTCCACATTACTTAATCTAAAAATATTTGCAAATTTATTATTTCAAAACTTTTTTGATGAAAATAAATATAGAGAAAAACATTTAATACAAAAATTGAAATTGATCAGTATGATAATTTGAAAAAAATTCCAACAATTTGCATCACTCATTAGAGTGATAAAGTATCAATTCAAATATATATAATAAAACTTATTCATTTCAGTCATGAAGAATATTCCTGCTCGCATTCTCTGGGTTAAGGTATATGGTCTCCTCTTGATAAAGTATTTACATCAAAATATTTTTGTTGGTGTAACTGCAAATTTAAAATATAATATTCTGAATATTTCTATTTCGATTTATTAAAGTTTTTTCATTACTTAATCCATTCTTTGAAAAAAATAGTATAGATGAAAAAAATGTCTTACGAAAAAATATGTCGATAAAGAATTCAAAAACTTCCATCAATTATTTAATTTTTCCCTTTCATTTCATTCAATGAAATCTGGGTTAGCGTATTGTTGTTCGATCTGAAGTAGCCTAAATATTAAATTTCTACAATCCATTCTTTGAAAAAATAGTATAGATGAAAAAAATGTCTTACGAAAAAATATGTCGATAAAGAATTCAAAAACTTCCATCAATTATTTAATTTTTCCCTTTCATTTCATTCAATGAAATCTGGGTTAGCGTATTGTTGTTCGATCTGAAGTAGCCTAAATATTAAATTTCTACAATGTTATCTTGTGTTCTCTCTGAGAACTTTCGTTAGAACTCCAAAGTAACGTATCTATAATTTTAATAATTCTATTCCATGTCCTCATTAATATGCTAGCACCAACAAGTTCATTAGCCTCTTCCACAGGATCTACTTTTAATTCGCTCCACATCTTCCACAACCTATACCTGCCCTATTTCTTATAATTATACTTAATTAATTCATTTTCGTATGGGAAGTATGGAAACATCCAATTACTCTATACAGTGTGGAGGGAATGTTGTTTAGAATTATAATACGTTTCCAAAACATTTTCATTTCATTATTCATGTAATATAAAGATATTGCCGTAATATCATTCGTTTTTCTAAAACAAGAAAAAGTTGAAGAAATGAATTGGGCGAATATAAGAATATCAACATATCGGAATCGAGTAAAGAAATTAAATATTAATAGTCTTGAACCTCAACGATTGTCGTTTAAATAAAAAAAAAATTGTAAAACAGTCACTGCTTGTTGTTAATTTCATTATATTTTACTTAAATCTTAATTTAGCAATTGGAGGGTACGTGCTCTTTGGAAAAATCAAAATTGTTTTTTACTATAATACTAAAATATCCAGTTTATTAAGTTGTGTTTTATTATCATCTATTTATAAGAATAGAAAAATTGATTGCCTAGCTTCTAATTATTGCTATCCACATTCTTCGAATGAAGACATTAGGCAGTTCTTTTTTTAACGACTTTGTTCGATGCTCATAAATCTGACCGTTCTTTCATCGACAGGTAGCCCAGCCATGCCTTCCTTGTCTCAACCTTCGAAATAAAGTCTGTAGAAAAATTATAAAAAGAACCACGAAGATCACCTAGAATGTGTTTTATGGTAAAATTTTTTTTGTTCATTATTCGAGACGTTTTTTTATCATAGTCGTAACGAAATTGCTGAACGCTCAAGGCTAGAACTGGCTGTAATAATAGACCTTAGCTCCGATATAATAAGAGCCTCGATACACAAAAGCGGGGCTTTTAATGGCCGCCCTGTATAGAAAGATCTCATGGCCGTTATACGAGGGGAGAAACCATCAGTGCTTTTAGTTTTCCGTTAGTCAAGTTTTGTGGTTCGTAATGTTAACACGTTTTATATTGATTATTAGAAGGTTTTAAATCAAGTGATCTGATTTTGTGTTATGTGGGACTACAAAAGTGGATCTGTGAATTTGTGTATGTGTGTTTGCTCCAGGACCAGAAAGTAGCCAGAGGATCTTCTAATAGTTATAATAATGCTCAGAACTATCATATATATTTCTTTTCAAACAACCATCATTGATTTCATTAAAGATTTTCTTCACTAATCAATTGATCAACGCTGAAAACTGAATAAGAAGTCACTTGAATTCGAGTTGGCGTCCTACTGAATGCCAATATGGCTGGATACCGTTCTTTAAGAAGATTCCCTCGTATTTTATCTCACAAATACAGTCCTGGATAAAAAAAATCGTAAAAAATGTTCAATTTGAAATAACTTCTTAAGGTGCGCATCGACGGTGATAATTTTTTTATCTTTGTGTTTGTTACCTTAATCTCTTTCATCACCAGTTCGCGGATGCGTAAGAGTTCTATATGAATTCGATGGTATATAAAGTAGAACTGAAAATTGAAATTTGTTTTTAATTACTAATCATCCGGTAGAGCTGATTAATATGCTTTTATTAGTCTCTATATTGTTCTCTGAACATGATCTTTTCGCAATATTACCTTTATCTTTGTTCACAAAGTCAATAGATTTTTCCTAAGAGAAAATGAGATATAAGGAAACGATATAGTTCATAACATTACCTAACGTTCTAGGAACATTACCTACCACTTTTTTAATTTCTAAGATAAGAGCATGCCTCGAAAAGACCAGTCCTACTGACACATCCATAATAGAAATATGTATTCTTATACACCTATAATCATAGAAACTACTTAACTTTTTTACTAGAAAAATTAAATAGCTATTCGATATGTGATGATCGTTTTAAGAACAAATGTTAACAAAGTAAGTTATCATTCCTAGTGCCGACAGTGTAGAATGTCATAAATCATGGCCGCCTTAGAGGAACCGTTCGAAATGTCTTGAAGACAAGATGTATTACGTTTTCTACAGTCGTATATATAAGAAACCTCTTCTTTTGGCTTGCGTTTGAAAAGCCTGCTCGGTGAACTCTCTCTAGCTGCAAGTTGATTAAATTGAATTTTAAATGAAACCCGTTTCGAATTTCATGCATTCCATCCGATAATACATCCATATGGTCAATAGTTTTTCTTATGTTAAAATTATTTGCTTTGTTGTTAATAACGTGACAATTTTCTTTGCACATATTCGTCTAAATGGAGTATAACTTTCATTTAGCATCAAGGTCAAATATTTAAATTTCCTACAGATATTGAAATGTAGCGGACACAAGTAGGATCCTTTTGGCACTCCAGTAAATATTTTGATTTTAGCTAGGGCTTCTGAGGCCAAAGAAACACATTTTAACGTACCTTTTTCAGTAATCACCTCGAGTTCGAGACACGGGAACTGTTAAGTTATAAAAAGAAGATACAATTCTCCGTTCTATGGTTATCATTATACGAATCAATCTTCGTATCTTGTGTCTTGAATATTGTTGGTATATAGTATTCATTTCAAATATTTTTAATTTTTTCTGATAAACTTTTCACATAAAAATGACAATATTTATGGTTTGTCGTGAATCCGTTTGATTTGAATCAGTTATTTCTGATCTAAAACAGTCTGCTCATTGAAAAATATGAGCTCTTGATTTGCAAAGCGGATCTGCAAAATTCCACGAGTTTTGCAGCTGTTTTCTATAATTTAAATGCTTGTTTGCAGGGTATTTGTTTACTTAAAAAATGACATGGTTTCAACATGCCAAAAAGTGGCAGTTATCTGTATAGCAGGTTGTATGAAGAGGAAATTCTTTAATTCTTTCAACTCCTTGGTCGATGCGTGATAAATTTCGGCGTTGTATTTCCTACCTTTCCTCCGTTCATTTCTGCAGTATAGCAGCGGGTCAGCGCAAGGCCGTCAGGCGACCAAAATAATCAGTCACAGGCCACTCCAATTCGGCGTCATCGATTGCGTCCCGACGCCTGTACCGGCATGAAACGGGACGGCAACGAAAAAAATGCACGCGTCGGATTTATCAGGCAACCTTAATAACAGGTTCGTGCCTAACTTAAATTCAGGGCCTTTGCTAATAGTCGTTAGAAGTGAGGCATGGCGCCATTTCATTTATACAAACACCGGGGACGTAGTCGCCTATCTAGAGCACGGAGCTGTTGATTCTTACCACATTACTTTATTAATTATGGGGGTCATCAAGACGCCCCCCTCGGGAGAGACTGGCAAATTTGAATAGGAGCAAACGCTCCTTTTATCTAGCACGGTCGTGAACAGATAAAGGAAGTCTTGTATCGAAAAAAAACTCGTGTAAGCGACTTCTATCGGCCATGTTGGCACGGTAATGAGAGAGGATAGCGGAAGTCGATGTCTTTAATGGCATTTTCGGGGAAGACTTCTGATGAAAATTATGCCGACAACGATAATCGACTTTTGCAGATCTGGTCCACATCTTAATTGATGTTTGAGAGAATTCTCTGATAATTTCATCTCACATGCACACACTGTCCCATATTTCTTGTCCTTGAATGAATCCATTTGTGCTGAAAAATAATTCATAGTTTACAATCATAATGAGAAGCAGTGGCGGATTTACAAATTTGCCGCTAGTAGGCCATTCAATTTTTGCCGCCCCTACTGACTTTTGAAATTCAATACGTTAGTTTAATCCGTTATTAGTATGATTGTGAACTTAATGATATTATTTTTGATTATAGATATAGATTATTTTTGCATCCCGCTATGTACTGAAGAGTTTAATGTTGACCTAACAAGTTTATTTGACAGACAAAACAAAAAACCCCCGACTTTAAAGCGTAAAACCTCTGTAACTTTTAAACAGCTCAATCGGTTTTCATCAAACATGTCTAAGAACACTCGCCCGTGAACCACCTGTAATACGAAAAAACTAAATTGAAATCGGTTCATTCGTTCGGGTGCTATGAAGCCACAGACAGACATACAGACACGTCAAACTTATAACACCCCTCTTTTTGCGTCGGGTGTTAAAAGTAGCAGCATGTACTGATCATAAGGTGGGAAAAGGCATGACTCAAAAATACCTACACTATATGAACACAGACAAAATAATGAGTGGTCAGAAAACATTGTTTTTTTTACATATTTTTTATTGCTTAACAGTTTAAAAACAATACAAACAATTTCTATTAAAATATAACATGTTAACAATCAGTTAATGGTGACAGACAATGAGATCAAATAAGTTTTACATTATTTTCTTTCGAGATTTTAAATTTGCAAAATCATCAATTATATCGTCGTATGAAATATTTTTCATAAGTTCTGACTCTATGTACAAAAGAGATAAAGCATTAAGCTTTTCTTGACTTAAAGTAGATCGTAGATAGTTGTCAACCCGTTTTAAGCAAGAAAAGCCTCTCTCAGCTGAACAATTTGTCCCCGCTGTGCACAGAGCCATGCGAAGTGCTATATCCAAGTTTGGATAAATATGCTCCAAATTATGTTTTCGCATAAACACAGATAGACTTTACTATTAATGCAAAGTTTGATCAAAATCGGTCTAGTAGTTTTGGTGTGATTGAGCAACAATCCAAACAACTAAACATCCAAACTCCCTTCCACATTTATAAAATATTAGTAATTCATTATTTGACACGACCATCAACAATGTCCGTTCCGGTTGCTCACTCGGGTATCTGCCCCAGCTCCGAACCTCGCCAGAGCTATTGCCGCCCCACAACCGCCGAAATGAAAAAAATAAATATGTGGTCCTCCACCAAATACTTCAAAGAATATCCATGAAAAATTTCAAAGAGATTGGACCACGGAATCACGTAGTTCCATACAAACGTTGACCCCCTTTTTGACCCCCTTAAGGGTACAATTTTGATAAATATTGCTTAATGCTAAATGTTAAACCCAACTTCAGACTACACAATTCAAGGACATTCATGTAAAAGTGCCCAGTAGCTTTTGCGTGATGCTCATTTAAACAAACGGACAGACAGACAGACAAACAAGAAATTAAAAAACTCAGTTACTCATTTAAAGCCATCGTAGCGAATTTTTTTTCGAATATCTTTAATGTACAGACTATTTTAGGTTTATGATTTTATTATAGTATAGATTGTGTACACGTATGATTATAAAAAAAGTCTGTAAAAATTGAAAACTTCTGATCACTTTGCTAAATCTGCTGTGCCCTAAGCACCGGCCTACTTGGCCTATTGGTAAATCCGCTTTACTGATGAGGAGTGTTGAACTGGTAATTGAAAACTTCTGATCACTGCTGTTAATCTGTTGTTTTGATGCACATAATGTACTTGTACAGGATTTTTAAATTATGGACAATATTCATTGTTACGTGAGAAATATTCTTTTCTAAATAAGTCGATTCTCGTTCCTGAATTTCACTTAATTGTTTTATTTTCGATTGCTAAGTTCTCAGTTGGTTTTCATCAAGAATAAATATGTTCATCCTTGTAGGAACACTGTGATTGTGAGGATCTAGAGCTACTTTTAGACCTAACCCCTACTTATTTATAAAATAAATAATAAATTATCGAAAATTAGACTCCAAATTTCAATAATATGATACCAGCCTATAATTTGCAACAATTGTACAGAGTATTCCAAGAATGAACTCCGATACTTTATGTATGTGAGATAAACAAAATTTAAAATCATAACGGTCCACTTATTTAGGAAAAAGACGGTAGATTATTAATTTTTTTTATAATTTATTTATATATGTAGGCGCAGAATCTACTTATGATGCTCAAAACAATAAAAGAAATAAAGATATCATATTAGAATTAATCTCGTTAAATTTTTCACTGTGTCTGACATAAAATATCGTTATACTAAAGTTGTCCAAATAAGTCAATTGAACAGATGTTTTCCTCCCGTAAATGACTCTAATAGATAGTGAGCACAAAACAAGTTGCAATTGCACAAAAAAAAACGCGTCTCAAGAATTAAACTTACGTCCTCCGGCGATAATTAACTTGGCAAGGAGAAAAAATAGTAACTTCAGTCGATTAATATGTGGAATCAAGCCGTAGCAGTCCTCCATTATTGACGATTTGTTTTCATTCAATCAATTATTATGCGAATCACATTAGAATTGCCATTTGGGTTTGAGCGATATATCGAACTGGTAACAGACTTCCATTCCACTCATAATGATTGCCCAATCTGTTTATTCTCTCACCGTTACATTTATGGCATGATCAATACATTTTCTGGTGAAAAAATTCACATATTTCGTAATGACACTAAAAATATATTTCATTACAAGTGCAAAAATTCAATTAATGAATTATCAAATTATCGCATTCGTTATCAATTTATTTAGCAATTTAGATTTATCGATTTTACTCTTTAATTAATTTTTATTCAGTAATAATTTTTTTTGGGACATATCGCTTGATTAATAAGAAATCAAATATTACAATGATAACAGTTCTAATGGGGAGAGAAACAATATTCTGAAATAAAAAAAACGACAACTTGAGTGGATGAAAACTGGACTTGCATATTAAAAATCTTTAAAAATTTTAGAAATTATTTTACAATATCAATTACGTGACTTAATTACTAATTCAAAAACTAATATTTAGTTTTAAAGAATTTTGATGTCGCTTGTACATTTAAAAATTACCCCACTAATTATTTTTGCAAGTTAATAAATATCATAGTATTTATAGTTCACTCAGTTTTCCTCTTCGATTATTGATTTCCGAAATTCTAAGCGTATTATGAAATTTTCAGCGTGGATCTGCGTACGTTCCGACCCACATATCGATTTTTATCGGCGTATGCCGACTCGTTCGCCTTAATTAAAAAATGTACAACGAAAATTGTTAAATCGATAATAACCTTCTAGTCGTTGGGAAGAAGTCAACTTAGCGTAACTGACTAAGGGGCGAGCTTTCGTCGCAATGGCCTTCACTGTGTAACTTCCCCATTCCCCAGAAAGCCTCACGCATTCAGCTGTTTGAGTATGAAAAAATTACCACAAAAAATTTAACAACGGAAAAGTTTAGAGAATTGGTATTTACTAGGAGGGGTGAAAATATTTTGTAATATAATAATATTTTGAGAACTTGAAGAAGCAAGCATTTTTAATTCAGTTGACCCCCTAACTAATGATTTTTATTTAATTGAAATATTTGAAGAAACAGTGAATACGTAAGATTAAAGATTGAAATGCATCTGTGGAAAATCTCTAGGTATAATAAAAAATTTAGAAAGCACTGACGTGAGGTCAGATTGCTTTGGCGCTCTTGTTGAGCTACTTGCGAGTAAATATTCAAACCTTAACAAATCTATAAGCTCTCTGATCGGGTGAACAATAGTCTTTTTCCGTACTATGGGACAATGTGATGTAAATAGTAAAGCCTAATGAATAAACAAACCTTTCTCCTAAAAACTTACGTCATTGCTTTTCTGAGTTTTGACAACGCCATCAAATCTTTCTCTATGATAAAAAATTTTTTGATTAATATTACGTCTGTGCTTTTCTGAATTTTGACAACGTCATCGACATCGAATTCTACCTCTATGAATTCTATGAAAATTTTGATTGATATTACGCCAACTGACACTGATATCTAGGTCCGCAAGTTGTCAAACGAATATCGATCTGTGATGGCAAATCTTTCAATGACAAAGCTCGGACTTCATGACATTTCTATTTTTCTCTTGAGTAAATGAAAAAAATGATCATATCTTCAGAAGGGGGAAAGCTACGACAATGAAATTTGGGGATGAGTAAGATATCGGTAATCTCAATATATATACGGATTTTTATTTAAATCTAAATGAAGTCTTAGGAGATATTGAGTATTGAAATTTTTTTTTTGGGAATTTTTTAAAAATTTTCTAGCTCGACGATTTCTGCGAAATTTTGCAAGCCGTTTCGTTTCAGCCTCCCCCAATAACATTCCAAGTATCAACTCGATCGGATGGATATTCTAGTAGTTATTGAGGAAACAAAATTTCAGATGCTCATAACTACTGAACCATCCGACGGATTTGGCCCAATAACGAACTTGACCGAGATATTTGGACAATTAACCTATTCTGAAAATATGAAAACTCTAGCTGATTCCTTTAGGATGCTAGAGAGGATACGGCCGGCCGGACAGACTAAACTTTCGCCACGAATTCTTCATCAGGGAGTCGATTCCAATCGATTGAGACCATTTTCGGCTCGATATTCCAAAATTACAGACATTCGGGCAAAATGATAGGCACTCTGTTCGGGTGAACAAGAGCGTCAAAAAATATATATTTTAATCAAGATTGTTATCGAAACATTTAAATTCTTTTCAAGTTGTCCCTTTCTTTCTTTAATACTAGTAAATTATTCATTCTTCATACGCTTCAATTAAAGTAACATTGAAATGATCACTTTGATTTAATGTTTACTGTAAAAAAAATTTGTATACATTTTTTCTCCCATGAAAATTGCATACTTTTTCTGTATAAAAATCTTTGTACGGAAAACAACAAATCATTATCAACTATTATGATAATAAGAATGATTAATTTCATGAGGAGCAAGTCGAAATTGAGGTTGCCAAGTTTTAATTTCTACATTTCACAGGTACAAGGTTAAACATGAACGATCATTTAGAAGTCTGCAATTACAGAAGCAGAAAAAAGAGCGTAATGATATATCTTGGTAGACAGTTCGGGTAAAATGTTCTGTCGAACAATTGATTGAATTATTTTATCACTAAACATACTGAGTGCTTTCAGAACATCGGCACTGATTCGGAACGAAGCATAAGAAGTTTCTCTAATTGAACTAGGTTGTGGCAATATAATTTGAGAATAGTGTTTCGTGAAAAAAAACCACGATAGATGTTCATTAACGTGTGATATTCCTTAGTGTTTGTTCGAATTTGACTTCCTAGCTCTTCAAAGGCAAACAGGAAGCACCGTAAAAATAAAAAAAAATGAGGTGTATTTCTATTTAGTTTCTAAGAACCTAATTAAATGAGACTAGTAAAAAAAAAAAAACATTACATCCATAATAGATGAACCCAAATAATTAAATGAGACTAGTGAAATTATAAACAAATATTCGGGCGGAACCTTCCTAAAACATGCAAGAAATTTAATTTCGATGGTACAGAGCCAAATGCATTTTTGTCCAATTTAACCAAGTATCTTTCAAACGGAGCTAAACTCCGTGAACTGATTTGGAATTTTTTTTACCTTCAAACATCTATTTACAATTAATGGAAAATAAAAACAAAACTCACCCTTTTATATTTGATTTTGAAATGGACAGAACCTTAAGATTTTCCAAAGATTGAGTGAATCGAGTGAAATAATGGAATATGTAGTTTTATATATATATATGTATATAACCTTGAAATGTACAACAGAAGTCACGTTTTCTCTGTTCGAAACTGAAGCAATTTCCAGTTAATGAATGAGAATAGCGGAAAATGCAATGCTTTGTATTTCATTCCAACAAACAAAAGCAACCTCATTGAGATCAATCATTAACACCGATTGAGCAAGTTCAACCCAACTTTAACGGCCTGTTGTTTTTCTTATCTACAGGAAGTCGTTCGTGCGAAGGAACATTTTTCATATTTTTTGAAATTGGAAATCACCTTATTTTTCGCAGGACGCTTGTAACAAATCGATAGAAAATCACGTTTTATCGCTGAAAATTCGTGTTTTATCTTCCACACGACCAAGAATGCTGCCTGCACTTGATGGATTTTGAACGTAGCGAAATCTAACTTATGCGTGTTCAGACGAAATTATAGTTGTTGATATTTGGAACTTGAATAAAACTACAAGTAAATAGTGGATAATTTTTAGCCTTGGTGCAAAGTTAATAAATTTAAATAATGTATTATTTTGAAGCATATTTGGATTGTGGAGTTGTGATTTGTTTTAAAAAAATTGTCTTCTGACTTTTGATCTCTATTATTTTATTTTATGTTTACTTAAGGTTATATCAAATGCTTCTATTTCAATAATTTTATAATGATATCTATCTCGACTTCACATTTCAAAATGTACATAGTAATTGCTTCTATTTTATTCAATTTTTTATTTATAGATAATCCAAAAACGTCCAAACTGACAAAAGAGCCATCTTATGAAAAATGCAAAATTTGTAAACTCAAAAATATTCAGCAAATTGATTATTTTTTAATGGAGCAGCATGTATTTAATTTTCTTAATGGCAGGAATTTTTTTCTCCGGATTCCAAATATATGAACCCCATCAAGGTATCTTCGTAAAACTAATACTATCAAAAATACTTATGGTATGGAATTAATACTAATAATTGAGGTTTATTCATGGCAACAACAAGAATAAACACCATATAAACTTTATTTTTCTTTTATTGATGTCTTATTTCGTTATTTTCAATAGACTGAAAATTTAGCAAAGCCAACCCCTCCGTCATGCCTTCCATTTCGACGCATATTTCCGTATCTAGCTAGACTGGTAATGAGGTGATGATAACTAGATGCTAATAACTAGAAATTACCTATTTGAAACGCTGAAGTCCGTAGGCATCTATACTATCCATTTTGAATCTTCAAGTACCGATAGCAAAAGTGATCATTATTAGCGACGCTCATGGGCTGTGTTGTAGGAAAATGAGCTGGGAATTGTTAACGCATCAATGCACCAGTCTGAATCGGTAAAAGAAAAAAAAGAGACGCCCGATTTGTTCAAGGCTACCGCGTCGAAGTCGCAAAGTGCCGGTTGTGTATGAGTTTTTGCTGATTTTTGATTTATGTCGAAAGGTGGATGTGGCGATTAAACGATACAGAGATGGCTTGCAATACCTGTTCCCAGTTGGGATGTGTTTACATTGATTATTCATATTATTATAATATTTTTTTCAACGATTTTTATTTATAATTAATTAAAAATTTCGATTGAATAAAGCGCATACTTTCTACAAATCAAATATGTTTCAAATAATATCAATGGGAATTTGCCTTAACTATAATTTATTTTATATATTTCCGAAGTTGATAAATGTTGGTCTTTCCGATTGGATCGCTTATCAATTGTAGTTTTGTTAATGAAATTCGGAATAAGTTGTTCGAATAATTTAAATTTAAATTTGTATTATACTTCTCATCTACCCGAATATTAAAAATAAAATATACTTACCTAACACTAGGTGTGTGGTCAAAAAATTAACCCCCTTCGCCCAGAACTAATGATTAATTTTCTAATATTTCAAAAAAATACAAGACTGATTTCTTAACTACAAATTTCAATCTAGGGTTTCTTTTGAAAAACTCCATTTCGAAAATGTAAATATGAAATACATGTCGAGTGTGAATAATATAAATTGAAATAACCATCAAAAGCTGATATTAATCATATTAATTGTCATTGAGTCAATGATTATTAGATATAATGATTAGTAATCTAAATTGTTCAGTAGTTATCAAATATCCATTGACGGAGCACTTTAAGATATAACTTCAAAATTTTTAGGATTGAAGCTCAACTGAAAACTCTGCGAGAAATTAATTATTTTTCCTTTTTACCAGTTTTACGTCATCATGGGATTTTTTTTTATATATTTTCATGCAGTCTGAATCTTTCCATTGTAGGAAACAAGGCTTACAAAAATTTTGGATTTTTTTTAGTAATTTTATTTAACTTTTATTATATTTTATGAATTGGCGTATATAACTAAGATTTCTTATAATTTATGGAATTGAATTCACTTTGGGTGTTGATAATGTTGTGGAAACAATTTGAAAAAATGTTTATAAAATTGCGTGCAATTCTCTCTGATGCAAATCGGAAAGGTATTCCCCATGGTTCCGGCCCTGGTACGGCGGGAGGAGAATTGCAGTTCTGCTTGTAAGCGATGGTATCGCGATTTTAAGATTGAACCTAATAGAATAGACGGGGCATAATCTCAACGTTGGTGGTCGTCTATATACCTATTATATTAATAACACTTCACCTTATTAAAAATGCATTAGGTCGTTTATTTATTGATTTAAAACGGTAGGCGGATGGCTATCATGGTGCAAGTCTTCCCTTACACGAAGTTCTCGTTTTATTTTTTCATTTTTCTTGCCCTGCTCTATTGCGTGCATACGTACAAGCTGTCGATTAATTCATAAGATAATGCGAAAATAACTGAGTGGATCGGCCGACGTGTTATCTTATGCGCCTGCGAATATCCACCCTATTCCGAGTGCAGAACATAATATTTTCGCCTTATTTGGTCCTTCTATGATATTTATTTTTCATTTATTGTTATCTTTCATTACTCGATAAAAATAATATTTATTCATTGTCATATTGATTTTCCATTAGAAATACTATTTTTCAACATGTCTTGAATTTTTTCTAGTATTCCATTGATAATGTTCAAAAATATTTCTCTTTTTTAATCATTTGTCACCACTTGAACTCAATTATAGCAGACATTTCAAGAATCACTTCTCTATTGAGAAATTATTAATTATAGTGTCTTTATTTATAAAGCCAGAAAAAATACATTAAGAATGGAGTAATTCTGGTTTTGTTTAATTCTAATGACAAAAAACAATTTCTTTCATTTACCATCGTCAACACTTATATTCTGATAACAAAAAATATGAAAAATGTATTGTTGTTCCTCTTGATTTTTTGTTTATTTGTTTCTGTCCGATAACTTCCATCATTCTACTGAAAATTTTGATAAATCTTATTATTTTTCAACATATATTTTCCGGACATATAACCATTTTTTCGTGGTGACGTTAGAATGACTTTAAAAACTAAGCTATCTCTAGAAACCACTCGAATTTGCATTTATTGGCGCGCGTCTCAATTTGGGACCGTCCTTTATCAGACAGATTCTTGCTGTCGTATACAATCACAATGCATCAGGTTTTATTGTCTTACACCCATTTTGCCGCTGAGAAAACCCAAAGAAAGTGCCGATTGAATGAGCAATAAAACTTCCTGGGACGATTGTTTCTGCGGCCATACATCTCGAAGCGAAGAGTTACTTTAATTCCAGAAAATTATTTCTGAAGGGTGAGTTTCCTTCGCGTTAATTGATTTCATCCAGGCGCTTTGCGATCGTGACGAAATACAATCACAAATTCTTAATTTATTGCATCGGGGAGTGTGCCAGATCTAGCGTGTAGAAGCGGCAACCTTGGACTTTACCTCGAGATTGACGGGTCCTCATCAACTTGCCCCTTCTATTAAGGGTTGAGAAACCCAGCAGCGGTAGACCAATGACGTGGAGGCGGCCATTGAAATTCCTAATGGTTCTGAACTTCTATTATTATGACATTCTTGGTACAAAAAGTGAGTGCAAGTTCGCTAGAAATGGACTTTGAGGTCAACTTGTCAAGTGGCATTGATGAAAGCAATGGCAACGCGTGAATTCCTTGTTTGGTTGATAGCAAGGCTGTAAAAAATTAACAATAGAAATATAAATAATTTAACAAGATGCTCATAGAAACTGACATTCTTTATGGAACCATTTCAATTGTAGGTGAAAAAATCAATTATCTGTCATCATGAAGGGGATTTAACTCAGGATCCAACCGCAAAGCCATTCCATTACCGCAAGATGTCAGTGTAAATATAGACTAAGCAGATTATTATCACCGTTTAAACACTGGATGAAATATGCTGTACTGTACTCATTATCACATTTTCAAGATCTCCAGTTTTAGTTCGTTTGGCTACTTTTTGGTAAAGAACGAATTGTTTGCATATTCAGCTATATAGGGGGATTCTCTGATTGCCTACTTCAATGATTTGAAGCAGGAATACTGATAATAAAGAAAACCATCTTTCCTATATGATGTTTCCTTTTATTCGGTCTTGTTATTTCACTTGGTTATTTGAGTTCAAATTGACAACAACGAATGAATTCTAGTTCCAGATGATTTCAAAAAACCCAAAATTTATTTATTAAACTTTTTAAATCTATAGGAAAACAATGAGTTCAATAATAGATAATAATTATAATTCAAACTGCCAGAACAATTTGGTATATTGAATTATTATTTGTAAAATAATCCCCATCTCATATTGTTTTTGCAACCAACGTTCAGATAAAAATCTTTAATTTATTAGGCAAAAAAATTGCTTTCGAAAAAACTGACGTTATTTGAAATTTCTTCTATTTTCATTTAGAGTCAATACAGACAGAACTCTGAGACTAGATCAGATTTGTACTTATCTGTGGTTTGAGGGGTCCAACTTAATTTATGGTGCACCTATGGGATCAGAAGCAATTTTCATAAATGTCGCATCCTTGATTTTTCTCTTGTAAGTTTCTCTTCTTTGGATATGATAGATCGTTCGCTTTATTTTATCTGGTGATTTTTTCTGATAATCCGTTCACATAAGAATTTTTTCTGATATATATATATATATATATTCTTTTGAACTTTTGGCTTACAATATTTAGTTAGCAAACAATAAAGCGTATATATCAGGGGTTTGTGACGGGGTGTCATACAATTCGGCATATTACATATAGCCAATACTTCGGAGTATTTCCATATTATTTATTCCCACATTTCCTTCTTGTTGGGTGAAGCATATAATTGTTTATTTATCATACAAACATGTCGCTATCGCCAATTTAGTATTTCAATGATGGTTGATATTAAACTGAAGATATTGATCTGGACTTGTTGGTTTTTCATACACACTAGTTCTTAGGATTCCTCTCCGTTTATGGGCAATTATTTGTAACTAGTAAATCGTATACAACTAGGATCTGAAAATCCGAAATAAAGTAAAATATTCTTCGAAAGAGATACGGAACCAAGAGGATCTCCAACGTAACTTCACGCTTCAATTGAATGAAGCTACCATAAAGTCAAGGCCAAGTACAGAGTATTCAATGTTTTATTTGACAAGGCTTCATCGAACGTTTTTTTGGGACGCAAACATCAGGTAAAAATTTTCCATTTCATTCACTAAACAAGTATTATTCGAAAAAACGACTACAACCTTGGGTCATTGATACCAGGAAGCGTTGAATGTTCTCATAATAATGCAGTTATTGCTCTCAAGAATGTTGGTGTTGTAAAAACTAAACGAGCAACCAAACTAACACATATCTACGTCTAAGAAATATTTTTCGCCGACCTTCACATTTGATGGATTACGAAAACCTATAATTTCGAGTAACTAACTTTTTGATTTATATTCTGTTTTTTGTCTCATTAGGAAATGAACTAATTCTTTCTTCTACTTTTATTACGCACATTTTATTTAATTAATTGTCATTCAATGAATAAAATTACCTTTATTCACAAAGTTAGTACAGACTATTAGTAGTTTTAGTACTTTTTGACTCAATAGCTATCTCAATTTCATTCATTTATTTGTATTTGCTCTTTAAAAATCATTTAATTGGTTTGATTGGTTAAGGGTAGTCAATTAAAGGCTAAAAATTGTATTCAACTGGTATTTTGCTACTGTGCTGACTTCAAATAAAAATTATTCATTTATATTATCTCTGTCGAATCCTCAATAAGAGAAATTTTCAATGTATCCATTCAATATTATTTATTTCTCGATAGATTTATTTGGTTTCAACGTGCGCCCGCCCCGTACGAACGTACATTTCATAAATGGCGCTCTGGTTGAATTTCGTAGGATCTAACTGGGATTTGTGGATTCGCGCGTTCGATGGTTAGTTCACAATCCGGCAGGACAAGAACGCCAGTATTAATTACTGAAGGATTAATGTTATATTGATCGCACCAAAAGGTCGCTAAAGAAGATTTACCGTGAAATTAAATAGTTCGAATTCCATATCTAGCACTTTGCAGGTTATCTTTGAAATATGGCCCGTGAAAGCGCTTCATCGCTTGGAGGCGGATTAACCTTAGAGGCTCAACGCCAGAAAAATAGTCTCGGATTTTCAATTTGGAGAATCCTTCGTTTTTTCAATAAAGACGTCAGTATAATTGTATCTATAAGTGTTTCTTAACTTAAAAATAATCTGTTACTTAGTGAAATGATAATAAAAATGATTCTAAGAAGTTTAAAATTTGACACCATAAGTCGTATATTTAAGTACCTACTGCGATCACAGTTTTTCACCATTCTGCAATAATTTTTTTATAATATAATCTTAAATTACAATGAAACCAATTGCAACCGCAATTAAATTCTTAACTAAGTAAAATAAATTATGTGTTGACTGCCTGAATCTTCCATTGAACCTGATTTTGAAAATTGATATATTTAAATATAATTCATTTTTAGTAATAGAGGGCCTAAATTAATATTCAGCTCCGTCAAAATGTTATATATCATTTTCCTGTAGCATATTTGGAATATAGAGGATGTGCTTGCAAATTGCTTCAGTTCGATCCTGGCGATATAATTGAGAATAATTTTCGTTGAAAACCAATAACATCAATTGATCGACAAATTATATATCGACTTCTCAAACCGCAAACAAACAAAAAAGCCGATGCGCTTGGACTCTATCCAAAGTAAAACTACAAACTCGTATAAAAAAAACCCTCATCTTCCTATTTTTTCATTTTCAATAATCGAAAAGAACCAACTCCGGACGTATAATAATTATTTTAACGATATTCATAATTCTACCTTTCTTCAGGAGTAATCACTGGCTTTGAGGCATTCTTCGACCAAAGTGTAGACGGTCCCCCTCTCTCTACCGAGTGTCCCCCTAGCGTCTTATAAAATACTTCAGCTAACTTTGTATGTCGAACAGTTTAATAAATTTAAATTTAGTGTGAAATTGAATTTGCAAAATTATGATGGAGATTAGTGGTCGATATCAATTACGGTAAATCGAAATTCAATTACCGGCGATTGATTCCTAATGTCAACCAGGCCGGATATCGCAATTAATTGTGAATGATCGCCGCATGTTCGGCCTTCCCGCCGACTTCTTCGGTTTTTAAGTGATTCTGTTGAACGATTATCCAATATTTGGTATGCAAAAGACGACGCTAAAACTGTGTTGTCATTAAATACTGTGCTGTCACGGTTTATCGGACACAAATCGATCGAATATATACTGGTTTTTGTCTTTCTAATTTGATATTTTTTTGTTAGAGAAGAAGGACTTGCCAGCGGTTATTTATTCAATATAATTTGTATAGGAGTTTATTTTTTATTTTGCGGAATTTTCTTGCTTATGGTAGGTTTTAATTTTTTTAATATTAGATATGATCGATTTCTAACTTCAATGAGAATAATTCAACTCACAAATCCAACAATGATTTGAAATATGTATTTACGCATTTTTTGTTGAGAAATTTATAATTCAATAGTTCTTTTAATTAGTTCAGGTTTTGATATTCTGCTATGAATATTATTCTTGTATGTTGAAAAAACGATTTACCATTAATTTGTATCATATCTGATGAAATTAAAATAAATAAGCAATATTAATAAAATTGTACGATATATAAATAATGAATGAATGAAATAAAAAAAAATTAAAAATTTAATTCTCATTAAAGAATGATGCCGGAGTAGAAGTCGAATTCAATATTTTCATCAACAGATAAAATATAATATATATAAATAATAAATAAATGAAATAAATGAATTGAAAGGTTAGGTTCTGATGACTAAATCATGCCGGCATACAAGTTGAATTTAATATTTTCATTAGAGCCTGTGTGTTATTTACATATTAATACAATGAGATGGAAAATAATTATAGCAAATTATATTTTTATTTATTTTTTTACAACCTGAAATCAAATTACACTCAGTTTAACTGAGATTCATCAGGTGATGTTTCATCCGATTGCAAAATAAATAGTGTGGAAAGCAACAAATAAATGATCTTTTGTACAAAATCCCAGAGATACTGAAAATACATGAAAATATTCTATTCCGACAGGAAAATTGTTCTGACATTATAAAAATACTTAATATTTAGGTTTCATTGTGAACCATCTCCAAGAAATCAACTAGCGTGAAGGTGGGGAATTTCCTTATCGACTTCACCTGTTTTTCGTCGGCGGCCAGACAAAACAGTTCAATTTAGACACCGATAGCGGGGTCGAAAACCGGCCGCGTTGACTGAAAAGGGCTGCTTCTGCCCAGGCAACCTCCTGGCAAATGTTTCTGATGGCTATAATTCATACTGTACCGAATAACACCGACTAATCCAGGAGCTTTTTACGCCACTGTATTCCTCTCTGTTCCCCGCAGCAGAACAGTAGATCCAGACCAAACATACTCAGCAAAGGTCGAGCATTAATTCATTCAATCTGGACTGCTCCGGCTGTAGAGAATTGAATTATAATGTTTTCAACTTTTCTAGAAGAGTAGAATAGTTGTTTGTTGTTCTCCTGCGACTCGTCATCTAGATCGGTTCAATTTTTTTCGCCCTCGATTTCTGGTAGTTTTTCCTGAAAGTTAGAAAGCCATTAATCAAAGTTATAAAAATTTGGGTAATTATTATCACTTCAGAGTAATACATCAAGATACAGTGACGACTCGGAATAATAAACAATAAAATACGAAATGAAAAATAATAATTTTTAAACTTTGGCGAGTCGAGAAATATACTTTTTGCCAATTAATAGAAATTTTAAATGCTTAGATAATTTATTTCAAATTAATTTTGAGTACGATATAAATTTTTTCATTACCATACGAAAATAGAGCAGAAATAAAGCAAAAATTTGCAACGATGTAATAATGATGCTAAACTTGTTTTTGCTACTAACTTCTATAGTAAAAAAAAATAGAGAAGCACTGATGTGACGTCAGAAGTTTTTGCACTTTTGTCTAGAACCTTTTCCCGTACTCTGGAACAATTTGATACTAACGCAACCTCCACAATGAAAGAGCAAACCTATATAACTGTATACAGGGTGAGTCTTTGACCACTGCGTTAATTTTAACCATAGATTCTTGACGTCAAAGGAAACGTTTTCTTCCTATAACATTTTTCCAAATTCGGCCTCGTTCAAAAGATATATGGTGTTGAAATTTCATGAAAAATTGCATTTTCACCTGTTATATTCAAACGACAATATTAATTGAAATGATCTTTTGTAGAAGGTTTTTTATAAGAGTCATGCATATTTTGGCATCAATAGATTTATTCCATTTCTTGTGGGTTTTTCCTGCTACTCTACAGATTGGTTAAATTGCATGAAAAACAAATATCACTTGAACTAAGATCCTAGAACATTAGTCTTTTTGCAGATAAAATCATTCTTCATCTTCTTTCCTAAATTACACCATCTTTGAGATTTTTTTTGGAAAAAATTATATCGATATAATACTCTGATGAAACATGAGTGAGTGAATAATTTCTTCGAGGGAAAATAATGTTTTCAAATAATTCAGATTCAATAGTGGAGTTTTGACTTGTGAACGAAATTATAATATTGACGAAGATATTGAAGTAGGTGAGAACTTTGTGTTGTTTTTTTAGGATTTTTACTATTGTGTATTTTGCAGGAACTTGTCGATTATTATTATATTCCTTGAAGGAGACGTGAGCCGAAACACTTGTTGGACAAAATAAAATGAAAATAAAAATAATTATTTAAATAATTTCTCTTTATTGGTCAAATAGGTGCTATATACCTAAGAAATCTTAAAGAACAGTTCTATGAACTGTATGAGCACAAAAATTCAGATAATATACAGGGTGTTCGGCGTTGGTAGGGTCATTTGCTACCTTTTCAGTCTTGGAACCTGGGTCCTTAGTATTACGGTTACGGAGGTATGATTTTGTTATTAAGTTTTTCTAAATTACCCAAGATGTACCCTTCGAAGCCCCATAAATTTTTTTGCGTGTGCTTTTACATGCATTTTTTTATTGTATTAAGTCTACATGAGTGTGTGTTTAAAAAAACGTATTTATTGTTACAGATAACACCTTAAAATTAACACGTGGGCCTTTTTTATTAAAAAAATTATGATGAAGGACAGTATGAAAACATCTCCACTCCTATTGAAATTTAAAAAAAGTTACAGCTATTACAAACTTAGTTTTATTTTAAAATGTTCTTTGGTTTATAACGTTGCTAACCATATGCTATTTACGTAAGTCAATAAATAAAAAGATACTACAAATAGTGTATATTATTAAAGTGTTACAATTAGTGTATAAATAAATTCATTAATCTGTGACAATTTTTTCGCAATCAAAAGGACAAATTTATCAATAAAAAAGTTCATTTACCTTGTACCGGGGTGTAATGGAAAGCGTGTTGAATTTTATCCCGAAGTACTGACCAAACTTTCCAAATCGTTAAGTTGAGTCTTTGAGCAACGACACGAATGCTTGTAGTTGGATCTTGAAGGCTTGAAGTCTTTGATCGTCAACTGCTACATGGTGTTGCCTCACATTCAACCAAGGCTCTTGAAAATTTAAGTTTCCAGTCTCTCTTAAACGTCGATAAGTCGTCGAGAATGTTTCGTGGTGGGGTAATCTTCGATCAGAAAATCTGGCTTGATAAATCCTTTGAGCTGCACGAGAAACACCATCGGCCTTGCCATATGCCATCACCATATCAGCATACTCAGCGTGGGTGAAATTAAGCATGTCAACAACCAAAATTAAAACAACAGTAGCAAAAAGTCGATAAAAGTAACAAAAACAAAAAAATACATATTTAAAAAACTGAACAACGCGGTACAAACACGTCCAACAGCAGAGACAGTTGAATCTCGAATGACGGTAGGGTCAACTCAGCGGCGACTAACCCAATCCAACCTAAGGACAGAAATAGTAATAATACTTCACACGCGTCTAAAACGGGCAGGTAAAATTTCCTTGCTCGCTGTGTTGTGTCGAAATCCGTACTTTCATTTAGGTGCGACTTTCTTCACTCTTCTGACTAAAACCTTATTTGCAGTATTATTTTTTTTATTGACTTACGTAAATAGCATATGGTTAGCAACGTTATAAACCAAAGAACATTTTAAAATAAAACTAAGTTTGTAATAGCTGTAACTTTTTTTAAAATTTCAATAGGAGTGGAGATGTTTTCATACTTTCATAATTTTTTTTTTTTTAATAAAAGGCCCACGTGTTAATTTTGTGGTGTTATCTGTAACAATAAATACGTTTTTTTAAACACACACTCATGTAGACTTAATACAATAAAAAAAATGCATGTAAAAGCACACGCAAAAAAAGTTATGGGGCTTCGAAGGGTACATTTTGGGTAATTTAGAAAAACCTAATAAAAAATCATACCTCCGTAACCGTAATACTAAGGACTCAGGTTCCAAGACTGAAAAGATAGCAAATGACTCTACCAACGCCCCAAAAAAATTTGACGGTCCATGTGCCGAACACCCTGTATATATATTTCTTATTCTTTTGAAATTTTGGTTCACAAAAACAGATATAACAGAAAAAGTAATCGGGGTTGCTATTTCCGACCCTTCACAATAAAGTTTGAGAGTTAAAAAAATCCCTGAAAAAAACAACTATGTATTCAGTTATTCGAAATTGTGGAAACTCATTACCGTTTGATTCTCAGAACCGGAAAAACTAATTTGAAACCGCCATTAATTTTCAATTATTATCAAAGTTCTTCACATTTATTTGCAGTATATTCTTCCAGACAAACATTTTGGTGTGTTCAAAAATTTCAAAATTCAGACGAAAAATATTTACAAAGAACTGAATGAAGACTGGATCAAAATTTATGATTTAAGGTGTTTAGAAACAATGACTGCAAATTGTTTTCTGTACATTTTCCACCCCTCGCAAAAGCTTCCAGTGAAAAATCCACCGACACCGGCGATTTTTCATGGACCGTGTGTGCAGTCCACAAATTATTTTCTCGCAAGCGTTACAGAAACAACTCATCTTGTCATATCTGTGTAAAACACGCACTAGATATTTTACGACCTCTACTGACGTTTATGTTCTTTTTATTTGCAGTTAAGTCGGACGAACCGAGATGTGATCTATAAACTAATTTTGTTTTATGTCCTCTTCGACACTTTCTGCGGTTATCACCTATCATTTCCCCTATTCATTAGATGGAAGACGATCTGTCGAAAAATAAATTATTTCATCCTGGTTTCGGAACGTGATAGTCATTATTCTTGAGCTAATTTGTTGATTATTCAAACAGGTTTCGTTGCCATTGTGAAAAAACCGGTAGTCCTCCAAATATTTCGGTACTAAACTGAATGTATTACAGCTGTTTCCTGTTAAATTTATAGGAAGTGATATTTCGTTTGGATCTGCATTTTAGATGAAAAAAATTTTGTGGAGAAGCTGTTCGATTTTACTTTTTTCAATATTGTGTATTACAAACAATTAATCTTTTTATCAGCTATTCGATACCAGCCTATTTGCCATTTCAACTCCATTTTGTTTTTGTTTTTTATCATTTTAACTCATGTTTGAGAATTATTTTCACATAATTACAAAATGATTTATTTATGCTCAAATATTTTCAATTCATGTCATTTTATTTTTAATCGATATCTATTGCTATATTCTATTATTATTATTATTTGATTATTCTTACTGACTGGTAACGCAATTTTATTTTTAACCTTTTCAATTTTATTTTCAATCTTGAACTCCAAATTTCTTAAACTCCCAAATTTTGGATAGGAATGTGATTTCTGTGATGAAATTGAGTAAACAACTTGTTCTAGAAATGTATAGAATTGTTGAGCAGTCACTATTGATTCACCATTACGATAATACGCTCGTACGGAAAATGCGCGATGCTTCCTAGAGTACTGTTCTATGGTGAACCCCTTCCCGCTCTTTTAGACACCCCGTTCTGAATATAACGCGAAACAAACACCCGATACCCATTCTGAACACCTTGTACTAGGTGTTCTACTCTTTTACAAAAAAACATCCGAATTTGGAATAAAACGCAAAAATATTAAACTACTACAATATTTATTTAATCTCATTCATAATACATTTGGAGCGATGCACATGTGCCAACTTTTTTTCCAATCATGGAAACATTTTTTAATGGCCCTTTGAGGGATGGCCTTCAGCTCCTTCTGCAAATGGTCTTTTATGCCATCTATTGAGTCATATCTGGTTCTTCAGAGGGGCCATTTCAGTCTGAAGAAGAGAAAAACTCACATGAAGCTAGAACAGGCGTATAAGGTGGCTGACCGATGGTATTTACCGAGTGTTTGGACTTAAAATCAGAACGAGCTGAGTGGCGACGCGGCGCATGCCCAATCGGTTCACCAAATCAAACGAGCGGTTTAACGAGAGATGTTAGACCAGGAATAATCTCTCTAACTCTGGAAATTCTATTTTCGAACACAATTTTTTTGATTTTTCCGATGTTATCGACGAGGGTCGTCCTGAACGAATCAAATCTTGGAAGATCACCTGACCGTATTTAAGTCATAGTACCATTTGTACACTTGGGTTTACGATGAAACAGATTCTCTATAAGACTTTTCCAGCACTCGGCAAGAGTCAGTACATGAAATTTTGTTCCATACAGAAAATTTGGGCCAGATTGTAACATTCGGCGACTACCAATGAGGTCGGCTGCTGTTGTAAACAAACTAGTTGACAGAACGCGCTCATGTTTGGCATAGTGATTACGGACAGTCCTACCAACATATAGAAACTGCAAATTTTCAAAAATACTCAACGCGGGAAATTTAAATGAGATTTGCTGATACCTTTTGTCAGAGTGTAAATCAGTAGTGTTGGGTAGAACACGTCTTAAAATTGAGTTTGTAAGAGGTGCCTCATTTTCGTACTGAACATTGTACCACTTCAAATGAGGCGAGGGGGTCTGGCCGTTCGTGACGCGATACGATGTCGGGACAAAATTTGTCCTAGTATAGACAACGGATTGTTGAGGCGGTGTAGCGTAGCGAGGGCGAGGTAGGTAGGAACTACGAACGTTGATGAATGTCTCACTTGAAATACGTCGATGCAAAAGGAGGGTAACGTTAACTGTCGACAGAATTGAAGAAATAAAAGAGGTAAAATTTAGAATGCAAATTAATTGTTGGATTTTGAAACTTTAGGACGGTGAGCGAGTGAGGGAAAGGTTTTATTGAATATGAGGATTTTGTTTTTCAAAATAATCGAAGCTAACCGTGATTATATATTCTCATGTAACTGAAAACTTTAAAGTTTCCTCTCACATCATACACAGTTTTCCTGTTCGTTTTATAACAAACTGTTTTTATAGAAATGTATCCAATTACTAGTGATACTAGGCTTCATTATGGATAAAAGTTATACTGCTCATTTGTGGCTCATTGCAATTCGCAATTTTAACATTTATTAGGGGCATTTATTGAGTATTACTATTCCGAAAATTTCATCTTTGTAGTTTATCATTTGTGTTAATTTGGTTGATAAGAAACTCAATATTTCGCCCTTTGATAATAATAACGACTCGTTCAATTTTTCGTCGAATCGATTTTTTATGTCTTCTAATTTTTCTTTATCTATGACGAACAGAATTCCTAATAATAATTAATATTTTTAAATCGGAAAAATTAACATTATAATGTCACAAAATAGCAGGTTGTAATCGAGAGCTTGGCGTTCTAATCCTTCTCTGAAAAATCAATATTTTCATATAATCATCGAAAATAAAATTGTTTTTCTGTTGAGTTCAAAGAAATTCCTATAAAATCCCATCATATTTGGTAAGAGATGTCTACTATGAATCAGTACATCCCCTCAGCCCTCATTTACCTCTGTAGTTTTTGTATCGGTGACCAGGACCAGAACTTATCCCCTCTCCCTCTTTGTATTTGTCGCGTGGCTCCAGAGCTGCCTGGTCCTCATCGAGGCTAAGTGGGACATTTGAAGTGAGGTGGTACATAGTATAAAAATGAGCCGCTCTTACATTTCCTTGTCGTGTACAGGACAAATGAGCCGCCTCTTGTAAGAGGTACCAACACTATATATAAGTGTGAATCATAATAAAAACTTATTTTTCTTAACAGTGGAGGCGTACGTACTCATAATGAGGTTTCGAAATTCCGCTCATCGTACGATAAATCCGAAATCCCATCAGCTTATCTTCCTTCCCGTTGTTGCCTTTTTCTTTGAACTCGGAAACGTCGTAAATAAGATCGCGGTATCCATGGAAAACGCTGAGCGTTTCTAATGATTTATTCTTCATCTTCTTGCATTCTGTTTGCATTGTGAATGTCATGTGAGATATTCAGATTATTCAAGTGACTTGTTAATTATTCATGTTGTGTTGTTTCTGCGATCAGCAGAAGATATGTTGGACGTATTAAATTAAATGGCCGATTATTCCGCTACTGTCTGTGAATCGTCTTCCTTTAGCGGAAACTGACTGGGTGTTCAGAAGATAACCAGATTTGAATAGATAAGCTAAACTCTTCTTCACCGTTCGTTGTTTATGGCGATTCAGATGAAGGAGTCGAAGAATTATAACTAGCAATTAAGTGAAGAAGTTATCCATTGACATCAATCTGCTGAGGCCAGCGGAAATCTGGTAAATCTTTTTGATGTGTGAAAGACTTCCCAGAGGATTCTTTATAATCTCTCCGTTTTTCATTATATTAAAAACATTATTATTATTATTATAAAAAGATTCAGAGAAGAGGCTGTTGCCTATAAATCTCAAACAAAAATTGAAAATTAAGTGGCGCTTCAGAAATAACAAAGAAAAAAAAAAGAGTATTGCCACGAGGAAAAAATATCACACAATTGTTAATGCGTCCAATCTGTTTTCAAGAGAGTTCACACTATCGGCACAAACTACACTGTCAGGATGAGAGTTCCATTTCGCAAACACGCGATTCGGCAGGAAAAACTGTCTCGCACGAGCACGGAATACCTCATCGTAAAGTTTATATTGGTGGCCACGAAGATCATTTCTATTCAACTCGAAAATACTGCGCAGATCACTTATAGATCGCCACGCATCCTACGATCACTAAACAAGTCCAGCTCAAATATTTTTAGTCTGTCTTCATATGAAGGGCGAACCACCCCGAACGGAATCCTCGTTGCAGAACGCTGCACTCCCTCCAAACGTTGTTGATCTGCGATGAGGCTAGAGAACCATGCAGGGACAGCAAATTCCAGAATTGGTCGAACATAGGTGATGTAAAGCTGCCGGCATGTCTCGATCGAGCATCTAGGAAAAACTTTCCTCATCAAGTACAAAATCCTCCGGCATTTGGCAGTTATATTGCTCACATGGGGTGACCAAGACAGATCCTCAGTTATCACCAGCCCGAGATCGACGTGTTGTGCAGCGCAGACCAAACATTTGCCTTCGATCATATACTGGTTACGCGGATTGTGACTCCCAAGGTGAACAACTCTACACTTTTCTACGTTCACGGAAAGAAGCCACTGACGACACCATTGGCTAAACCGATTCAGGTCACACTGGAGAATATTAGGCAAACGAGCATCATTGAAGAGCTTGATGTCATCAGCATATTGGGATAAGTGGGACTAGAATAAACCAGGCATATCCGATACGTACGCCAAAAATAGGATCGGACCCAAAACCGAACCCTGCGGTACTCCACTGATAACGGGTATTAGTCTCCTAATATTTCTGCTATTTTTTAACACACTGATATTAGCTTCACTTGTATGTACGTTTGTAACTCTCCTTCTTAAAGCGTGGGTGGCTCATTACTGTGAAAAGATCCCACTACTTCCACTGCGTTCATTGGTCGAGCGGCCTAAGGCGCGCGTCTTCTATGACGTCAACTCTTGGATTCATCGATCGTGGGTTCAATTCCCGTCCACGCCAAAAAAACAGGTGTTTTTCCTCCATATTCTAAGATTGTATCCATATATCCAAATATTTGAATATTTGAGAAAAATCAGGATATTAGAAATTAGGGCTTCATATCAAAACCTTGATGCGTGAGTTGTGCATGTGTGAAACATTGGCCTACTTTCCGACTTGCAATCATAACTTAATGATTATCATTAATAATTTTATGATAGTCACTAAAAAGTAAAAAATAAATATAGTGAAAAAAACACGCTTATAAAGAATATCGGGCTAAAAAAGAAAGAAATAATTTATAAAATCAATTTATGACAATAGTATATAAAACATACTAGTAAAATTGAGAGAGAAGCGTGGGGCGCTTGATATACGAAAAACGCTCCACGCTTCTTTCTCAATTTTACTAGTTTGTTTTATATACTATCGTCATAATTTATTTTTTTAGCCCGATATTCTTCATAAGCGTGTTTTTTTAGTTTTTTTAAACTATATTTTCTGGAGTCGTTTCTCTATCTAATGTATATTTTTTTGAGGAAAACTTCTTTGGACTGGTTTCACGCAAATAAATGTCTTAGTTTGGATATTTCACTATATATTTCTTTCGAGGAAACACACTGCGCAAAAAAATAAACGCACATATGGAAATCCCAAATTTATTCTACAACTGAAGGTGTTCTCAATGATAATTATTTTTATCGGAATTAAACATGCATATGTTATCATCCACTTTCAACGTTTTGCTTCAATACAGATGTTTTTTCCCAGCAGGAATAAAAAAAGATGAGATTATAAGATTTTGAATGTTTTGGCTCCATTCAGTTGTTCTCCATCAATTCTCTTTATCAATATTTTTTCTTTTGTTTGATTTTCTACACTCGATCGCTATGGAACGCGAAACACGCAATTTGACCCAAGAGGAATGTGCCCAAGCGGTAGTTTTGCGAGAAGGGTGGAAATACACAAGAATTGCAGAAAGGTTTGGAGTTTCCTATACAAGTGTGTCCAGAATGTTGCAACGATTCAGGCAGATACGTATGAATGTCTTAAGACCAGTACAGGGTTGACCACGGGTAACAACTGTCATTCAAGAACGTTACTTGAGAGTTTCTTCGTTGAGATGACAGTTTGCAACCGCTCGTCTCTTTCAAAATGCTTGAGCTTGAGCAAACCCGTGAGGTGAAAATTAGCACTCGGACAATAATAAATCGCTCTTACCCCAGCCCATCGAAGAGAGTGTTTGGATTTTGCGAGAGAGCATATCCATTGTGACGAGGTTGCTTGGGAAAGAGTTCTCTTCACAGATGAGTCTAAATTCTGTCTCTACCATTGTGATCGACATTCCCTTTTATACAGACGTCCACATGGAAGATATGCTCAGTGCATTTTCCTGAATACTACTGGTTTCAGGATCGATTATGGTATGGGGTGGAATATCTTTGACTGCTCGCACAGACCTAGTAGTCGTTGATAATGGATCTATGAATGCTTATAGGCATATAAGGAACATTCTAGAAGAGCATGTAGTACCATTTGCTCCATACATTGGTGAAAATTTCATTTTTATGGACGATCCCATCGAGCGCGCATCGTTCAGGAGTACCTTGAAGAGGTTGAAGTCTGTCGAATGGAATGGCCAGCAAGAAGTCCAGATCTCCATCCGATTGTGCAGGTTTGGGACAACCTCAATAGAAGGCTAAGAAGTTCAGAAAATCATCCAGCTACTCTTAATGACTTAGAAATCCAACTCAGAGAAATCTAGGAAGGATTAGATCAGAACAATTTAAGATTCATACTCATTTTGAGTATGAACCGTCGTTGTCGAGCTGTAATTAACGCAAGGGGTGGAAATACCAGGTATTGAATCACTTATCGGCATTCCAATATTTTGAAAATTGTTTATTTCTCCCCTTTCACATAAGATTCGGTGAAATCCTGAATTTTTCTCCATTTAATGTGTCTTGTTTCGTTCAGACCTTCCCGAGAGATAAAAAAAGCTAGAGTTAACTTTCATTAAAATTGAGATTTTCAGAATGTGCGTTAATTTTTTTGCTCAGTGTATTTCCAAATTTAATAGGTCGACTCATGTTTCGAATTCTCATCTTCTTTTCTACACTTTTAGATTTACTAAATGTTTTTTCTCTGTGAAAGGAGAGTGGCTACAGAAGGAGTGAAATAGAGTAACAATTTGACTTATTATCTGGTTAATTTAATGAAATATTTAATTGAGTTTTGCAAATGAATAAACTTTGAATTTCAAAAACATATCGGAAAAAAAATTCAATTTGATAGCGTAGTCAACAGGACAAAATTGAGATTCAAGATATACCCCAGCCTAACTTGTTAGCCGTAATAAGGCTAGTAAACAACAGAATCAGTAAATATTTTGACCGTTATCTAACGTAGTTCAAGGACACACAAATCTTCATCGACTTGAGAATTCGGTCGAAAACTCCGTCGTGTTAGGAAAAATGTTTCCACTCAGTCGTAGAAGGGGGCTGCCTGATTGCGTCCGTTCCACGACATGCAGTTGCCGAAAAATAAAGGAGAAAGATGGCCCTGGCAAGTCAACGGAGGCGCTCCGGTGCCCAGTAATACATCACCAAATTGGTGACTTGCTTTCCGCTCTGACCCTGTTTCGGAGTTCCCCCTCGCTCCCTGCTTCGACCGCAAACCTAAGCGACGAGGGGCGCGCGGACGAAGCCCGCGGTCGTTGTCCGAATATACCTCTATTTTCCTCTTTCCCGCTGTGCGAAAATCGAAGGAATTTTTAGTTCAGAATTTTGTGACTATCTGGCAACATTGTTCAATTATTCAAGGTCTTGTGGGAGTATTTCTGAGCAGTTGAAAGTTTGAACAAAGCTTTTCGACTTATCTGAAGGAAATGTTATGATCTCTTATATTCCACCCTCTTATTAAAATAGCAATATACTGGATGAATTTTTTTCTAATTCAAAATGCAGTCCTTAACGCATAAATCTGCATTTTGAATTTTTTTGTAGATAATGATTGCAGAAGTCAAGAAGAAGCATTCACCCTCTGAATAAAAAATATCATTTTTAAGCATTCTCATTACAATATTAGAATAACGAATGTTTTAGATTTTTGAAAATTTATTCATGTTTATGACATGAACGAATAGATTTATTCCACATCATTTCGTATATTAATAAAAAATACCTACCATCATTATCAAGCTACGAAATTCATCATTATCGATTACTGTCTCAGCATGAATTAATTCATGGTCAAAACAATAATTCAAAAATAAATTTTCCTATTATGTTTGTGATAAAAGCCCATTTACTACAATTTTCTTAGATAAATTGAATGAATGATCATTTTGTATTTGAAGACTGATAGTCCGTTATCTTTTACTAATGCAGATGTCAAGTTCCTGAAAAAAGTGCAGGTAGTTTGAAGACTTAAGCAAAACAAACAGGAAAACAGATATTACTTCCATGTTGAAGCGTTGTTACTGACCATTTCAAATTCGAAAATTGATTAATTGACTCTTCAGATACAAATATCTGCTACAAGATGAAAATGCATTAATGTACCTTCTTATCGATGGTGTAAATACATTGAATAATATAATGAGAAAAACCAAAAATAATTTTGCACACTCAAACAGGAAGGTAATTCTCAATTTTATTTCTCAAAACTCAAATTCAAAGATGATATCGCTAATTTGGATTGCATTTTGTTCGAAATTATTGTTTTTTTAATCATTGAGGTCAGTTTTATGGCTCGATTCATGTGTTTTATTACTATTGCTTTATTCTGTGAGTGACTATTTGCTTCATTTGAATTAATTATTTTGAGTTTATGGGTTTTCTGTATAATTAAGTGTTAATTGTGTTATTGTCTCTGACCACTGTATTCTTCATGTTAATTCGATTTGTTCTTCAGATATCCATACAAATTCAATTTTACTATGGAGATTGTTCCAGACATAAAAGCATACAGTGCGTGTCAAAATTATGGAACAAATTCATTTTGCGAGAAGAAAAATTTGGCAACAAAATCCTGAAATAGCTTAATTTTTATTTCACTTTTATCAAAGTTTTATGCATTTTTGAAGAATTTTTTTGCACCCTGTGCCGTTCCCATGAACCCTCTTAATTTTTGGAATAGGGAAAGTAGGTCTCGTGGTACTTTAAGGCAAGGTTTTTGCATCCCCTTTACAAGCGTGCAGGAATTTTTATTAATCAGTCAGACTTTGTCAAAAAAGTGACGCATTTGCCCTATTCAAAAAATTTAAAAGGGTCGATGGGGATGGCACAGGTTCAACTAAAATCAATCAAAAATGCATAAAAATATGGGGAAAGTGAAATAAAGATTTACCTGTTTCAGGATTAAGTTGCAAAAAATTTTTCTTTCGAGAAAGAATTTGTTTTATTTTGACGCGACCTATATTGAGGTCATAGATATAATATATGTTTATTTCAATGAAACTTCAAGTTGCCATTTAATCGAATCTTATTTTCTGCACACGGTACTTCTCTAATTAATTTTTTATTGTTTTGACCACTTCTGTTTGTAAATATATTTTTTGTTAAGTTCCATTCTTTTTTACCATATTCTGTTGTAGATACTCGTTGTGTTGAATCTTGGCAAACAGTGAAGCTGTTTGTCTGATATTTATTATGTATTAGTTTGTCGATTTTAATACCTTCTTTATGCTTATACATGATTGCGATATGAGAAATGAAGCTCATAATATTCATCTCGATTGAATAAATGATAAAACTAGAAATTTATAAAAGAGTTTATACTCTCGTAATAATTCAAATACCTTATTGACATGAATGATAAAAAAAAAGAAGTAAATTCAAATAAATGAAAATTAAACTGATAATGTAATTTTGTTATCAGCAAATGATTCTTGAAATGTCTTCTTGAAATATCCTACAATTTTCACCGAGTTCATGCATGTCCTGGAATCAGTGTCGGATAGAGTTCGTCCCTTTAAACTTCCAGGATATTACAGAACGACCAAATACGCGATCGATTAGCGTTTGCAAGAGCATAAAGTAATAGATCAAGCCCAAGAGAACTCCGTCCCTACGGTTAGTTCGAAAATTGAATGTTATCATCTGAAGGCTACTGCAGTTGGATCACTTATATTTTGAGATTAAAGTACAAATTATATTTCAATAAGGTTATACATGATCTATAGGTATTCCGATCAAATATAGAAAGATATGTTCGGTAAAAGATCCACTACTGGCCATTGTGTTTATGGAGGAAGCCTTTAATCCATGATTTAAGCTCAGAATTATTTTGTTTTCACAATATCTCATTCATCATATTGGAAATCATTAACGCAATAAGTGAAGGTTAGATGTCATGCAGCTGAAGCCACAAAAAATCTGTAATGACGTTCTTGTAACAAAGGGGATTCACTTTCACTCCAATTTGTTTTTTTTTTTCAAAGATCCAATTACTCCGGCTGGCCAATTTTGGCACGAGTCAAATACTCGATGTGCTTAATGTATGAATAATGGATTTTAGTTTCAAAACAAAGCCTCCTGCTGAAGGATACATGAAATGTTGATCTTAGTTATCACTCAGTTTTCGGCATCTTAGTAGCAGCTAAGTTTTTAAGGGATAGGTCTGTAGGTTCCTTTTCAATTTTTTTCTCTCTCCTATTGGTTCACATGATATAAATTATAAGGTTCACTTTCTAACTGAAAAGTGGATTAAGTTTGCTAGTCGTTTAAGTATAACTTTCTTCAACAGGTATTCAGAGTTACATGCAATGCGTCGCCTTTTCGCAAACGCCACATTTTCAATAAGCAGAATTAACAAAAGTGGCAACTGTCAAAAATCAGAGTTGCCACTTGCACCAAAAAATATCCTAAATCAGAACGTGCACTCTCCTACAAAAACACCCTTTACATATCGACGACCCACAAACCTAAATTCTACCGACCGAATTATGACTAAGGGTCGTAGTAAGGGTGCGAAAGCATAATTTCTTCCCCGCATTCCATCCGTTTTTCCACCGGCGCTGGAAAATCCCACGATATATTCGAATTTCCTAAAAATTTAGTGGCGTCGCCCCATCCGACAGCACGTAAATCTGTCTGTCGACGCTACTGCTTTGAAAAAAAGCTCCTCTGTGACCGAATTAGAATCCGTATTTAATTAAAACCTGCTGTTTTAATCGAGCAGCTTGATCGATAACAAAGACAGCGTTCGCATCCCTACGCGATCCAACTGCCATCTAGCATGCCGCGGCGCATTATAGAGAGGACCCTTCGACAATAAAAATACATCACCGGCCAAACACACCTGACAAATGAAACAGTGTGCATCTTTGATTTAGTGAGGCTGTAAATTTCTGTTATGTATTAAAAGAGCGCTGACAACGTATTAAAACGAATGTACTAGGGTAACGTGATAACGCTCTATAAATATTAGTTCTGATGATGCCAAAAATTAGTTTAAATTGTCCATTGAACGCAAGCTTGAAAACTGGCCTTCTACTCTTAATCGAGTCCCCATTAGAGAATTTGAAATATTTCTATGGCCTGCTTGTAATCGAATGCGTCTATCTGGTTCCATCATTATATCAAACTGAAAAGGAATAAACATCTTTTAGGTGATGCTATGTACTGATATCTAAGCATTGATCAACTCTCAATTGCGTCTACTTTCTTCTTATATTTCAAATTTGAATTTTTTGTCTAATTCAAAGTTTCTCCAAATCATTCTTTTGATGAAAAATATAGGTTTTTCGATTGACCGATTTTCTGATTATATAGTTATTATACTGCAATTTTCACAAATCATGTTATGACTGAATATATAAAATCGTTGAAGCTTAAGAGTTTTCTATCGAAATAAACATTTATTTTGAAAAATGCATAAATTGTCATTGTTCCCTTTTATTTTTCAAATTTCTGAGTCATTGCTTTAGTTGACTTTTTTATATCACAGTAAACAGATTTTTATCTATATTTCATATTTACCTATGTAGTCTCTCCACAAGTTTGAAATGAATTAAAAAATTATGTTAATTCAAATTGCTTGTAAGTATATGATAGTATATAATTACGTCGAAATATTTTTTTATTCATGCTGTGTATTTGTTTGCCGTTTTAGATTAAGTATAACTTTTTAAATATTTTAAGTGTGTTCATTAGCTACCTTTGTTAGGAACAATTTTTTTTTAAATTTTCATGTATTTATAATTTTATTTCATCACCTTTTAACTGCATAATTTTCTTTCATATATCATTCTTTTTCATTCTTCCTGTTGTTTCATTTGTAATTATTGAAACAGCGGAAATCATATTATTATTTGTTTGGAAATAAGTTGAGAGAGTTTGCTGTATAAATTTAGAAAAATTAAAGAACCAATCCAATGGCTTATTATTGATTCAACTCCTTGGGCAGATTTCACCTCTAGAGGATCGAACATACTGAAGATCGAGGCCTAATTAATCAAAGACATCAAGAGTAGCACTAGGGGTTCTGTGAATCGATATACTTGGCGGGCCACCCAGTTGCATGCCACTTTCAGAATAGATTCTTATTAAAAGGCCAACCCGGTACTTTTTATGAATAACATGTGATTCGACAGAGCCATGTGGGTATGGTTTAAGAAACCGACAACGGCCCTAGGCTTGGATGATCTCCCTAATTTGAGATGTAATTATAGTAGTTCTGGTGTTGGTCGATGGCCCGAGCAGTAGTAACATCCTATTCAGAATTCGGAGATATATCAGAGATATTATCTTTATTTCAAACGAGCTATAAAATTCGTTGTTAAACTTTGGATAAATTGCAAAATGAAATGGAGGGTAAGTATATACACAGAAAAAAAAAGGAATAAATGCCAACGTATGACACAGAAAGTCATAAAATGACTGGAAAACTATTTAGGTTCCTTGGTCAAAATTAAAACTAGTTTGAATTGATTTGATTGTATTTAATCACAACTTTCATAGAGTTATAACTTTTTCGGGAATTAAAACTAATTCCTTTATCATTTTGCACGTAATCTCAGTTTTCAATTACATACCAACCACATGAATGTTGATTTAAATAAAATTTTTGAGCCTAAATTCAAGGTTATTATTCCAGGAAATTTTATAAAGTATGCCAGCCCTCTGATACTTTTTGTAGGGACCTAGCTCACGATATACAACTCGATTCTTCCCCTTCAAGAATTGAGAGTGTAGCTACTTGAATTAGGGTTACTTTCGAGGAATGTTATTCCTGTATATGTCCACCTGCAGAGAAAAGTTGACGTGTCTCCTTATTTTTGTAATTTCATTATTTTCCTTCGACATATACATTTATGCCCCTCGTATCTTTAGATGAACGATATATAATTAATCAGGAGCACATAATAGCATTCTTTTATAATTACAAATGCAGTTAATTTCTTTTTTCTTGATTCATTTTCGCTCTTATTTGATGAAGTGTAAAAAAAAATCAGAAATGAATTGGATCAATCATTACCAGAATATTATCCAATATTATATTCATCATTCTTCAAAATTATAATTACTTCTAATTACGCTATCAAATTAAAACATTTGCAATCGAATAATCGAATATTGCTTAAAAATATCTTTTAATTCAAGGCTCCCAGAATCTGAAGTGAATACTTCTTGTAGCAAAAAACATCTTTCAAATTCCATAAATGCTACATACAGATGATATTACGATAAAAGATTAGTATTCATAACGAAAAACATTTTTCAAGTTGCATCTAAAATAGTGTCAGGAAATCGATCTGAAAATATTATTTTTATGTAATTATCTTCATCATTACCGGAAATTCAGATAGTTCAATTCATAATTTACAAGTAATTATTATCAGCGTAATCCATTCATTAACCAGATAAAATCGCGTTTAACATTTCTAATAACTACTCTAAACTCATTTTAATGAATTTAATGTGTATTCAATTACATAGGTATCAACTCTTTCAAATTAGTTAATTTTTTATTACGTGCAAAAGTATTATGATCATAAATATTTTATTTTTACCAATTTTTTGTATTAGAATTTCAAAATTATTCAGAATTCTGTTATTCATCATATAAATTCAACCACATAATTTAAAATCAAATTCGGAAAGGTTAACATGAAAGAGAAACTCAATCTATCACATTACTTAAATTTACGATTAGATTCCGTGATCCGACCAGCACAAAGTTTCTTACTCGATTCTACGACAGCTATTCCCTCTGTGGTAAACGATGGAACTAAACATTCAAATAGCTTGAATGTTGCGCCATCTAACGGTCCGGAGAAGAACCGTAGAAAAACGTGGACTTCGGAAGAGGGAGCAACATGTGCTTTCATCGAGGAGTGGGGAGCGGCTGAAGGGGAATAGGTGCGATAAAGACGGAGTGCGTTTTGGGTGTGACGACGTAGATTAATTTTCGTGGGATGGACTTCTTGCTGAAGATTCTACCCCATTTTTTTCCGCGATCGCAGCCATTGTACTATGAATGAATGAGTTTGATTTTGAGAAGGAATATTTTCATTTAGGTATAACGAATTATCTCAGGGATTTTAGATTTTTAGAGATTTCTGATTAATAAATATTTTTATTATTTTGTCATTTGATGTTTAATTCAAATACTTGGTGTGTTATTGTTTCTATTTATCTATCAGGGATTGATGAAATTGTTGAATTTTTTTGACTTTCCTTATTCGTAGCGCTCGATTTTTTTAAACAAACGATTTTTATATTTGCATAGTTGAAAAGAAGGAAAGAGTTCTATTTGGTTTTTGTAATGTTTTCAAACATTTCAGAAAGTATTATATGAGTCGTACTTTTTTTATTGATCCTTTTAGAGATCCTTCTAACAGTAATGATGAGCATTCATTATTTCTATAAATGCATCTTATACAAGCTACCTTGTATTTTTCTTAATCCGTAGTCATTGAAAAGATTTCTTGAAATATCTCAAACATACAGACGCATATTTGAGACTTAACCGAGCAACCCCTTACTAGGGGGTGTTTTAAGCCCACAAAATTGAACTCGAAAGAGGAGTTCAGTAATACTTCACTTACAATTTTTTTTATGACCTTCTAGATCTTGTTTTTTTCAAAAACCCATTCTTGGCAAAACCTTTTTCCAAATTAAAAAAAATACCAAATTATCCAGGGAGACTAGATGGAACTTTATTTATTATTTATTTTTAAATTTTTTAATATCCGAAATTTTTAATTCTCGTCAAACTTCAGGCACAGGTTGAGCATTTCATTGTTCTGAATTTATGGTTACATTATATGTTTGATACCACTTTATCGAAATATCAATTCTTTATAAATCTTTGTTGAAGATTTATTGTTTTGCAAATAACTCAAATTTTTGGATATCAAATTATTTTATTAAATCAAATTTAACTATTATATTCATTTGAATTTATTCCAATTCATCTACAACTCTCTGTAACTAGAATTTAACAATCGAGAGGTTGAGTAATTCATAGGATCGATTATAGTTTCTAAATCTTTCAAATTATAATACCATATGTTGAATCCGAGCAAAATAATTCCATTTCGTCGAATCATTGAAACAATAATTACCAAAATCATTTTTGATTGATGAAAGATTCAACAAATAAATAGACTTCCACCAGTATGCCTTATTATCTGACATAAATCCTGCAGGAGGGGCACCCCAACTCAATATGTCATTACATAGCACCCGCGGTGCAACAAGGTGGGTGGTAGTTGACCCTGCAAAAGCGCAAGATAACCTATAATTCACTATAATTATTTTTGCGGGTAACTTGATTATTTTGCAATAAAACAAGGCCCAACTTCACGATTCTAAATACCGACATCTTGGCGATACCATCTTTCTGAACACCATGTGTATGAAGTATGATCCTCCTACTCTGCAGTGTTGCCAGCTTTACCTCCGAAGAAGACATAAATCATTGGGAGAAATGTAAAACGCCAACTGATTCTTTTATCAACTTTTTAAGCTGATTAATAATCTGTAGGTAGTTTTAATTGAACGCACTTTTATGTGTCCATCTTAAGTTAAAAAGATATTCGAAAATAAGATTTTTATAATTTTTGAACTTAATTGAATTCGATTAAGGAAGTTGGTATTGACCAATTCGAAAAATATACATTGCGCGTCAAAATTATGGAACAATTTCATTTTCTCACAAGGAAAATATTTGGCAACAAAATCCTGGAACAGGACAAATTTGTTTTACTTTTATCTAATTTTTATGCATTTTTGAAAGATTTTTGTTGTACCCTGTACCATCCCCATCAACCCTCTAAATTTTTTGAATTGGAAAATTATGTGTTGTTGCACTTTTTTGACAAAGTCTTTGTTTCATCTTTACAGGCGTGCAGAATTTTCGAAATTACTTCAGAGTTTTCAGTATATTCACTTTGTCATGGCATTTATTTTGAGTTCATAGTACATGATGAAATTTGTCACTTAATGACAGTCGACCATTACAGTTTTATTCATGAACAACTTTCAAATCTGCTTCGCTCTTTAAAATGTAGAGCTACTTGAATAAACAAATGCATTGTGACCGCGAAAATTCAAAACAAATATGGAAAGTTATATCTCGAGTTCACAATCATTCGAAGAGTGATAAAAATATTTGAAAAATCTGTGTCGATGATCTGAGCGTCAACAATTGCTCTGGTTCATCACAGCACTAAAAAACTATAAAATATTCTTATAACTCCGTTATAATTTCAAATTTGACGAGGTTATATTGAGCTTATTTTTACGAAAAACATCCCCAGTCGTTCAAACACGACTCATATAATTCAGGAGACTGTTTTAAGCTTCGGTATTTTGTATACTTGATGGGTTCTAGAGCAAAGCAAAGTACTCACTATTATTTTGGAAACAATCATCTGCCATGCAGCAAATTTTCATTGAAAAATCTGAGTTCTGCATAGAACTAGGATTGAGCAAATCCTCCATTCAATCCATTCGAAATGGATACACTTGTACCTACTACGAGTAATTGTCTGTCTCGAAGTTTAGTAGAGCAAGGTAATGATGAAACTACAGAGACTGCATTTGAACTACACAGCATTGATTTGGAAAAACTGCGGTTTCAGAACGACAGCGCAACCTGCTACACTATTTATTGAGGATCTGGACAGGGTTTCATCAAAACCATGGTGAAATGAATCTGCTTTGAGATGCAAATAAATTATAATTAATAACAATTTCCTATACTACAAGTTTTTTTTTTATTGGAAAGTATACTCTTCAGTCCTCATGACCGTCTTTTGTGCCAAGTACATTTCGTTCACATTGGCATCACTGCAACCGCGAAGTCGAAAACGTGTTTCAAGTACATGGATATTGATATTGATTTATGCCCCTGATAAATACACCCCATTATTATTATATGTGTTATTGATATTTATGTGTCCGACCACACTGGGAGATTCTAAGAAAAATATATAGATCTTATCACTTCTTCCAGGCCATCAGGGTCGACAAACCGATACTTTTGTATTTGCAGTATAATAAGGACCATTATTTATTGTTCGAATACGCGATCTGCAGATTGAGGTTATGGTTATCTGAACCTTCTGAACCGGATCCATTGAACTTATCTATACTAGTTTTTTTAAAATTCCTGAATGAAGCGAATTATGCCTATTCATAACGAATCATCGTTTATATTCACAAGATACACGAAACTCCGCCCACAATCTTGGGAATACTGATGAAGACTCATTACAAGCATTATTAAGTTTTATAACTTTATTACATATCTAGAGTTGAATCAGATACCATCAAATTGTTTTGGAAATTTTAATCTTTAATTAGTTATGTAACCGACTCCATTTTCCCATCTAACAGGTTATGTTTGAATCAATAATTAGGAATGGTGTTTACGTTTATTCCAATTTTAGGTATTAATTATAAAATTGGAAGACAGAATGAAAGGACACAAATACTCCAAAACACACACAGCACTTTACAGGCACAAAACCGAGAATGGACATAGATTCAATTATGACGAGACTGTAGTGTTAGACCGAGAAGCGAATAAGAAATCTAGAGAATTTCTCGAAATGATCCACATAAAACAAAGTGAAAAATCCATTAATGACAGATCAGACATTAGATACCTTCACAACATCTACTCCACTCTTTTGAACAGTCTCAAATAAACCGACCAACGAAAATAAACAAGAAGAAAAAATCCTGATTACTCTAGAATCAATTAAAATCAATCATAACCCCAATGACATACAACAAATAAGTTGGGAAATAACTTAAAATAAATTATTTCTAAGGTTATAAAAAGAATTAGATCTCTATCCAACAAAGTGTTTGAGGACTTTATAATAATACAAATTGTTTGTTTGTTCTTGTTGTTTTTTAAATTTTGTGTATAATTTACAGGCTAAAGAAAGGGTACTGCCCAAAACGTCGCCAATTTTTATTACATTTTGAATAATATTAAACCCTGCAAATCAAATTTTGTTAATCTATTTATTAAAAATTTAAAGCACTGACGTGAGGTCAGATTGCTTTGGCGCTCTTGTTGACCTACTTGCGAGTGAATATTCAAACCTTAACAAATCTATAAGCTCTCTGATCGGGTGAACAATAGTCTTTTTCCGTACTATGGGACAATGTGATGTAAATATGAAAGCCTAATGAATAAACAAACCTTTATCTCAATTTGAAAATAACTACTCATAATTTTCACCAAATTTTGTTCTATGCTTCTCCTAAAAACTTACGTCATTGCTTTTCTGAGTTTTGATTAACGCCATCAAATTCTTTCTCTATGATAAAGAATTTTTGATTAATATTACGTCTGTGCTTTTCTGAATTTTGACAACGTCATCGACATCGAATTCTACCTCTATGAAAATGAAATGAAAATTTCGATTGATATTACGCCAACTGACACTGATATCTAGGTCCGCAAGTTGTCAAACGAATATCGATCTGTGATGGCAAATCTTTCAATGACAAAGCTCGGACTTCATGACATTTCTATTTTTCTCTTGAGTAAATGAAAAAATGATCATATCTTCAGAAGGGGAAAAGCTACGACAATGAAATTTGGGGATGAGTAAGATATCGGTAACCTCAATATATATACGGATTTTTATTTAAATCTAAATGAAGTCTTAGGAGATATTAAGTATTGAAAATTTTTTTTTGGGAATTTTTAAAATTTTTCTAGCGTGACGATTTCTGCGAAATTTTGCAAGCCATTTCGTTTCAGCCTCCCTCAATAACATTCCAAGTATCAACTTGATCGGATGGATATTCTAGTAGTTATTGAGGAAACAAAAATTTCAGATGCTCATCTACTACTGAACCATCAGACGGATTTGGCCCAATAACGAACTTGACCGAGATATTTGGACAATTAACCTATTCTGAAAATTTGAAAACTCTAGCTGATTCCTTTTGGATGCTAGAGAGGATACGGCCGGCGGACGGCCGGCGGACAGACTCAACTTTCGCCACGAATTCTTCATCAGAGTATATTCCAAAATTACAGACATTCGGGCAAAATGATAGGCACTCTGTTCGGGTGAACAAGAGCGCCAAAATGACCCAGCTATTAACAGTTTTTTTTTTATTAGCGATTAGAGTATATGCCTACTTTTCACGAATATCAATCACAACTTCCACTTGATTATTTCGACGTTATTGTTGGTTGAAGAGGTCGTCCTGAACGAGGCAAATCTGCGACGATCTCCCGACCATTTTTAAAGGCATTGTTGCATACGTACACTTGAGTTTTCTATAAAACAGAGTAACCATATGCCTTTCCAGTAGTCCCAATGATTACATGAACGCAATAATACATTGTAGACAGTCTTACCAACATACAGAAACTTAAAATACGTAAAACTACTCAACGTGGGCAATACAAATGAGATTTTTCGGATACATTTTTGTCAGAGTTATGTTGTAACATATTTAAACCTCCTCCTTGTATTCCAAATTTTCCTTTTCACGTTAAAAGTACATTGAGGGTTCGTACGTTCGTGCAGATTGAAGATAAACCGTTTATCTCATCCAGATATTTCGATCGCTGAATGCAAAGGCGATAAAGGAGACGAAAAAACTGGAGTCGATGGCCAGCCGATGATTGAACTTGGCCTGATACCAGATTAGCTACTTGAAACCGCAATTTATCTTCATAAATAATTACAATAATTTGCAGTTTGACGTAATCTCTTTGTTTTATTCTATTTTCGACCGTCTCGTGTATACCTCTATGCACTCCTGATAGTATGCAAATGTAATTTTAAAGTCATCATTTAGACTGGCTGCAGGCTAATGGCATTTTACCAAACCGACTGCATTAATGAACTCCTCTAGACTCAGAGCAAGAGCGGACAGACGGACATGTTTATACCCACACGAAGTTGCACACGCTTCGGACCATATCGCCTATTTATTATTGCATGTACTTGTAGAGAACGTGACCTAGACGATGGAAAGAAATCACTAAATTATGGTATTATATTTATACTTCTGCACGGCGACGAGCAACGATTTACAAATCAATCCGGCTTGGCTAAGAGGCCGTGAGACCAATTTTAAAGTCTCTTCCAGCCAGAAGAATCACACTATCGGCGAATTTTCACATCCCAAAACAGTTGTCAATTATTTAAAATTTCTAAGAAATCTTTAAAACGTCAGGATATGACTTTCGAAATATGGTTGGAAGAACATCAATAGTCGGTGATAGAAATAGCCGAAACAATCATTCAACACGATCATGGAGAATATCACTTCATTGTATTGGAGAATCTTAAGTCCCTAAATTCAGTTTGATTGAACATTATTCACTGTTTCTATTCGATTTTTAATTAATTATTTTAAAATACGAGAATTCATTTCATCTTAGCATCAACCTATTCACAAATTGTCTTCCTTCGAATGAAAGCAGCAGTTTTTTTATATTTTGATTACCTTAATTAAAATTCATTAATTAATTAAATTAAAGTGTTATCTTATATATTTATCAATGTCAACCATACTTATTACGCACAACACGTTAGAAATTTGTGAAATAACTTGCTTCTTTTGTTTATGTTTTCAACTAACACTATTTCTTTTTTATAGATGTACAATTAGCTATACATATATTATTTCTATAACCAGTTTGTCGTTATAACGTTGTTGATATAACTAAATGTCATCTTTATAACACACCCGAACTAAAATATTCTACTCATATATATACAGGGTAACTAAATAAGTAACTAAATAAGTGTAAAATATTTAAGGAAGTGATTCCTCATCGAAAAAAAGATAATATAAATTATATAAAGAAACTTCATTGGAGCATCCCTTGTTAAGTTACAGCCCCTCAAAGGGAGTACATAAAATTTGTATAACAATTTTTATCACAAGCACCAAAAAAGTTACAATATTGAAATTAACCTAATTAGTATTGTTTTTCACCATTTAGTCGTTTAATGCTGGTAATAACTACAGAATAATAATAAATCCAATTCGCATTTATGACGATGTACCTATCTCTGTAGTTGTTCGTAAAATAATTTTTTACTGCGAACTGGTTTATTTTGGGCAAAAAACTCATGGGACATTTTTTGTTTAGAATGAAACAGGCTATCGGAAATGAATTTTTAAATGGTAAACAAATAATAAGACAAAAAGTTACATTGGAAATAAACTTCAGAGTTTGCGTTTCCCACCCTTACAACCATGGGGTAAACCAAATAAATATCTGGATAAGTGTCTTTTTACTAGTAAGAAACGTTAGGTTAATTTCAATATTGGAACATTTTTGGTGCTTGTGAAAAAAATTGTTATACAAATTTTATATACTCCCTTTGAGGGGCTGTTTCTCGACAAGGGATGCTCCAATGATGTTTCTTTATATGAAAGACCTTATCTTTTTTTCGATGACGAATCACTTCCTTAAATATTTCACACTTACTTAGTTACACCCTGTATATAAACTTGGAAGGTTTTATGCATAAGACAGACTTAGCTAAGATATGCATTAAATTTGAGTTGGACCCGATAAGCAAAGAATGTGTTAAGAACTAGTGCATCTGGCAACGTCGCTGAATTCGATGATTTTGTCGATTTCTGTAGGTCCATGGAGCATTGAGCACTTTGTTGGAAAAAGATATTTAATGATAGTTCTTGTTGTATTTTAACTTATAACCAATATTTAAGAAATAAATTGCTCCTGCTATACGTGTTTTCAGACTTGTTTCATTTTTTATCCTTAATAAGAAATTGAAGAAAAATAAAATTAATCTATTTTGTTTATTAGCAAATTTAATAGTATGTAGTATGGAATCGTTTTCAGATGAACAAATGAAATTCAATGAAGAAGAATGAACATTGGTGAGAATAAAAGTATGACAATGAAACAATACTCGACAAAAAAATATGCAAAGATTTCAGCTTTATGCTAATAAGAAATTCAATAGCTTACTCTTTTTTGTAAACGGATCTTACTAAAATCCAGACTTCGTAATAATATATACTGGGTACTTCAAATACAAATGATTTGTTATATTGAACCTTGAATATGCATTAGCCCCAAAAGCTTAAAACAATATTTCAATATTGTTTCGATGTAACAATTTTCAGTCAAAAATAAATATTTTTTGAAATTATATGATCTATTATATTTTGAATATCAAGATATATATATTATAACAATAAATCAATTTCAATTAAAAATAACAGATTCAGAGTAGGTACTCTGTTTCGTCAACCCAAATCTTCGAGAAAATCCCAATTTTCCCATATCAAGATATAGCTAATCGCCATTATATTTCAAATGTGAAAAATCAAATCAATTATTTCCAATATACAGGGTGAGTATTTGACCACTGCGTTAATTTTAAACATAGGTTCTAGAGACAAAAGAAACAGTATTTACCCATATTCAGCTGCGTTAAAAAGTTATGAGCATTTTGAGTTTTCACATTGGGCAAATACCCCTCTGTAGTCAGTTTAGTTTTAATGAAAATTACCTTCCACAGCATCCACTATTGAATCTGAATTGTTTAAAAACATTATTTATTATTTTCCCTCAAAGAAATGATTCACTCATTCATGTTTCATCAGATGGTTATATTTATATATATTGAATTCCTTTCAACTTCAAATATCTCAAAAATTGTGCAATTTAGGAAAAAAGGTGAGGATTGATTTTATCTGCAAAAATGACTACTAATTCTAGAAAGTACAAGATACGGAACTTTAGTTCAAGTGATGATTGTTATTCATGCAATTTAACCAATCTGTACAATAATAGTGAGAAACCCACAAGAAAGGATATGGAACAAGAGAAGTTGTGTCTTAAATCTCACTTACAAACGTTGTTCCTTACGACAACTGTCACCCTGTTTATAAGTGTGATGATACCTTGTGTTCTGGACGTAATTATTGTATTGTATTTGATTTATTTTCAATATTTCTCACTTTTCTGATAAATTTGCTTATACAGAAACACTTGTTTTTATGTTCTTCTTTCAATCTGGTCGAGTTTTCAATTATAGATTATTTCAAACTAATTTCTCGTCGTCAGATTTCTTACATTTACACTCTTAGCTCCCAATTTAATCATGTGCTTGTTTCTCATTTCATCTCCGAACATCAAGAACAACAAACAATCCCATTGGGCAAAAATCGCGACTGAAGAAACGCACAACGGAATGGAATTCAGATCGCATGCAGGTAAACAAAAAACAAGCCACGCAGAGACGTTTGCTGCGATCTAAAAATCAAAATAAAAGCGATGAATAATGGCCACCGACCAGTTTGACCTGTATCTGGGTCCGTCCCTCATGTCGACTTCATTAAAGTTCGTCACATGCTTAATTTTCATTTGGTTAAAGTACATTTTTAATTGGCTCTCTCTCCAAGCTGCTCTCTTCTTATTTTCCTTTATTTACTTTTTTTTTCGATTCGGTTTTGTCGTCGCCCTGTATTTTTTTTATCGGTTTTTCGATTTCTAAATGCACGCTGCGATTAAGTCATAAATTCCGGGGGGAGAATTATTCACTTGAATAGCCCGTAATGGAGAATTTATGTAGACTGTAGACCAGTGTTCACGAATTTTGCTTTATAGCTGCCGTGGATAACGGATTAATTTCTTTTTGGAGAACCCGTTCTGGGACTTTGGTGGATTTATATGGCAATAGCACGAGATATGCTTTTGTGTTTTAAAGAGCGTCCTCACTCCGGGTTTCAACTTCAAATTTGATGAATTTATGTCGCATTATTCATCTATTGAATTATCAAATTATCAAAAATCAATTGGAATTGTACTTCCAACTGATATTTTTTTTTTGTTCCAGGTAACTAGATGCTAAAATTCCACTTCTGTGATTTGAGAAAGGTATTTATTGCTGCATCATATGTCATATTAGAAAGGAATCAATTCAAAACAAAAATCCTCTGAAATCATAATTATAATTTTCGTTAACTCCATAATAAAAATCAAACTACTAATAAAATAATGAATCAACTTCATAATATTAGCGCAAAAATGTGTATTGCCATTTTTAAGAAAATTGCGCACGAAGCAATATTTAAAAACTTGAAATATGAAAGAAATATTCAATCAGAAAAATTTTCGTCCAAGCCTATATACGGAAATTTTTTCCTTCACATTGAAATGAGTAAAATACAGGGTCCCATATGGAACTACTTTTATATTATCAAATAGATAATGATAGTTATCATCCGAAAGATATTTTAAAGGAACTCGAAGCTGGTATAATTAGGAAAACAGAATCTACTGTGAGTAGGTAAAAGAATTCCAAATTTTCCTCTTATTCTGTATCCCTTGCATATTTGGAAAATTATACATAATTACTAAATTAATTGTCGCGATTACCTTTGAAGGCGCCGCTATCTTTGATACTCTACCGCCTCTTTGTCGCTAACAATATAATTCATCCAATTAAAATGATCATCCCCTCTTTCGCCGAACAACTTACACACTCGAAATGAGTACGATTAGAAACGTTAGTCGGCTCAATTATTTAAACAACGTTTTAGGTAAAGTGAGTTACTATTAGTGTTGTTGACCATACTGGGATAAAAAACACCTCAATTAATTTAAATCAAATTAAAATACACCTGGAAATGAGTATCTCAATGTATCTGGCCTTCTAATGATTATACCTTCATCAGAAACCTATTGATATTTACTGGTTTCCTCTGTACAATTAAACAAGATGACGAATGGACAATTAAAATTAAAGTTACACATACCTAACGTCTCAATTAATTCATTGAGGGTCATTGAAACCAACACTAGTTTTGATATAATCTGATTATGAACCAATTTCGAAAGAAAAAAAAATCATGAAATCAAAGATAATAAAAACGGCAATGCTTGATTTTATTTAATAAAAAATTCTTATATCCGACTGATTGATCACTAAAATAATTGAGGGGCCAAAATTTACTACTTTATTGGACTCAACTGTCACTGTCATTCCATAAAATAAATATTATATTGGATACATAAATGACTTTCTCCAAAAAAGAAAAATTTAATTTTGACCTACAAAAAAAATAATCAACTAGTCTTATTATTAGCGTGGTATCGATTATTAAAATTATACTCTTTGTTATTGAAAAATTCAATTGCTGAGGGATTCAAGCTTGAAGAGAACGGTCAGTTCTCAATCTGCAGCACTCTTGAGGTTTGTGACACAAATTCTCTTGCACCATAGATTAAGAGATGGATAAGTTCTTATACACTGTATAGTTTATTTCTTTCCTAAGAATTGGTGATAAATTAAAATTTATGCAGAACTATCCTTCATTATCTTCTTCCTCCAATAAAGTGCCCACAGCATCATGAGCCTCATAATATTTCAACTACAGAAAGCGACAAAATCATCAAACTTAGTGACGTTGCCAGATTGACCATTCCTTAACCCGTTGTTTACTAAGCCTATTGAGAGTTAGGTGCAAGCAAAGACGAGAGTAAGCCATACTCAAATCATAAAAACTTAATTTAGGTACTTGTTACATAAATAGCATGAAGGCTGTTTGATTGAAAGAACTCCTATTAAATTCGTGCAACAGTCAACTGTAAATCATATGATTTCGGATGAATTAAAATTGAATAATTATTATGTTGAATCTATGATATTGGACTATCTGAGTTCTGGCTGCAAGTTGAAAAAATTCCGCAGAACCAACTGATTTATCGGGGACGTTCCACAACCGCCATGAAATATGTCGCAGCATCTTATCCTTCATGTCACGGATGTGTTGAAAATGAGCCGTGGACCGCCATGGAAAAAACTGGTCGCCGTGGGCAAAAACAGAACCGATTGTTCTACCCGGCGTCTATTTAATATTCCAAACGACAAAAATAACAAACGGCCGGGCGTTCACAGAAACCCGACTCAAAAATAATAGGAGCTCCGCGAAGGGGGCAAAAAGTGTTAATTAACGAAGTTCTTGAAGGGGAACACGTCCCTATTAAGGAGCAAAAATCCAGGACCACAATCCTGGCATTAATAAGAACAATCAAACGTCCTACGGCGAGAGGTATAGATTCAAAGATGGAATCGACGGTAGCGACCTCACACGGCGGAATAGCTGAAATGGTTCAGATTTTCCGAACGGAGGCCGTTGGTCATACCTAACGACGTGTAAACAATGTCAGTGTTGCCTTTTTAGCAGTTTCTAGGTACATACGCGACTCGTCGAGCACCGCCGTGCCGTACCGTTAGCAACAATTGCAATCAAGACGAATCTTAATTAGTGACCACCCAAGAGAATAGTTTCGTGCCCCCTTGGGGGCAGGGGGGCATTACGGCAGCACTCGACAGAGAGAAATCAGTCCTCCGCAAGACACCTTGCCCATTAGCACGAGCTAATGGTTGACTATTTTTAGCAAAACCGGAGAAGAACGCCGTCCTGAAAATTTTCGCTGATTGTAGAGCAATTCGATCGCTAATTGTTTTTTGTAAAGGAACAGTCAGCGAGAGCCGCACCAATTGCTCACCAGAGGGCAGTTATTTGTATTTCACGGCATGCCCTCGATTCTGTTGGGCTCTTACGACACCAACGTATGAGTTTTAAATTGAATGATTACAGGTGGAATTCTTGCTTTTTGTGGTCATTGACTACGCCATCCTGTTCTGCTGAAACAGGTGTGAAAGTCCCATTTGAACCTAAGCTATTTTTGCCCTGAGTGTGCGGATATGAAGTATATTTCAATTTCGCGGTGTTCCTTAGTTTCACTTGATTAAGATTAAAAAAAACTAAGGCTAGACGTAAGTGAAAATTATTCTCAGAATTTACAGAGACAAGTTTTTTTTGGAGATATCACATTTACATCAAAGCCAAGGTGTTCTTGTCCCTAGATCTTGGCGAAAAGGCAATTCCACCCGAGTATGAGTAACTGGCAACGTGCACACAGAAATGATTTGCTCAGGATAATGCACAAAAAGACTTTGAAGAGTTGATGCCTCTCATAATCCTCTCTGATCTTTTGAGGAGATGATTCCTAAGACTAAAGAAAAAATATCCATTTATTATTCCAGTTACATTTGTTCAAGCAAGTGCAGCATACTCTTATTTCAAACAAAAAGTGAAAACGAAACATTGTTCAGCCAATATTTGAAATTATTTGAGGTGATGGTTACGAACCCTTATTTTATACAGGTAAACACAAAGGCAAATAATTTGAATGAACCTGTAACATATCTATCTATAGATAGAGAATACGTCATCAAAGATGACGGCTTGTAGAGTCTGTGTAAGTAACTCTTAATAACTGGACACCTTTAGTGTTCTATAGGCCAAAATATTGAATTAAATTAGACATTATCTCTATTCGAATGAGAACTAAAATTGATGTCATAAGCACTTTTTTGAGATTTACACATAAAACAGTTGTTTCAATAACAAAAAAATCTGACTATTGGAAGTAGATGCTGCCTGAAATCGAATGATTATTCATTATTTTAGGTGCACCTAAAAACTTCTTTTCACGGGTTTCCATCAAGATTATATCCCTGACTACTCAGATAAAATCCTTTCCTCATCGTATAATTTATGATTCAACTCTTGACAAGCCAGTGATATATTGGTTTGAATTTCCGATAGCGACAAAACGAAAATAAATTCTTTTTAGATGCGACATTATTCTTCTTCAGAAATGACAAAACGCTTCGTTTGGTATCTAAGTTCACATCTATACCCTCTTTAAAAGTTACCTGTGGGCGTGTTCAGCTAGCAGCGCCAGTGCAACAAATTAAGGAAACCTGTAAATCACTACAGTGAATCGGTAACCCCAACAAATTTGGACGTCGAATTAAAAACCTATAAATACAACCGGTCGGACATTCTACAACCCTTCCAGAAGGTAGCAGCCATGCACCCTCACATTTTTCATGTCCCACCTTTGATCTACGAGTTCGTTTAACACATGCGACATGACGGAACAGCCTTTACAAATCTGGAATTCGTGAAGAACAAGCGGAATTTAGGAAAATTATATATATAATTATTTTTCTCCCTTGTTTAGTGATTTTTGACTTCCGGAGAAGAATTTCATCGATGAAAATAAATGATCGCTCGTTTACTTGGAAAATTTGAAATTTAGAAAATAACTTACTAAAAGGTAAGCTTGAGAAACAGGGAGAGATTAATTTATTCGTTACAATTAAAAGAAAACACAATTTAATTCAATCATACCTACTTTTCTTAAAAAAATACATAGTTATAATAGTGAAAAATAGTTATAAATTATAAAAATAAAAACAACATTCCTGAAATGAGAAAACAAAAAATTTGGCTCTTTAGAGAACAAATATACGAAATTTATCCTCCTCATATAACAAACAGCTATCCCGTTGGAGATTCTCTCGGACCTTTATGCGGAAATGACGCAGGCAGGAAAACCTTTCTTTTCCGGATGCGGTAGCTGGGGGGTAAGGTTTGAAACGGACATACTAGATGTTTTTTCCTGAAAAATATCATTCTGTTATTGTTCCGGATGCGCTCCTACCGTTTTCTATAAAGGATATATGAGCGCACCAGTGGAAGGATTTTCCTTTTGTTGACCATAGCTGAATCCTGAATTTAGGTCGGGCAAAATATGTGGAATAGGTTGCGTAGGTTTCCAGTGTGGCCAAAAATGACATATATAAATTTAAATATTCGTACTAATTCATCATTATTGTAATTTATGATTAACCGTTTCTTGTTTTCAAAAATATAAGTCATCAATTGAAGTAAACTTTACCCAGATGATTGATCTGAAATATTTATTTTACAAAAGCTGACAGGGGTTAAAATGTCCTCATACATTGATCAAACTCTGCTCAAACAAATTCACGATAGCTATCGTTTCATCATTATTCCATTTCACTCGAAACTCTTGTTTTCTACCCCGAAAAGGAACAAAGTGGATTGGTGTATCATTAAAATAATTGAATGGCGTGCCGAGATGGAGGAAATTTGCATAATTAATTTTCTTGCCTTTATTACGATATGCATATCATAAATTGTTTTTAATTGAATTATACACAACTGCAGAAGTTTGCATGTTATTTAGTTACCCAGCAACACGAATATTGTGGCTGGTGTCGATACGTTTCCGGAAAATTTATCTGGAAAAGGTTGGCGAGGAAATTTCCATGTGCTTACATGCAATCTTGATCACAAATGCATCGTAAATTTGTTTCATTTATATTCGAGTGCAGAAAGGGATTATTTTAAATGAGAAATGAGTTTGATTCTTGTTTAAATTAATATTAGGGTAAAGGCGGCATAGATGCCGCACTTTTTGAAATATCCTCCTAATATTTGAAATATTGATTCTACATACATTAAGTTCATGAATTAAGCTAGTTTTAGCCTTCATGTTAAGCTGTGATTTGTGTTTTTGTACCTATACATTACAGTTTTTGCAGCTTTTAACTTTTCGTGGAACTCCTGTTCTGAGGATAGATACACCTATGGTATACGTCGAAAATCTAGAGCAACTATACTTTTTGACAGGGATAGATGTCCAACACAAAAAAATTATAAAAAAAATATTAATTTTGTACATCTATATGCATACTTGATGAATCAGTGTATCGACGTAATAAAAAACATAAGGAATCAACAACTACTTATAAAGTTATTCAACAGCAAATACTAACCTTACAAAAAATTACGTTTATGTGAAGTTCCACTCGGAAATGAATGCACACCCAAGCAAAAAGCGACTTTACCACACAACGAATCGTGGCTGACCGGGGTGAGGACTGATTGCCGCTCTTAGTTGCTCTATTTGTCATAAGTTCGCAAAGTTAGGATTTTTTAAATTGAGGCATCTATCCCACTGGGGAACCTATCCCGCCTTTACCCTACGTGTGGGGCACCTAAGGGGACAGTGTTGGGGCCTATTTTGTTCCTGATTTACTTGAATGACCTGTTCATACGAGAAACAATTGGAAATATCATATCATTGAGAAAGGATTGCCTTCTAGTAATTTCGATATAACAGTATACTTTTCGTTCAGCAGCCTCTCATCCTTCTTGCCGCAGTACTTTCTTAACAGTCGACGAGATCTGGTTAAGTCTCAGATGGGACTCTCACATAGAGTACTTAAAAGAAAAAAACCACATTCTATTTTGTATCGACTTCAACAAGTAGCAGAGTTCCTCAATTACAAATACAAAAAATCTTACACCACAGTTCAGACGAGTCACACTTAAACTACGGTATTATTGGTTGGGGAGGACTGTCAAAAACTTACCTGCATGCCCTTGATGTGTCCCAAAGGCAATATCTTAGAATACTCCTCAACAGACCTGCAAGATACTCGTGTGATTTGCTGTATGCTGAGACTCAGATATTGGACATCAGATAAATATTTGTAGTTCTGATGACATGCCAACTGTACAAGACTAAGTTTGACTTTCGAAACCCTCTTTATCTGACGAGAAAAAGGACCCACCATTGTGTACCGCTTGCTCCATTGGATCCATTGGTCAGATAACCTGCCATTATCTAGCTCCAAGTTGGTTAATCGTGTGCCGAATGAGATTACAGAGGAGGAGGCTTCTCTTAGAGGATTCACAAAGCGTTTAACATCATATTATGGAAAATGGAAGGAAGTATGGTATATTCGGATTTGGACTTCTGAACATTTTGTCTTTTGCAGATTGTGTTGTTGATATCTCCGCCCTATCGTATAATGACTATTGATAAAAAATTGGTCCGCACGCGTCATTTATCCAGGATAGTTTCAATTTACTGCTATGGACCAATAGTTTACAAATGATTTCATGATAGATCCTAAATACATTTCCAAAATGGTAAAACTGTTGAAGGTAGTAACTGCGATGTAGCTTTTGAGGTACTTAACTGTTGCTCAAGTGACAAAGTCGAATTTATATAAATGTAGTTGTGAAATTAAGAACGGTTGATTAAAGTGGAGGTATATTATCAACAAAAAATGATAGTATATCACATAATTACCTGTTGAATTTTCTTTTCGTTTGAAATTTATCTAATCTTGGTTTCATAATTTATCCTAAACTTGTAGTGAATATCGTTAGTTACTTATTTACTTAATTTTATTTTCTTTAACTGAATATTTCTGAATTCTCAATTCATTTGTAATATATCAATTATAAATTTGGTCGAAATAATATTCATTCAAGGCTTGATTTATCAGAAAATATTTCTATTTCTAAGTAGTAAATAGCTGGTGACATCCAAGATGCCTAGCAAAAAAATTAGAGTCTTGATATATTGTCTCGATTCCGCAATATCTTAACTAGAAACCAAATGGAGAACTGGACTAATAGTCTCGTCTACCTAATAAATCTTACCCTGGATCAGCAACGAAATAAATAAGTAGTTTAACGTTCGATCCATTCCACCCCCTTACTTAAGGGTTGAACGAAAGAGAAACAAAAATTCAACGTCCCATCCGGTAAAGATAGCAATACGCCAACACAATCGACTTGATTAAATAAGCTAGTCGGATTCAATTCCGAACTCACCCCCAGATCTATCCAATTTCGACCTTATCTTCCTCCAACCCCTCCCCAATGATGTTAGCCAATCACCGAGCCGAACTCGTAAGTCACGTGAATGACCTTTTTACTTTTTTCCCCGGGTCCTGAATCTTTGTAGATTTACTGGAACGTTAATATGTTTAAAAGGAAACGCATGTTGTTTATATTTAGATTGTACGGATCGAGAACTGAAAAAGGGTGGATGTGCATCTTAAACAGCTGCCGGGCATAATTCAGTGAAGTAAGTCAGGCGAAAATTTGTGTTTTTCCTATGGGTATCAGGGAGATTTCACACTTGGGATGAGATCTGTGAATTATAGGATGAGGGCTGTGTAAAATCCACTTTAGGAAATAAAAATAGTTTTTATCCCTTGGGTGGGTTTGACGACGTGTGAAATGTTTTGTAAACTTGATTGGCTCGGAGAAAAAAACCGAAAACCTTAGGTAGATAACACGAAACGTCTGTGTATAGTCTGGGAATTCAAATTTATTATTGGTTTTTATTTATGTTTTTCTTACTTCGATTCTATCGGTCCACTAATTCACAAAAGAGGAAACTGTTTGACTTTATCCATTTCCGCTTGCACAAATTGAATTTCTCAACCTTAAATTTATTTATGAAAAATTCCCAATATTTTTTTTTTACTTAAATGAAATGATTAACTTGGAAAAAGATTTGAGTTATTTCTGAATTTTTGTGTTGGAGGATTTATATTTCAAGGGTGAATTCAAAAAACTATCTGGGATATTCATTTAACATATAATTGAGTGTTTAAAGATAGGAGAGATTTTTATACAATGTGAATACCACTTTGGGAAGAAAATTCTTCATTCATTATTTTTGGAAATCATATAAATGCTGAGCTGTTAATTTTTTAATTCAGGTGGGCGTTATTTAAACATACATTCAATGTATAGGTTAATTCGCGCAAGTCTGCCATAAAGAGTTTCCTTTTAAATGAAAATCCTGGTATATTTGTTTATTTTTGTATTGCCATTAGTGAAGTGATTTTGAAGAATATTATCTAATGTTCTATTAAAAATTATAGAGGATAAACTTATTGATAATTATATTTTCCGTAAATCATTAATTAAACATTCGAAATACGTAGAAAAAATGCTCAAAATTGATTACTGTTTTTGGCGCTCTTGTTCACCCGAACAGAGTGCCTATCATTTAGCCCAAATGTCTGTAATTTTCGAATATCGAGCCAAAAATGGTCTCAATCGATTGGGTTCGACTCCCCGATGAAGAATCCGTGGCGAAAGATGAGTCTGCCCGGCTGGCCGTATCTTCTCTAGCATCCAAACGAGATGAGATTTTCAGTATAGGTTTATTGTCCAAATATCTCGGTCAAGTTCGTTATTTGGCAAAATCAGTTGGATGGTTCAGTACTCATGAGCATCTGAAATTTTGTTTCCTCAATAACTACTAGAATGTCCATCCGTTCAAGTTGATACTTGAAATATCGTTGAGGGGGACTGAAACAAAACGTCTCGCAAAATTTCGCAGAAATCGTCACTATAGAAGATTTTAAAAATTCCCCAAATAAAATTTTTAATACTTACTATATCATAAGACATTTTTCGGATTTCAATAAAAATTCGTAAATATATTGAGGTGATCGATATCTTACTCATCTTCAAATTTCATTGTCGTAGCTTTTTTCCATCTAAAGATATGATATTTTTTTTCATTTACTCAAAAGAAAAGAGAAATGACATGTCCCGGTGATTTTCTTTGAACGATGGCCATCACAAATCGATATTCGATTGACAAATGCCGGGCTCATTAATCACTTGGCGTAATATTAATCAAATTTTTCATAGAGATAGAATTCAATCTCGATGGCTGAAATAATATAGGTACGTTATCAAAATTCAGAAAAGTACTGACGTAAGTTTTTAGGAGAAGGGAATTATAGCTTCGAACAAAACTTGGGGAAAATTATGAGTAGGTACTTATTTTTAATTTGAGATATAGGTTTGCTCATTCATTAGGCGTTTACATTTGCATCACATTGTCCCATAGTAAGGGAAAAGACAATTGTTCACCTGATCACAGTGCTCATAGATTTGTTATGGTTTGAGTATTTACTCGCAAGTAGCTCAACAAGAGCGCCAAAGCAATCTGACCTCACGTCAGTGCTTTCTAATTTTTTTCAACTATTGCTGTTTTTGGGAATTTACAATAGAATTAATGGCTATAGCAGGTTTTAATTAAATTGGTAATTGTAAATATGTTTAATAATTAATTTAGATTTTGGATAAGTACCCACCTTTTTAACTTATGGGGAAAATATCAATATTTCCTGAGTAACTCACTCCAAAATTTCACCCTATAGAATTTATAATTGACTTTACAATGCAATTTTTGTAATCAGTTTCTTAAAAGCATTAAAAATTTCAGTATGTTCGAAATCACAAGCTTTTTTAACACCTGCAGAGATATACAGGATGTCCCATATGAATTAAAAAGGTCGACGATATTTCCAGTTTTGCTAAAAGAATATTATCAACAAATAAAAGTGTTTCAGATGTATTTTATGGCGTTGTACCTACTTGAATTATTTCATAAATATAGTTCAAGAAAAAATTACTGGGTTTCCTAATTTATTCAACGCCGTATAAAAATAATCCGTCCTATTATTGGAAAAAAGTACAATTAATATCGTCGAACGGAATTATTGGAAGGACAAACTACCCTGTTTTGTTTACGATAGCAATCATAACCATGCAAAAATGGTCTGTGAAAATGCACCAGCTCATAAGTCGTGAATGAAACACCGCTTTTTTCCGATACGATTTACGACTTATCGAAATCGGATGTGTTCCTCGCATTACCACAGGACTATTTCACCGAGTTTTTAGTTGCATATCCGAATAGCGGCAAGCCCGGAACGACCCCGGATCTAATAAAGCGTAGAACGAAAATGAAATATTCAAAATGTCCGAATCCGTCGTTCACCACCTTTTCGAATCATTTTCATACAGCGTCAGAATTATATTCCACCGTTTGTTTTCCAACCAATGTTGAACGTACAATCTGAAATTATTATCACGTCGGAACCACTTTTATTAAACCGACTGTTTGTTTTTTACGCGTACTGAAAATTCAGGAAAAATACATGGGCCTAGTTGAAAAACGGGCGTGATATTTACGATGGTATTTTTCATTGGTATCGTACAGTGAAGTTAGTCCGTTTTAATGACATGAAAAAATATAATTCAACATCCCTATCCTGTAAAATATAGCTGACAATATAAATGAGTCTATCCTGACATAGTACGTGTATCTATTCATCGCTTGACATTGTTTTTCCAATATCCACCAAACAGATCAAAATAAAATGAATTTGATTTACATAAATGCTGAACGATGAAATTTTATTTTCAAACAGATTTTTTAGAGGGTGAATATACATTTATGTCGGATGCTTAACGATCCAAGAATTTTTATAACCTCATAATATTATTGAAATAAAATTTTCTCGTCTAATAAACGTGTTCCCCCTTTAAATATCTGTTTATAAACTGTTAATATGATATTTATGCCAGATTTATACATAACTTCGCAAATAATGATCTACTTATCCTGAAAAAAAAAATAATAGCCCATTGCTCGATCAAAATAGATGACAGTTTACTCTTGGAACTTCGCAAAATCCGCCATTAATTTAGGAAACACAAATTAGTGTGCGGTATATGCGTCGCGGCTCCCCTTCGTAAGCGGTAAAATGGGCCATTTTGACATCAATAATCCGTATTGATGGTAATTGTGATGCGTAAGATATTCCCCTGTTGCAACCCCTCAAGAACATCTCGGAGGTTCAAAAATTGGGGTGCAGTTTATTCTTAGAGATAATTAAGTTGATATCAAATTAAGAGAAAAACTGGTCTGAGTTTATTTTAAAACCTAGATCTAGAAGTTCTCTTTCTGAAAGGGGACAACTGTACGCTTGTGTTGTCTTCATTTCATCATAATAATTATAAAATTAAAATTATTAAAGATTTAAGACCTTGCCAAAAATGTACCACATGAACCACTTTCCTATTGAAAAAATTTGGGGGTTGATGTGGATCGCACTAGGTGCAACAAACAAAAATCCTTCAAAAATGCAAACAAATTTGGCAAAATTGAACGAAAATTGTTGACCTTCTTGAGGATTTTGTTGCCAAATATTTTTCTTCTGAAAAAATAAATTTGTTCCATAATTTTCTTGCGCACTGTATATAACTAATCATGCAATTTTAATTAATTGTACATTATACAAATTTCATCTGAATAATAATGACTAGAAGAAATATTATGGAACTTTTCTTTCACTGTTAACTTTTCTTTTCTTTTACTGTTAACTGGGTTGAAATATTAAATGATCTGTGGAAATAGCAATATAAATAGTAAAAACCCGATATTGTTCTAATTTCAATCGATTAAGTTACCTTTCGAAAATTTGTTCATGTGAAAATTCATAGAAAACATTTTATAGTAAAAAATGAAAGTAAATAACATTTTAAAAAAATAGTAAAAAACATATTCTAATCCAATTTGACTTTTCACGATAATATAATATTAAAAGTGAATTATTGTAAAAACACAAATTGTTCATGTGAAAATTCATAGAAAACATTTTATAATAAAAAATGAAAGTAAATAAAATTTTAAAAAAATAATAAAAGCATATATTGTTCTAATTTCAATCGATTAAGTTACCTTTTGAAAATTTGTTCATGTGAAAATTCATAGAAAACATTTTATAATAAAAAATGAAAGTAAATAACATTTTAAAAAATAATAAAAAACATATTCTAATCCAATTTGACTTTTCACGATAATATAATATTAAAAGTGAATTATTGTAAAAACCCTCATACAAAATTAAATGTTACTTCCAAGCGGATGATCAGTTATCTATTTTTTTTTAATTGAGTAGAATAATTACAAAAATTAAATATTATTAAATATTTCTCGAATTCGACAATTTTTCATCTGCCGACTCGAAAATTTCTCTCCGTAATGGCGAACACCTTTTGTCGAGAAAAGGGAAGGTGCTAGGTACAGGATCCGAGATGGCGAATCGGCAGGGTGGGCAAGTTTGAGGTCGGTCTGACACTAATTTGAAATTTAAACTGGCTCTAAATCATTCCGTATGAATTTTCGTTAAGTCCCAACCCCACCCGTATCCAAGGGGGGCTAGGGGGGTTGATTTATTATCTTCGGTGGTTCAAACTCTGCGAACTTTCCGATGTAAGAGAGTCGAGCAGATATCGATTTATGCGCCTGCCCCTCATTCCTATTTTAGAGAAAAGTTTTTTCCGTTTCTTATTTTCCATCCGAGTCGCTTTATCGTCTACGGAAAGTTCATCTGGCTCAGGTTTTTCGACTTGGAAGTTAATAATGCAACTTTTCCAATAATCGTGATACGGAGAGGAGGGGTTAGGGTTGTAAAACTCGTAATCTTATTCGGAACGAATGATTTATTCCTTGTTGTGACTGAGGGGGTCGAAAAATACTTTTTAGAATTCGTACATTTCTTGCTTCACTCATTGAACTGAAATAGTTCGATATTTAGATTTAGACTGGGAAGAACATTTGAATGTATGTGATTATATATCCCACGCCATATCTTAACAAGATCCAAGCATAGACATCTTGAAATGAAAAAGAGATAACTATAATCTACTCATCATTTTACTGCATCCATTAATTTCAAATTAATATACAAATTTTGAAAATTAACTAACAATCTTTGTTCAGATTATATAAGATAAATGCGGATATATAATAATAATATTAATAATGTTCATTTTTCAATATAATGAACACATTATTAACTGCAGCTAGGAACCTCATCATTTTCCCACATTTTATATACCCTTACGGAAAAATCAAAATAACCCTTCTTGTATAATTATATGGATATGTTATTTATTGATAATCGAATTGTTTTTTAATTCAAAAATTTTTTAAAATATTAGAATCTAAAAAGTATACTATTTCAATGTCTGATGCCTTGTTACTAAAATGGTTTCTAAATAGTCATGATTAAAACCGTAAAATCTATTTTTTTAGTCAGTGAGTTGAATTAATATTCGAAATAAGAGGGTGAAAAAAACTATGCTTCCTTAGTATTACGCTTTATATTTTTCATTTTATTATCAGAATTGACAAAAGTCAGAATATTGGACATCTGCTGAATTTTAAAATACAAATTATTTATGTTAATTATAGATAAAAAAATTATTTGATTATTTCATTAATAAAAAAAACTAGTTTAATCAAAAAGTGATTTTGCTTCTGGAAATTTCAATGGCCTTTATTTGTCCAAAGGTACAAGAAAACAATCCTTTTTTCGATGGCACTGTTCTAAAATGAGTGCGTTTTCTTGAGAAATAGAGGATTATAAAACATCAAATTTCAAGTGTTTTAATGAATATATTCAACCTCTGTCCCCAGTACTGACTGTATCTTCAGGAAAACCTGAATACGAAATGGTCGATAATGGAACTCGGGTCCCTGCTACGCCCGCCTGATTCTCAACTACCCCCGCCTGATTCTCAACTACCCAAAATCGAGAGTCCGCGCTAAACGCAAAAATAACGCAATTTTTCGCCGCCACATGGGAACTGACCGGGTCGTAACTCATACATTGGCCGCATCCAGATGGCGCCCCAGACGGGCCAATGTATCAGGTGATATTTTCGCTCATTAAACCAAGACTACACACATATATATATATATATATATATACGACTGGTGGCCAAACACACAACTGGCGTTGCACTTTGCTTTACGACTCCCGATGTAGTTCGCTCTTTATTGGTCATTCATTTGCGCTGGTGTTTAATCTCCAAAGCCCCGCGTGGTACACCCTCTGCCTCCGCATAGGGTTGTGTGGTGGCGGTGGCCCGTTAAGCCCCGTCCCCACGGTCTGCCTCTCCGGTGGTGGTCATCTCTCTTAAACTAATTCGCGTGTATCGGGGTTCCGCTATATATCAGCGTGGAGATATACCGGAAATGCGGTTTTGGAAAGTAATTGGATATCCGGCTTGCGCGCGGATCTGACGTATTTGCATAACAATGGCCGCCGTCGGGTTGCGAAACTCAAAACCAACGTTTCTTATTGGAGAATGGACGGTTCTTGGAATTTTGGGAATCTCTCAAGAGTTATCGTGTTATTAATCCGATATAGGGAATTCAGCCTATGGATATATTTGGAATTAAATGAAAAGGGGTTTATTATTGGAATTAGTTGGTCTAGGAATATGGTCCAATGATCATCTTTTGCGCGCTTCATCGAGTAGAACTGTCCAAATATCTAAGTCAAGTTATGAGTTATGAGCATCTAAAATTTTGATTGGGGGGTATATTTTACTGAGGTCAAAATTTAATTTTGAGTAGTATTTAAGCCATATACTGTATGTAACAGTACCAACACCGCTAATGACATAGTTGTCGAAGCGGCGAACTTATAATAAAAAAAAATTATAGTTAATTTTCGAACCTCCCTAATCGTCGACTTCTCAAGTTACTTGAGTATTCTTGCTTTATTTTTCTTTCTGCTCCTGCGAGTTTTTACCTCAATTCTTCTTCGCTGTTGCTTTTCGTCGCGCATACCAGCGGTTTGTAAAATCTCCAAATAGAAATCGATGGGGTTGAGATCCGTCGAACGTGGAGGCCATTCGATCGTCCCTACACGCCCAAACCATCTTTCGAGATATGTGGCGGGCCATATGTTGGAAAATCATGGTTTGTCGGGTCTGGAGATTCTTCTATCAATCCAATGAGATTATTTTGTAAAAAAAATAGGTAACTCTCCTTTCAATCCATTAGTTTACTTCTGCTTAGGTCCGTAACTGAACAAGACAAACCCGTTGTCGCAGCAACACACAGAGACACGTCCTGCTGAATAAATTAATGTTTCCCCGAATTTTTAATTTTTCTCTGGGTGAAAACGTAGCGCGTAGAGTTGCATTTTCTTCCGCTTAAATAAAGCAACGTTTCGTCCGTCATAAATCAAGGACGCGGCTGGTCCGATATGATATACTTACCGGCTGTGCGCCTCGCGAGAGGCAAGTTATGTTCTGCGGCCTCTCACAGTTTCTCATTTGTACCTACAACTGCGCTTATTAAGCCCGGGGTAACGTGATTATGAATATGAGAACGCGCGAGACGTGCAGCGCGGTCATTAATGCGCGAGGGGGGCAGGTTCTGAGTGGAACCCTCCTTGTAAGGGCTTGATTGGGTGCGAAGTAATACATAAAATAAACCTTAAAGTTATATTTAGACGCAGACAAGTGATTCGGCTTGAAAAAGCAGGGCTTTTGACAGTTGTTCAATTTTTCATCGGCTTCGTGTATTTCAGTAAGTTAAAATAGTAATTATACAGGGTGAGTCTTTGATTGTCTGTAATATTCAAACGACAATATCAATTGAAATGATCTCTTGTAGAAGGTTTTTGATAACAGTCGTGCATATTTCGGCATCAATAGATTTATTCCATTTCTTGTGGGCGTCTCACTACTACTGTACAGATTGGTTAAATTGCATGAAAAATAAATATCACTTGAACTAAAGGTCCGTATCTTGTGCTTCCCAGAATCATTAGTCTTTTTTGCAGATAAAATCATTCTTCATGTTTTTTCCTAAATTTTTTAAGATATTTGGAGTTGAAAGAAATTAAATCGATATAATTATCTGATGAAACTTGAGTGAGTGAATCATTTCTTAGAGGAAAAATGAGGTTTTTAAACAATTCAGAATAAATAGTGGATGCTATGGAAGATAAGTTTCATTCAAACTAAACTGGACTACAGAGTGGTATTTGCCCAATGCGAAAACTTTAAATGTTGACAATTTTTCATCGCAGCTGTATATGGAAAAACGGTATGGGAAAAAGTGTTTCCTTTAATCTCAAGAACCTATGTTTAGAATTAACGCAGTGGTCAATGACTCACCCTGTATAGTAAATGAATGCAGTCAAGTATCATACATACGGTCCACGTACTTTTCCCTACTAGTTGTACAATTAATTATTGGATGGGACAAATTAAAAGATGCAATAATAAAGTGTGTCAGTCTTGAAATTTAAGGGTCAAATAAATGGCAATGGCTAGAAGAAAAACTCTCGAACATAGCAAAAGAAGTGAGCTACGTAAAAGGTATAAAAGACACAACATCGATAATTCAGTAACTCGAGAAGAAATAATCCATTTGTATCGTATATTCTTTGTTGTTAGCCAACCAAAACTTCAAATTTCTCTGTTCTATTCAACAACAAACATAACAGCAAAATTACCCGCATGTTTGAGAAATAAAAAATCTTCCTTTCCTCGCAACTGGTATTGTCTTTGTCATCAGCCAGTAACCGGTAGAACTTTCCTGGTTATTGTTTCAACCGGCTTACACTCAACGTATGCTATCGTTCAAGAATATATCGCATGTTTAACTTCGAATACTTTGCGTAGTTCAGGTTTCTCGTTTGATTAACAAAATGACATCGAGCCATAAATCTGCATTAATAAAGCCGTTCTTAGCTGGTATACATCGAATCCACTATCGTTGTAAATTTATACAACGTATAACAGAAGGAATATGTACTTACTGGACAATTGCCTGTAGATTCCTTGTATTTAAGATCGTTGAGCTCAGTCAGTGTTTTATTCAAATAGATATTTCATTGAAATTTTTTTAAGTAGTTTTTAAGTAGTGTTCACAAAAAGGTCAACTTTTTAACTTCGTGTATATCATCCGAATTCCAAACATTTGTATTACAAGTATATATGTACACGTACTCAAATATTTGTAGAAATATAATTTATTGTTTTATTCTCGGTAATATATCGAAAAATCCGCCCGTTGTTCGATCCAGTCAGCGAAATATTTCAATCCTAATCGTCAGATGGAAACTCCAAGATTGCCGGTTTAAATTTAGATTCATCCGATGACGCCTTCGATAAATCACATCTCAGCTCGAATATTCAAATAGGAATTCTTTGTATTCACCAGATCATACCCATATATCTCGCCAATGACAAAAGTCCTTGGGCCAGACAATGTGCGGCCAAGTCATCTTTTTTTCAGGCGACGTAGCAAATTATACTGCGCTGATTTACTGCGAAAAAATGAAAGTTGTCTCGATTTTTCCCGTCACCGCTTATCTAAAACGGACAACGGCATAAATCACAATGATTTTCTATGTTTCAGGTGAGTCCGTCGATGACTGATCCAGTTGCGGCTTGAGGGTGTGTTCCACGACGTAAGTTTATCTTTCTCGCATTCTCAACCGTCTCGTTTTGCCGATACGCGCGTATTTTATATACGCTGCGACATGCAGAAGAAGAAATGTGCATTTTGATTTCGCTCAAACGTCAACCATCCGTCATTTTAATGGGTACTGGTTTCTTTGGTCTGGAAGTCGAGTTATTACGGAACGTCGTCAACGGTACGTTTTTTTTCCTTTGGAAATGGCATGGTTGGCGTGATTCTGTAATGACGCCGACTGAGGAAAAATCGCTCATAATCGTCTTGTGAGGATGTCGAAGATGTTCTCATCGCATGACCGAGATGACCAGCCGGCAATTATGGAAGCTGCAAACGCTCAATGGTATCGAACAGAAAATATCTGAAATGCCGAAATATGTAAAGAAATCTATCTAGGCTGAACTGAAGTTAGGAGTGGTCGACATATTATAGATAGCAACTAAAAACGCGTCATTGATAAATATTAAATAGTCAGATATTATTTACGAGGTTGGATTGAAAAGTGTTTGACAACAGAGCTAACTCTAGGTGAAAAATCTCTATACTATCTTTCAGTGCCATCCTTCAAACGCCATCTGTCTGAATTTCGTACCAATGCATCGACTGGTTGTGATTTGCCGATATTTTGAAAAATGAAAAAAAAAAACAATAGTTCTGTGATTCGAACATCAGTGACCTCTCAGGTGGTGACTACGGATGATAAAATCCATGATATCGTTCTGGCCGAGTAGAGAGTAGATTAAGGAGATTGGTGAGATGCATACGAAAGCATGCACAAAATCTTACATCAAAATCTGAAGACGAAGAAGCTATCGGTAAGATTAGTTCCCGTTTGCTGACAGTAGACCAAAAACGAAATCATGTGATAATCCAAACCAGTTTCAGCCCACCAAAAACCAAGGAACAGTCGAAGCAGTGGACTTCTGCAGGAGAACGTACTCCGAATAAGGCGAAGCCGGTGGCATCGGCCGAAAAGGTTTTGGTATTTTGGGATTCCCAAGAAATAATCCTCATTGGCTACTTGGAAAAGTGAAGGACAATAACAGGGCAATACTACAGTAAACTATTTGATCGATTTGAGGCCGAATTAAAGGAAAAATGCACCCTTCCGTACTGAACAAAATTCCTCATCAGATCTAGCATTGAGTGACTTAGTTTTGTTCCTGAAAATTCACTTTTTTTGTAAACATGGGTAAAAGTCGATCTATCCTAGTGACTCCACCGAAAATATTGACTGCAACTTCATTGGTATTTTGCTTCCATCTCCGCTCAAGTCTGTCAAGATGTATCAGAGATATAGCTTCTTATACTTTTGATTAAACGTTAGAGAAGGTGAATCTTTTAGATCGAACATGTCGTGAAATGCTCATTCGGAGCATCACCATTCGCTCATTAAAACAGTATATTTCCATCTGCTGAAGCCCTGCTATTCAGTCGATCTGCTTCTTTGCCTTGCAACCCATCAAGAAGTCATCTTATAAGCCTTGCGGTCGATGGAGCTCTGCAAAATTTGCCAGTAGATTCGCCTACCTCCTTATCTCAACGTTTGAGAGTTGATCGGAGTAATTTCATGAGAGATTTTTCATTCATTGTGTTCTATTAGTATCATACTGTTCCAGAAAATGTAAAATACTTTATATCAAGCACCCAAAATGCTCTTTTACATTTTTAAAAAACGATTATCCACGCTGAATACTCACACAAAAGCGGTTATCCAAACGACGAAACATCCTAGAGTGTATGCGAGCTAGATCTCCTGTATCTTCCTCCGCCATTCCTCAGATTCCTCAAAAGCTCCTGAGCCGTGTCGAGAAAAGCCGGGATCGACCTGGAAGGCAGTGCGAGCAGAATAAGAGATGCGGGAGGAGAAGGAGGCAAACGTAGCTCGGAGAGCTCTGGAGAAATTATGTACGAGGCATTGGGAGCGATAAATCTCCCACGGACGTGCCAGACAGAGTAGACGGGGCATTATATCAGAAAGGAAGGAACCTGAGGCCGGGGTGGGGGCGGGACCCTCATCCCCAGGGACCCGTTCCCGGGAATGAGACACTTCCCGCGTCCGACGCCTTAAATTGTCATTTGAAGAAAGAAACTTCATTACGGGTCGCTTCCACCGCCCTCTTTCGGCGTGTTTAATCGCGACCGGCCTGTCACTTCGCACATATTAAATCGCTGATCGGGGTTGATTCGGCGTGAAATTGGGCTGGTAAATCAGGGTGTCCCCGACGGGTACTTTGCCGGCTCGTTTCGGACCCGCGCGGCCCATCGCGAACCTACCCGATATACCTGCTATTAGACTTGGCTAAGCTTGGTTCACACGTGGTAGGCCTAGGACATCCGAATTATGTCATGATATCATGTTGGCCGATCGCCGAGTAAAGATTAGAGAGATGGCTGAGATACTAAAGATTTCACACGAATCCAATCCAAACCAATTTCTGCGGCGATTCGTAACCTTTGACGAAACCTGGATCAATCACAATAAACCAGAAACCAATGAAGAGTTGAAGTATTGGACATCTCCAGGCGAACGTGCTTCGAAGATGGCAAAAGCGGTGCCATTGGCCGGAAAAGTTATGGCCACTGTTTTTGGGATTTCCAAGGAAAAATCCTCAATGACTGAAAAGGAAAAGACAATAACAGGGTATTATTGGATCGATTTGACGAAGCATTCGCACCTTTCCATAGAAAACAAAATTGCTTGTGTACCACGACAACGCAACGGCTCATCTATCAGCAGTCGCCTCCAAAAATCGGTCGAATTGGGCTATGAATACTACCTAAAACATAATTACATGAAGTAACCTCCAGGAATTTTTCCCCAAATTTTTTATCCACTCCGTACTCTATACTATATACATTTCAGCAAAAAAGTTTAAGATTTGAACAGCTTCTTCTGGGGGTTGGAAATTCTTTGTCAGTTAAAGTACCTGCACCATTAAACGAAAGAGTTAATTTTTAAAATGAAATATACAGAATAAATATCCGTTAAGAATTAAACTGGTAGACACACTTAATTCTGAGAAAATTGGACTGAACAAAAAGATTTTTGGCTAGTTTAAAGATGTAAATTATAGTTTATCCGTGCAATGCCAATGTTTTCAGTTTTCAAGTAACAAATAACATCAGGAATACTCTTCTACGAGAGCAAATAATCAAAAACAAAAATGTATAAGCATGTTACATGGCTAAATTGACGTATAAATGCGTTGCATGAAGCATTCGAATCAATAATGGAAAAAAAAACATGTTACAACACGATTTAGCTAATTAGATATCAAAAGGCTAGCACACCAGTATCAGAATCAGCATCTGCATCTCTGCAGCAGGAAGAAGAGAGGAGACATTTCATGATTTCATTCACCTTATGCGGCTCCTGTAATTGGATCCAGTGAGCCGATAGCTCGGCCGATAAGAGAGGCTTTCTACTTATCGACTGTGGGAAATTGGTTCTCAACCCCGCTCGCCGATCGTTCGAGAGACGTCGATCCAGATTTTTTTCAGGATTACGACGGCTTTTTAGTGTCCTGTTTATCTGGGAACCGATGACAATGCCTAATGAATAAGGTTTCTTGCGGACGGTTGTGGTTTTATTAATTTGTACCGCACATTCCGCTTGTAACAATCTCGTTGTTGTGTATATAGTCGGAGATGCAGCGCCATCTATTTGTTGTAACGGAGGGTAGTTGGCGGATTGAGCTGCTATACTTATATTGTGTCTTAATTAAAATCATGTAAATTCATAAGTCGGTTGATAATGATATTGATAAAACTGATAGATTGAAAAAACATTTTTTAGGAAAACAAGCTCGTAATAGATCAAATTTTTATAATTTTGGCAAATAAATTGACATATTTCAAGACTCAATGGCGTTTCGAAACGTTTTATTCTTCGCATATACATAATCATTGTAAATTAAATTACTTGAATTATGTACCTCTTTACCTTAAGTTTTATAAATTTTTATACTACATATAATTGATCAATTGATTTTATATTTAAGTAATTTCAACACATGAATAGGAAAATTATTTATAAATATTAATTACACAATTTGATATCATTTGGTTGTCAAAAGATTGAGTGATTTGGTTATTATGTGGGGACGCCCGATTACTTTCTGTTATTGACGTTCGGGCTCCTTCATTTTCTCCTTTTTTATTAGTTGATATATCTAATATGAAAATTTAAGGTAATTCTCAACATAACGACATATGGATTAATTTATCGAAAATAGGCTAAGTGGAAGTGCAAACTCAACATAATTGTTTTTTTAACTCATATTTCATGATTTCAAATTTGAAACCATGTGTTCTTCCTTCTTGACGAACATTTTTCTAATGAATGAACCCGAGAAAAGACTAGAAAAAAATTCTTTGAGAAAATAGGCTCCCCTACCGGTATATCAGTAGGTATCCACCCCACCTATCCTGGGAGAAGCAGATGCACATACCCGATCTGCGATGGAAATTGGCCTGTCACATCCCTTTGTCTTTTCTTCGTTTTCCAAGGGAGGTTTTTGTTTGCCGGCAGCGCAATACACCTCGAGATAACGGAAGACGAATGGCTGAAACGTCTGAACAAGAGAAATGCGCGCTTTCGCGTAGTTTCTCTCGCTTTTCTTCTGAATTTTCCACACGATATATCATTCAGCGAACGTGCATCATCAGAACGCGTTGTTACACGGAGTTTTTCCAATTTCGTATGATTTACTGTTGCTGCGCATGCGGAAATTGGCGATTCTTGCAGACACATTGGGGATGGCGTGTTTTTTAAAGGAATCGATAAAAATCTGAGGTTCTCAACTGTGAGAATATGTCATAAAATGAATTAGGAAGCTAATAGGACGATTTCAGCTGGATGATGGCGTTTTGCACCCAAGTAAAGGAAAAGTGAAAATCCAAAATTAATGGTCTGTTGTCGAGATCTATCACTTAGCAGATTAAAAAAATCAATCTGAAAACAGAACAAGACAATCGATACTAGGTGTAGAACCATTATTAATATAATACAACTTCCTCTTTTTCTGATCACTGAGTATATTACACCATTCGTCTTGTTATTAGCGAATCCGGAAACGTACACGATCTCAGAATGCTGGCCATCAGTCCGTAAACGCAGTCTGATCAGTTTTCCGTCTCAAACACAGGCCGATCTGCAAAAAAAGTTTTAATTGGATATAAACTTAGTTCGGTTTGTTTCTAACCTTCATAAATTCGATTAATCATGCCTTTTCTCCTATTTGTTACATCCAAACCTGGTAAATGAGATAATTGATCCATCAACACGACGTCAAGATTTATTTAGACGTCCGTTACACTATTCAATTCTTGGAATCATTTAATAACTCGTCTTCGTCGGCACGCCACTGGTAAAAAATTGAAGAAGGATGTAAATAATGCTCTAATGAGTGTGGTGTTATCTTTGTTTTTGCGAGAAGTGTCGGCCATATTGGGAATATGGATGTTTCAACACTAAGACGTCGGTTTTTTCGTCGCATTATTAATTTAAAGGATGCAGCTGTCAGTATGTGATACGATTGAGTAGATGCCTGAGGGCAGTAGTTAACTCAACAATTTTTTTGATTATTGAGCCTGGTTTTTCGGTGGATTCGACTTACCGTTATTGGTTAGCGCAGTGAAAGGTTATCAATATGCAATGTACGTATTACACACATGATGAACGGCCGTAAATCTTTCTGTAATGTATGATCAATTTTAATTCTTTCACCATTCTTAATTCAGGAACCGCAACCGAAACAACATCGATACATGATTGGAAAAATTATGAATGGATTATTAAAATATTACGACAAAATAACACGATTCAGACTTGGTCCAGGTCGTTTGAAAGCTTCGAGCTGTCAAATGCTCAAACCAACTTGAATTAAATCCGTCAAGCTATCAGCGTACAAAAGTTAAGTTAGTGCTCAAGACGCCGACGTCGTACCCTTGCAAGTGGCGTATATGCGGTTTGCATATTTCTTAAATGAAACAGTTTACAAATCTCAGGTATGCACTTTGCATGGAAAGAAACTATCAGACCGCAACGAAAAATAAACAATATAGCAATTTTGAGACTTACGTCGACACACGGAGGTGGAACCAATATAGGAGCTCTCGATTTCTCAGGTGGAAATACCCGAACACGCGTTCATATGTTAACGGGAGGCGATGAAAACTTTACAGGGTGTTTATTCATTCTTAATAAGGGAAAATATATTCGGCTTAGATGTTGGATATCCGATCTTGAATTAACTGAGTTATTAACTGCTATCTGTAACATCTCATACATTAGTCGATTCCCTAAGTATGGTTCCCTATTTAGAATTTTAACGTTTTCAAAGTCGACACTATGTCCCGTGCTAACGCAATATTCAGCTAAGGCTGTTTTTGGGTTGGAGATGGGCAAGCGGATAGATCTCATGTGTTCCTGGACTCTCGATTTCAAAAATCGCCCAGTTTGTCCTACAAATACACTAGAACAATCTGAACATCCTATCCTGTATCAGAAAGAATAGTAATGGGTGTTGGATTCTTGATGGCACTGAAAAATTGTTTTCCAATTGTATTGGAGATCCTAACTGACACTTTAAGATTTTCTTTCTTTATGATTTTGGAGAGTTTCTATGAAAGTCCTCTGACATACAAGAGGGTGTCATATTTTACAATTGGGTGCGTGGACCCTCCAGACGAAGGGATGTGAGGTTGAGGAGGCTTGACTGGTTCTCCCAACATTCTGTCAATCAAATGAGTTGGGTAATTTTGCTCACTAAAACCGATTTGATATATTTAAAGTTTTTTTCATGATATATGATGTCAGACAGTTTCAAAGCTCTGAGCTTCAAATTTTTTATTATATTAATTTTGTGAATCATGGCATGATGGGAAAAAAATAAATATATATACAAAATATCATCACTCCCACGTTCAATCTTCATGCCTAGAAAGCTGAGTGCTCTATTCGACTCCAACTCTATAGTGAACTGCAATTTTAGATGATATGAATTGAAAATGTCAAGCACAAGATGTTCAGTGTCATTCGGTATTATAATAAAAATGTAATCCACATAACGTTTAAAAATTAATACTTTGAAAGGAAGACGAGAGAGGCAAACATCCTGAAGCTTCTTCATAACGATGTCACAGCAAAGGGGTGAAAGACAGCTTCCCATACCAAAACGTAAGATTTGCCGATAAAATTGATCATTGAAACAGAAATAACTGCTTGTCGTCAGAAAGTTATATATTGATCTAAATGTTTCAAAGTCTAGAGAAGGCTCAGGAATTGAATTCCAATTATCTTCTATAATCTGTAAAGTCAAATCTGTTGGTGTATTGGTAAAGAGCGAAACGACATCCAGTGACACTTATATGTGGTCTGGTGGTATCTTAATTCTATTAATGGAATCGAAAAATTCGAAAGAGTTTTGGACGTAATGTTCATCCTTAATAAAAATCGGTCTCAAGAATTCAGCAACAAACCTTGACAGCTCATACACTGGGGAACCCACAAAGCCCAATATGGGTCTAAGGGGAGTGCTTTATGTATCTTTGGGAAAAACGCCCTTACTGCTGGTAATTTTCCTGCTACCACCAGTTAAACCTTTTGTCACGGTTTCAAAATTCCCTCTCCAGTTAGTACCTGCAAACCGAACTGGTGGCGTTAGTCGCAGTAGTTTGCCAGCTTATCTCGTACGTTTCGATGGACGCCGTTGTCGGTGGTCTTAGTCTGTCATCATGTGACGTAGGTTGTCAATGACATCGTTTTTCCCGCATATTTGGTTGCAATGTCCTGGAGTAATTAATCGCAATTTTGCGGATCTGAACAGGATTTTAAATGAAGCCCTGAGAGAAATCTTACCATGTTGGTTTGGTTTGTTCGTTGGTGAGATTTTTGCGCTTTAGGGCAGTGGCGTATTTGTTTGGAAAAACGACGTTGGATTGGTGAGTTAACCTATGTTTGCCACGAGGGATTTTAGATTTTTGTTCGTATTTTAGCATTATTCCGCTTCGAATTGGGAATTATTATTGTACCGTTGCGAGGTACCGCAGATTCTGAACTGTCTTTGAAGTCTTCGAGCTGTTTGTCTAGGCTGTCTTTGAATTACTGCCGTGGAGCTGTCTTTGGGGACCTCCACCAGATTTCGCCATCTAAGATACCACACCTGTCGTCTACCCAGGGCGCATTACTGTGAGAAATTGTACTACGTTGGCCCAGGAATATATTTGAGCCCAGTTTCCATCTACGAGACTGTGAGAATAATTATGGGTTAAGAAACTATATCCTTTTGTACTTCAGTCAAGCCACGACCTAGACTGTTATAGAAGGTTAGTCTGTAGAATTTAGTTAAGATTGATTAGTATCAAAGAGGCCCAATTCAGTGAATACTGTTTAGTACATAAAACCCGACCTATCGAGAAGTTCGCTTAGATATAAGTAAAGAGCTATTTGTAACGATTACCATCCAGGCTCTAAGTATATACCTTGGGGTGATATTACTGTTCGTTTAGTAAGAGATAAAGCATTATATCGAATATTCGGGTTGTGAAGTAAGAACTAGTTAGTGATCTACCTTCTGTAAGATATATCCTCGTTTGAGGGACCTTGTGTATTTCATTTGGGCTCATTATATTATTAAATAATTGCTCTATATTCTTTCTACCAGCCACTACCTCCCGCTTGTGTGATCGGGCTCGTTTGGCATCCTGAGAGTGCGTTCGTTATTTTCTCTCTTTTGCGACCCTGAGATCTTCAGTGTACTTTCCTCTTTTTTTTCTTTGTATTATCATAAAAGAGAGGGGCGCCCCTTTATAAGTAGTCTCAGCTCTAGAGCTAGCCGAGGAGGTACTTTGTGCACTCTCTGGAGCCGAGTGGGTTTGGTGACACTTTAATAAATACAATTTTGGATCACCAATTTGAATTTAAGAAGTATAATATGTCTGTGCCATACATTTAAAAATTTTTTTTTAGATAATTTCTCCTCTTTTTTAATACTCCTAAAATAAGTAGAATGAGATTTGACTTGAGTATTTGAAATTAGACACTGATATTTGAAAAAATCGATGTATTAAATGAATGAATACCAAGTTCAGTATTCTTTTTGTTTTCTGTGAAATGTTCACTGCATATTGGATCGAAATCATCTAGTTGCCATTATTGGAAAGTTTTGGATGAATAAGATTAGAAAAACAAATATTCTTACCAAACTCTCATTCTGGAAAAATTCATTCCTTATTCAAATGATGCATAAATTGGACCTTTTCCTTCTAACTATGAAGGGTTCCTTTCGTTTTTCTGATTTTCTTATAACTACGATATCTTATCGTAAAACGAACCCCCTTGACCTCCTCGTCTTGGCACCACCGTACGTTTTTGAGGTTCTCAGCGGATCTCCACCAGAGCTCTTGCCTCGAATGAAATTAACATGCAACAGGCAAGCATGCCTTCTTCCTACGTACATGCAACATGTCAGATAGACCGCAGTCGTAAATCTGGTTGGCACAAATATAAATCAACAAACGAGTTAATCACTGGCAAGGAAAATAATTACAAGGCCAACGTCCAGTTGGGAACGAGGGGGGCATGGCGGGGGCGGCAGTAGGGACTGCAACGTTGCCATGCATGCTCAGGAATTTCCCGAAGAGAATGTTTAAAGTCCCCCCACTTGGAATATCGTATGTAATGTTACAAAAGTCTTCATAATCTAACTGATTATTCTTTTGATTTGTAGCATGAGTTTGTTGTTTGTATTTTAAATGAGAAACTAGAATGAATCCAATTTTTATTCAATTCTAGGAATTACCTGTAGATGTTGCAACAAGGTGAATCAGGTTGGTGCTAAAGTGTGGTGGAGTTCTTATGAAGAACAATCCTGGACCCTCCTTCTTGACTGCCTGTTCATCAATTCCAATTCAGTTAGAATCTGAAGACCTTAATTACATCTAAAACGTCCATAAATAAAGCGATTAATAACTTTGAACTTGAGTAATTGCTGCTATTTTAGTTTTCTTCGTGTTGTAGAAGCACTGGTGGCGTGAAATTTGCGGTTCAGTCTGACGAAGAGTTTAGTTGACTTAGATTTTCTTCAGTTTAGTCTAATTTCGAAGCATTACAACTAGTTTTTTTCCACATTTAAAGATCTGTTTATTTGTAGGAATTGAGCAAGATTTTTTATATATTCTGAATAGGACAATTTTTTAAATACCTGGATGAATTTCATTATCAGGCCAAATCCGACCAATATTTTAGGAGTTATTAGCATCTGAAATTCGGTTTACTCAATGATTTTTATTAAATTAAATTTAAAAGAGGTTGAAACGAATAGGTTTGTAAAATATCGTGGAAATCGTCATTCTCGAAATTTTTTTTAAAGTTCTCATAACACGTTTTTAATTCGATTTCTCATAAGATACTTATCGGAGAATAACAAAATTTCCAATTCGCATCGAGGCTATTGATGCTCAGGACGTTCTTTGATTTCTGCATCGTACAACCTCATTATATAAAGAGTTTAAAATGTTTTCGAGATCTCGGAACATAGAAAATGTTGTATGTTTATCTGGTGATTTGATTGAAATTTAAACTCTCTTACAGGATGGAAAATATAAATTTCTATATAATTTTCGATAGGAGAGATATACAGGGTGAGATTTTGACCACTGCTTTAATTTTAACCGTAGATCCTTGACGTCAAAAGACACATTTTCTTCCCATAACATTTTTCCAAATTTGGCCCCGTTCAAAAGATATAGGGTATTGAAATTTCATGAAAAAATTGCATTTTTACCTGTAATATTCTAGCGACAATATAATTTGAAATGATCTCTTGTAGACGGTTTTTGATAACAGTCATACATATTTTGTCATCAATAGATTCATTCCATTTCTTGTGGGTTTCTTACTACTACTGTACAGATTGCTTAAATTGCAGGAAAAACAAATATCACTTGAACTAAAGGTCCGTATCGTGTACTTGTTTGAATCACTAGTCTTTTTTGCAGATAAAATCATTGTACTAATTTTGAGATATCTGAAGTTGAAAGGATTTGAATCGATATAATTATCTGATGAAACATGAGTGAGTGAATCCTTTCTTAGAGGAAAATAATGTTTTTAAACAATTCAGATTCAATAGTCGATGCTGTGGAAGGTAATTTTCGTTCAAACAAAACTGGACTACAGAGGGGTATTTGCCCAATGTGAAACTTTGAACGCTTATAACTTCTTAACGCAGTTGAATATGAAAAAACGGTATGGGAAAAAAGGAGGGTATCTTTGGATATCAACAACCTGTGCTTAAAATTAATGCAGTGGTCAAAGGCTCACCCTATATCTTCATTTCGTTGGTTTTTGAGAGAAGAGTTTGAGCTACGAACAAAACATGTGATCGATTGTTTCCACTCCAAGGTTTGTTGATTCTTTCACATTCATTGTAGAGGTTGTTTTAGTGTCACTTTGTTTCACAGTTCGGAAAAAGACTTAAGATTAAGTGCGTAAGCCTCCTGAACTCACATCAGTGCTTTTCACAATATTTCAATTTGCAAATACTTCTAATGATTTCTGAATTGGAATATCAATAACTAATTTAAATGAGAGATTCGCAAATGATCTAATGATCAAGATATAAATCGTCTATAATACTCTTATCTGGACTTGAGATACTCATATTGGTAGTTGTCGTGACGGTCTTATATAAACGTATATAATTAATTTTTTATCTGATGGACAAACAACATATTTATTAGAGTGCATTAAGAATTTATCCACTCTCAATGATGAATTTTCATTTATAATGGGAATCTGAAAATAATTACAAAGTTGCAACTGGCAAAATACTTCAAATTTGAGTTATAAATATTTTATATTTCAATGTTTCAGATTCGTCTCAAAGCATTTGTTGAACTGAAATAACTTGAAAGAGATCAAGTACTTTACTTTTTCGCAATCATGTATCCAAAACTAAATAAAGGAAGAGGGGATTAGTGATACTTTCTTGAAAACTTTTCTCACACCAGGTTTTGAGAAACGTAATTTTTGATTGACCGTTTCCACAAAAATTCTGTTCTGGATTCATGATTTTTATTTAAATATTTTATGTATTAGTAGTGTTTTATATACTAGATGAAGAAAACTGCATTACTTCTGAACATGTAGATAATTCTAATCTTCTTCAAAAAAACAGTCTTTATAAATTTTCAATTGTGTTTTAAAATAATCTATCACTTCCCATCGCCAAAGAATCGATGAGGTCATACAAGAAGACCTTCTTCTTCAACTAAAGTAGGTTCAAAAAAGGCTCATCTGTTGCTGATTTTGACTTGCTACTTCATTTCTGAAAATTCTAGTTATCATGAAATATTTAATCTTTGTCTTGTCTTGTATTCGATTCTTGCCTGAGCTAAGCTTCTATTTTATTTTTGATTCGCTTCAATTTTGTCATTTTTTATTTGAGGTTTTTCAAAAAATTATATAACTAAAAAGATTGTAATTTTCTCGGCCTGCTTTCACTTGAAGTTTTTGTGTAGATTCTCACATTGGTGCATTCATCGACAAACTCATCTCGCCATTCCATTTATCTTTGGTTATATGCGCATGTAGTTGATTCCACAAAAAAATTCTCTCAAATTCCTATAAACAAGTAGTTGTTTCCTGTTCGGTGAGGCAACAAATAATGTTGAAATCTGATCTCAAAGGCTGAGGGCCTTGATTTCCAACCTCGTGTTCCGTAAATATTCGGTACCGAGAACCACTGCAAGAATCCAAATAACACAATGTTTTGTCTACGACTAGTCCAAAGCAATTGTTTTTAAAAAACTGATGGAGTTAAGAACAACTTGCGGTTGTTTTAAATTTGTATATCAAAATGAGGGAGTAAGTAGACTCCATATTTTGGAGATAATTTGGGCAGTATATTGGCGGATTCTTCCGACATTTGGATTGAAAATATATACAGGGTGCGGCAAAAGTCAGTTTACCGTTTTGCATATGAGAAAAAAAGGGAAAATAATTGCAAATAAATTTATTTTCTAGGAAAATACAACCTCAATAATTACTTGCGGCCTCACATTTTATGTTCGAATTGTTTCCCCCTCTTCAATACACATGCGGCATCTTTTAGTCGCGGTAAAACAAATTTTACGAAAAAATTAGCAAGGCGACCTGAACGCGGCGCTTCGACTACAGAGCCAGTACTTACGAATTAACGATACAGTTTATGAACCATTTGTCTGGTGGGAACTCACTTATTTGGAAAGCGCTGGCGAAATTCTTCGAAAATTTCAGCATAATCTCTGTCACGTTTTAGGTAAGAAGTGAGCAAACGAACACGTTCACGTTTCGTGTACTTTACACGCGCAGCCATGGCAACGAACGCACTGTAAATGTACACAACAACACTACTACAAGCGGACAACTCAACTCGCTACGTTTCAGCTGCCACCTTCCGCCCTAGGTACGATACTGGGCGAGAATACACGCATGCGTGAATACCAGACAGTGTAAACTGACTTTTGTCGCACTTTGTATATATGTTTATTAATATATCAACCCACTGTTTGACAATCATTGTTCGTCTTCCAGAATACATGTATTTTTGGTTTAATTACATGAAAATAACATTTAAAATTTCTTCTGATATAGCGAACGTGGGATTTCTTGTCAGTCGCTGATTGAAATACATATTTAATGCTTCAGCATATTTCGAAGGTTCTACATTCCTGCGTTTTTAGGTCCCAAAAAATCAAAAGGGTACAATGCACTTCTGACAAAAAATTTTTCACGACTCTTAGTCAAAGTCTCAAGCTTTAGAAAATATTGTGGGGTAGGAAACAGCGAGTTATTCACAGAGTGTTCATTTCGTCTGTGATTAATCTTGTATCGCGTACTTTAATTACCAATTCGAACGCGCAGACTGTGCAGTTGTTAGAGACAATTTCAATTAATTTGCATTCGCTACACTTGCTTTATTTCGTTTGTAGAGAAGCGAAAATTTAAGGTGCGCGAGATCCATGCGCCAACATCAGGAGGCTCTGAAATATTTTGCCCAAGAAGGGGGAGACAAAGAAGTATACAGGACCGTGAGGAGCTTTTTCAGTATCCCACAATGAAATCTTTGAATTCAGTGACGGCTCGTGCCCTCTAGGAGTGGGTCGGCCAGACCAAGCATATATATATATATATATATATATATATTTTAGAAGCAATTTTCTTGGGATTAGAGCACTGGATTGAAATTAGGATTTCATCTTTTTTTTATTCATACTTTACTACATATGTTTCGGCGTACATTGAGCCTTTTTCAAGTTTACATGTTACAAATACAGTGACAATCATATCTAAAATGTATAACTGTCCAACAATTCATCTTAAAACTTAGTAAAATTAAAATCATATTCATCATGTTGTGAACGCTGTCAATTAAAATTATTCTAACAATGGAAAACCTGTTATCTACTAAAAAACTAATCAAATCACCGCAATTTGATACTACCTCTCCTACACTTGCTAACTGGATCACTCACATTCAACTTGTAACCGAAAACTCGTACAACCCTAAGCCCTACACACTTACATCTTACTCCAAACTACTGACCTAGTGAACTGAACTCTGATAATCAAAGTGTAAACACACGCAATGCAATTCTCATATACCCCCTCCCCGAGGATCTTGGCTGACCTAGTCTTTGAAAAATGAACAAGTCGTGGGTTGCTGTTTTGCTATTTACAGTTACTAAGAATGAATCACAAAATTTATTCCATACAGTACGAATACACTTTTTTCTGAAATTGAAATAATATTCAAGTACTTATGATAATAGTCATTTGAGATTTGAGGGTGAAAATTTCAATTATTAACAGGATACGTGAAAAAATTTTAAATACATAATGATTTATTTTATTTATTTATTTACAATTAAGACTATAAAACCATCACATGCAAGTGATGTTTACTGTGGAATCTAAGATAGTTAATTCTACAGAGACATGGAAATCAAAAACTCAATCATTCATTTCTCTTTCTATCTCAAATTTAGGATAAACATATGAAGATGTCGGATATTAAATTACAATTTTTAATTTGATATTTGCAATAAACATCGATAATAATAAACAATTTCACCCGCCTGCCGTTTCACATAGGGACGGCCAAGGGTTCTCGGCCGACCTCGCAAGTGTCACAGTCGAGGTATTGTAGAGTTCCATAATACTTAACTTAATACATAACTTCGAGCGACGTATGTGTTAGATGAAATCATAAACTGAAAGCAGTGGCTCGGCTGGCTGAGCTGCGTTATTACACATAAAAATTATTTGAGGTGTTTGACCGAAATAATGTGTACTTCGATGTGTTGAGTGGAAATATGAGATATATAGAGGGCAGAGGAAAAGATACTGAGGGAATTTCTCGGGATTTAAATATTGCTATTAATTTTTCAAATAAGTTTCGATTGAAAAGATATATATTTTCACCTTCTTTTTCTCGGCTCGATCGCATTTTTTATAACTAGAAATGTAGAAACGCACTGGTCTAAAACTTTTGAGCAATTTTCATGAATCCTGAAACAACCGCCACAATGATTGTTAAAGATCAACGTCATAATCAAAATTGGCTCTCAGTTTTTCGTTTGTTTTGTTCGAAATTCCAACTTTCTTTTATTAAAAAATGCATTTATTTTCCTTGAAAATCATATAGAAATTGATACCTCTATTCTACGAAGGTACACCTATATTGTCCATTGAAATACCATATTCTTTTAACGTCCAGATTACGAAAAAATTATATGCTGCAAAATTATTCCTATCGACTAAATGTTCTTTTCTACCGGCTTAAATGATTGTTGACTCTTTAATCAGATAAATCAGTTTATGCAATAGTTCTGTCGTTTTCATTCAGTTCCTCTCTCCATACGCCAGAAATTGAGGGATTGCTTCGTTCAGTTCCGCTGCGGAAATGAAACCTCAGAATTAAAAGTTAAAAATGATCACATTATTTTCGACAATTAAGTAAATGACGCATTCACGGTGTATGGTGCAATTTTTGTTGGATTACGCTCATTTTGAAATATCCATACAGTCGACTGCAGTTTTCTTTCGGGGTTAAACGCATAATTCCACCATTCGTCACCTGTCACGTTATCATAGACGTGCTTCGAAGTACAACAATCGTATTTTTGGAGCATCTCTTCCGATCAATTGACACTAGCTTTTTCTTTGAGCGATTGACTAATTGTGTGGGATCCAACGAGAACGAAGTTTTTTGATGGTCATATGTTCATGCAATATTGAATGTAGGTTGGTCCCACTAATGCCTAAGGTTTTCTCAGTCTCAATATAGGTCACATGACAATCTTGCAATATCAATTGGCGCACAGCATCAATGGTTTTCGGAAAAACAACTGATTTTTGACGACTTTCACGAAATTAGGCTTGGAGTGAACTACTACAGTTAAATCTTCCATGCCATCGATAAACGCTAGTTCTTGATGAAGCTTCATCGCCAAAAATGGAATTAAGTTCATCGATACACTGTTGTTGAGTAAATCCTCTAGGGTTGTCCAATCCCGAAATATAGAAGTCAACTCATGTATTGAGTGATCAAAATTCACTAGCCAAATCGTGTTCTGAAAAAGTTAAATGTAATGATTGTTGGATTTGAATATATAAAGTATTTCGAAAGATACGTGGCTGTCAGTCCCAAGTTTTGGTTTGATGATAACGAAGATGTTGTTCACCGACAGATAAATTCTTCTTATTATATATATTGCCTTATGCATTGAAGAGAATCAAGTGATTATATTCTGAAGTGGAACAGGATTGTGGCTAAATTCAATTTGAAGAAAAACTCTTATTATATTTTTCCTGGTCCGTTCCGAGAGCAGGTTGGGCAAGTCCGGCCCGTAAACGAGGTGGAACCAACTCTACTCGAAGTATGTAAATTACACATCCAGTAGCAGTTTTAATCTAGATCCTGAGTTGGCGCATCGCAAAGGTGTGCTCATTTCGTTCTCTCGTAAAATTACAGCCTTCGCCGTGCGACTTATCATTCCCTCATTGATTCCTGGGACTTTTCTCAGGACCGGAAAATGCAGCTCATTTGCATAATTTACGAGGGAGGGCCATAGGGAGTTTCTCGGTTTGATGGGAAGGGGCGGAAAACTATGCAGAAAAGTTCTGGGAAGATCGAGAAAATCTTTCAGGTTGAATTACGGGGCAAAAACGTTGAGATTTCCAACTGTTGGAGTCGGCATCAGTAAAATTTAAGTAGTTTCGACAATTTTTTTCGTCGACGTGGATTATCTTGACATACCATTAGAATGATGGAATTAACTGAAGATACTATGATGAAAATGGTGCAATTTAGGAAAAAAGATGATGAATGATTTTATCTGCAAAAAAGTGCTATTTGTTTTTCATGCAATTTAACCAAACTGTACAGTAGTAGTGAGAAACTCACAAGAAATAGAATAAATCTATTGATTCCAAAATATGCATAACTGTTATCTAGAACCTTCTACATCAGATCATTTCAATTGATATTGTCGTTTGAATATTATAGGTGAAAATGCAATTTTTTCAACTAAATTAAACACCCTATATCTTTTGTACGGGGCCAAATTTGGAAAAATGTTATAGGAAAAAAATTGACGAGAAGAATCTATGGTCAAAATCAAAGAGTGTGATCAAAGACTCACTCTGTATATAATTGAGATAACATGAAGATCCAAAATATTTACTTGGTTTTGGGTTCCAATAAATAAAACATTGAGAAAAATGAGTAAAGGGAAAGAAGTTAAACGTACCATCAAGGAGAGAAGCTTGCTATATCTGAAACACATAATGCGAGGCGAGAAGTACATTATCCTATGATTAATAATGCAGGAGAAAATAGAGGGCGAAAGAAGCGTAGGAAGAAGACGAATCTCATGGCTGAGAAATCTGAGAGAGTGGTTTGGATGCAGCTCAAAACACCTCTTTAGAGCAGCTATCTCCAAATATAGGATAGCTATTGATGGTTGCCGGTTTTTTCCTGTACTCTGAAACAGTGTAATACTAATACAGCAGTCACGATGAATGAACGAACCCATATCTCGAATTAAACATAACTACTGATAGTTTTCCTTCGCGCTGTTCTGCTAGAAAAACACACCAACTCGATCCGTCAAACTGTTTACGCAGGGAGTTAATTCAGCAAACATGACGGCGATATCGTAAATTGGCCAGTGGCGTCTCATAGAAGTGCATTTGTGAACAATTTTTTCCAGAAACGTGCGAAAGGTTGCAGAGGTACTTCAACAGCGACGAGGACCATGCTGGGTGTAAGCATCAGAGTGAAATTCTGGGTTAGAAACATGGCAAGATCAATTGAAATGACATTTTATGGACCTCGAGAAACCAAGGGAAGCATAGATACAGAAAACACAGTAGGTGTGGAAAGTTGATATGATTCCACAAAACAATAAATGAAAGCCAAGATAGAGAAACGTGAAAAAAATTCTTTCAACAAATTGGATGGGTACCAGAATACATCCTTGGGGCACCCCTTCCATCACCCCAAAATCGATCTGTTAAGCTAGGGAGTTCCAACGTGGACCTCCGCAAATGCCAATTAAGTGCATCTCGACCAAAGCACCTTTCGGGCAAGGGAATATTTAATAATTTTAGTCGAGGGTCCTCGGTAATCTAACGAGGTAGTAATGTGTCAAGCGTAATATTGCGCCGTATATTGCGGCGCGGGCGCCACGTTCTCCATCGCGCTAATCTGACGGCATTACACACGTCGTAATTTCACCACGCTCATATTAAGCCCCGTTTAATTCGACCATTGTGTGTCCGGCGCTTACGCGACGCGGTAGCGTCGCTCGATGCCCGCTTCGACACCCGCGTCCGATTTGTCGGCGTTTAATCTTCGACTCTACGTTCTATGGTCGGACGGGGGTGTAAGGGGACATTGAGGTGGAAATATCGATGTGGAGAATGGAGAAGCGCGTTGAAGTTTATACGAATGATAGATGGCGTTATTATTCAGGATGACGTATTGGCTTTTGTTATTTCGAAGTTGATACGAAATGTAGCAGAAGGTTTTCGCTCTATATTTCAGGTCGTTGATGTGGAAGGTAAATCTGTTCGTTGCTTCTTTATGAGGGCTTGAATATGGATAGTATCGCTGAAAATTCTTCGATACGTTATTGCTAGCTATTTCATACGGTTTCTGGCAGAGACTCTAGTTCTTTGAATTTGTCGTTTTTTATTGATTTAATTCACTAGACTATTGTTCGTATACATTTTCTGGATAGCGTAAACAAATCTCTGATTTCCCTTCCAAATACAGGAATCAAATCACTGAACGATATTGCCCCTTTGTTTATTATGAAATGTCGGCAATTCAAAAGCACTCGATGAATTGGTGCGAAATTTTGAAAGACGTAATTTAAAAGATGGCACTAGAAGTTGGTGTACTGATTTTTCACCTCCATTTTCTTCTGTTGCCAAACACGGTTTCTTATCAATCCAACTTCGTACTGCATTGCTAATGAAGCAATTCCATTCTTGGTTATTCGGTCTGTATTTGCTTATTTTCTTATTCTTTGTGAAGGCGTCTTAAAGAAATTCATCACGAAAACATTCTGTTGTATTGAGTAGTGAGATTGCAGGAATTTTTAAACCTCTTTTACTTTTTTGGCATAAAATTTCCATTAAATACAAGTCTCTTCTATGTACTCTAATTAAGAACGTGTACTGCCAGAATCCCAATGTCATTTTTAAGAAGCTGCGGTATATATAAACCATGTTATGGATTTTTATGGATTATGTGACTCTCTCTTTTTTTCTCAACCATAAATCATCCTCTCCACTAGATTATACCATATTTGAAGAAGCGTTCTCCGTACGAAAACTCCACTTGGTCTCTTTTCATCTCCAGACCAAGAGATGCGCGAGGAATGCTGTAAATCAACCGAAATAATCCGGTGATTGCAGTGATTTATATCGAAACAAACACACCGGACTGAGAGAGACGGTATGAGAGATTTTAACAACACACACAACAGCGGTCTGTGGACGTCGCGAATGTCTTTATTCTCGGGAAGTAGCAAGAGAGGATGCAAAAAGTGTCTTTCTGCACGGTCCGATACCTAAGGTATCTCGGGGACCAAACCCGTTCTCTCGCTACGGAACACAGAGTTCTCCATCGAAAGAATTCTCTGGAATGATTAATGGCGGCCATCAGTTTCTAACCTGACCGATCCGTTTTAAACTGATAGAAAATGGTTTAAAAGAATGAGATACGAGTGTTATCTCAGCTTAAATTTAGGTCTCTTTACGAGATTTCGTTGCCCGTGAAAAGTTAACTCGCTTTTTTGAAACGCACCATTACAACTGTATCTGTTTGATCTATCATGTCTCAAATAGGTAAATAGCTTGAGAACAAAGTAGGTAACTGTTGGTCTCGACATTTTCTTTGAGAGCAGGCCTCTCACTTCCTTGGTTCATCACTTCATCTGTATAAATACTTATTACGGATTTATAAGAATAAATTAATAAACAAATCTATTCTATTTAGAATTCATTATGTAAATTATGAAAGTATCAATTTCAAGCTAAGTATCAAAGTAACGGATTTTTTATTCGATATTATAAAATATGTTTTAATTTCCCATTCATCAGAGTAAGTTATGATTTATTGTTTTTGGTTTATCGTCTTGCTTTAAGTCATTTAGTTTCTTGACTCACTGAGTATCGAAAACTTGCAGCCAACTTTAGATTATATACATCAATCATTTCGAAGGAATGCAATTTTTCATCAAATTTCAACCCCCTTCACTCTTTGAAAGGATACCACATTTGAAAAAATAGATTTGTTTCTGTTTCATAATGTTTTTAGTTATATTTCTTAGATTGGAGTAATCAAGAGTGACATCAAACTTCAACATACGTTGACAAATTTTATAATCCTACTGTTAGCAATAGATATTTTACTGAATCGATATTATCGTTCAGCAATCAATATTGGTAGTTTTCCAGTGAATTTCAATAAGATTTTAATCGTTGCAATATCTTTCTGTGTCTCATGTTATGATTTATTAATCTTGTATTCGCTCCATACAAAGAAATTTCACTTCTTTCCGCGAATTAAAAAATATTTTGAAGCAAGTTTAGAATTTTCTCTTCAAAATATCGAAACTTCATTGTCAAATACTTTGTATACGTTATTGACAAGAAAGATTATAAATATTTTACATTCTCAAATATATTTTCTTCAATTTCATCAAATAAATCAGAAATATTCATTAAGTTCCTTCTAATAACAAGAATGTTAGAGTAATATCGGGTTTTCCAATTGGGACTTGACAACTTTGAATTTAATTTGTGAACGCACCCTTAGACCAATCATCGAACTGTCAACGTCAATTCATTCGATAAAGTGAACATTTTCATTATGTGAAGTACACGAACGAATGAACAACGTTTGCAAGTTATAAAAATTTACTACCGAAATTCGGAGTCGGTGACTTTAAGAGCCTTAACTCCAATTTCCGGTTGTACTTCGCGCCCTAGTAGACAGGCAATCACAAGTTTGGTGCAAAAGTTTGAGTCTACATATTCACTGTTGGATGTTGGAAACATCGCTGACGTCCGGGCCTCCGTAGCCGACAACCCAAATCAGTCAATTCCACGGCGTTCTCAAGAATTGGGCATCACTCTATGGCGATTTTTGCGTGCGGATCTTAGTTTACACCCGTACAAGATCAAGCTGACTCAAGAATTGAAGCTGTTGGACATTTGAAGCGACGTACGTTCTCCGATTGGGCTCTGGAAATGCTGCGCCACGATCATGATTCATCGAAAAATCATCTTCAGCGATGAAGCTAATTTTTGGCGCAATGGCTTTGTCAAAGTGCAAAAAATTAGTTATTGGACAGGCAGCAATCCATACGTGATTCACGAGACTCTATTGCATCCTCAGAAAATCACGGTTTGGTGCGGTCTTCACGCCCTTGATGCTGACAATCGTCACGTAACGGTCAATGGCGATCGCTACCACGCCATGATAACGAATACTTTTGGCCCCAATTACAAGGTATGGACTTGGCCAACATGTGGTTTCAATAGGACGGTGACACTTGCCATACAGACCAAATAACAATCGGTTTATTGAAGCAGACATTTGGTGAGCAAGTAATTTCGAGAAACGGCCATGTCGATTGGCCGCCTCTTTCGTGCGATTTGTCGCCTCTGGACTATTTTCTTTGGGGCTACGTCAACTCACTGGTCTATGCCAACAAGCCGACGACTGTGGAAGAGCTCAGAGACAACAATGAAGGCGAAATAGCGGCCGTTTCGGCTGAAATGTGTGGCCGAGCCATCGGAAATTTGGTCCAGAGAATTGATTGCTGCTAACGGGCCCGTGGTGGCCATATAAACTAAGTCGAGTCCCATTCATGAATGTTATAGTCCAAGAGCCCGTGAGTGCCAGACCTTCGGATTTGTATAAATGCTAAAAATTTTTCTGTGTCTCTAGTAGAGGTAAGAATGATCTTCACCCATGAAGCTGAGGCTTTGGCAAGCTTTGGCAGGTAACAGGTAACAAAGGTTTATAAAATTCCATCTCAAATTTATCATAAAATAAAACTTAAATTTTTTATATTTGATTCATAATAATATCTAAACCCTCGTTGCTCATTGCCAGACAGTTATTATGGTTGCAACCCTCTGCCGGACACCCTTAAACTATTTTAATTTATAATTATACTTACGTTATATTATAAAACCTAAATTTTATATATAATTTTTTGGGGGCCTATTAACCCTATTAATTTATGTTCATATAATAGCCGGACAGTTTCGACGGTTCTATCATCTTGCCAGACGCATGAAAAGTAGGCAGTAGTTCGGAGAGCAAGGAGTGTATACAGTAACTAGTGCGAGTGAGACAGAGCGCTTGGTCTATTACGGCAATTCACTGCGCATCCACTGTCATTAAGTTCAAAGTGGGCAGTTTATTTTTTTTTTAATCAAGAAATTCCATTACAAATTTTTATAGTTTGAATATCAAATAATTAAAACAATACTCAGTAATATTGTTCTAATACAACTTTTTAAATTTTTTTTTAAATAAAAAAGTTACAGGGAAATACATTTATTTTGATTAAATCTTCAAACATTTTCATCATTTTCATCGTCGTTGTCAATACATTCATATTCCTCGTCAGTATTATTCCATTCTGTGGATTGATCGTCTTCAATATCGCCTTCATCATTGGTTTCTGCAATAGTGGAAAAACCAAGTTAATTCAATTACAAAGAGTCCAAAATTAATATACAATAATTCAACATAATTATCAAATACCTGGAACTGTTTTTAGAGATTCGCTGACATAATTAGGTAATTGATCTCCTTCAAACCATTTAAAATAGTAGCGGTCATTTTCCAGTATCCAACCATTATTTACTGGTTTATATGCTGTTGGCTTTTGTAAGTGAGCGTTGTTCCATATGCTACATATATAATTCGCTCGCAAAAATTGATGTAATAGCTCACTTCTGCAAGGTGGTAAACAGCTAGCATCGAAATTTTCAATCAGATACTGTATACGAATTAATAAATATTTGTAGCCTAGCAGCATCAACGTCCAATGATGTTGTATATATATATATATCATTCATATTGTATCATATTGTATAGATAGCATATAAAACTTATTTATTCTTGACATCATTTTGTTGGCCTCATTAACAGTAAATGAATGACATTTTCTGAAATTTTTATGTATTATTTTATTGCCAATAAACGGCGCCATTTCGTCAGAAGTGTAAAATAAAAAAATCAACTAGAGCTTCTTTGAAATCAGAATTTTTTAATTCTTTGACAAAGTCACTAGGACGGACTTGTTCAGGCCCAGCAATAGTATACTCAAATAGACTAAGCGCTCTGTCTCACTCACACTAGTTACTGTATACGCTCCTTGCTCTCCGAACTACTGCTCACTTTGAATGCGTCTGGCAAGATGATAGAACCGCCGAAACTGTCCGGCTATTATGTAAACATAGATCAATAGGCCCCCAAAAAATTATATATAAAATTAAGGTTTTATAATATAACGTAAGTATAATTATAAATTATAATACTTTAAGGGTGTCCGGCAGAGGGTTGCAACCATACTAACTGTCTGGCAATGAGCAACGCGAGTTTTGATATTATTATGAATCAAATATAAACAAAATTAGTTTTATTTTATGATAAATTTGAGATGGAATTTTATACACCTTTGTTACCTGTTACCTGCCAAAGCCACCGCTGCCTCAGCTTCATTGATTGGGATCATTCTTACCTGTACTAGGGACACACATAGAAAAATTTTCAACTTTTATAAAAATCCGATGGCCTGGCACTCACGGGCTCTTGCTTTATTATGTTTGTACTTCAAACCAAATTTTTGAAATATCCCAAATGGTTTGTGTTTTATTTAGATTCAAAGTTGTCAAGTCCCTATTGGAAAATACTTTATTAACGGTGGACAAGCGCATTTAAAAATTACTCAACAGCATCTTGTGATAGCCCAGAACTGCTGAGAACTTTATCAAATGTCCTTACAAGCCATAGTACGTAGTTTAAACTGTGAATAACCGTTTGATTCAGTTATTAGACCAACCGTAGTAAAAATTATAAGGAACGATAGAATCGTATGTATTCGGATGAAAAAACTAACTCTATGACAAAGTGAGTGATTGAAATTGGGGGCTATTTGAGTCAGTTCCTAAATACCAATAATTCTAATTGATATATTAAAGGTGCACTATAATAATAAAAGAGAAATAAAGAAAATTGCTTATATGAATGAATATTTTTATTGGTGTTATGTTTTAGTCAATGCAACTACTGCTTATACTTCTGTATAGTCATTGGATTTCTTTGTATTTCTTGTCATTATGAAATGTACTATTCTCTTTTATCATTATTAAAATTAAATTTTCTTTATTGTACTTCAAATTTTCACTTCAATTCTATGAAAGTCTCAGCTAAGTCTGCTTTATGTATAAAACGGTTCAAGTGGGCATTAGCTGACACATCTAGTTAGTATTATACATCCGTGGCTTTTTACTAATGTAGCATACGCTCAGCAAAGTTCTAGTTCTTCGTCAAAATTACGTTCAAAACTCGGAATCTCGTGGAATTTGCGTTTTCGAATTATTTTCTGCCCACAGCTGCCTGACGTATAAATAGCATAAATCCATTTAATTAAGAGTGTAGTTCCGCTTGGTAACTAAATCAAAACGTTCATTCGTGATCAGACTCCGTATTATCCACAATTACAAACCATGATAATAACTTCTCATCTGACTTGATGAGAGTGACGACAACATCGGTCAATATTTCGGCCCGTCTCATGCAAAGTGAACATCGCTACAATTACGTAAGCGTTAAGTGAGCGTTGAAATACACCACTAAAATCCAGTTTTACTCGCGGCGATTATTATCACTCAAAATTGCCTATTAGTTACCATTTCCGTTTGATCTCGACCACGCCTTTCGGATTATGTCCGATCTCGATGCGTCTGATCACGGCTGGTCGGATAAGTAAGATACTGAGGCCGTCGGTCGAGAGGCAACGCGCGGACCATAGAGAGTCACGCAACAAACTATATTAGATTTCCCGCGGTGATTGGAAAGCTTGAAAAGTGGACGATTGAAATGTTATCGATTCGAGGGATATCGTACTTGACATCTAGTATGAATATGAATAGGTTGCCAGATAGAATCGGTCGTGCAGTCATTTTATATGTGGACAGTTCTTGGAATGGAGCACTTGAGGTGCAATTGAATACCACAGAGATATTTACATAACACTCCACACTAAAAATCATAAAAGAATTTTTTTCCAGAAATCATTTCAAATAGTTAATCAAAAAAACGAAAAACTCTAACTTAACTTCATTATTGACCCCGTAAGACCATAAAAAAATTTGAAATCTTTTTTATGTGATGAGAATAGTATAGAAAAACGGTGGCAAATTTCAATGATACTCAACAAAAATCCATTATCGAATTATTATTTTGAATGGTCAAGTAAAACAAAATAGAGTTTGGAATTTTGTAGAAGTCAGTAACGAATATTTATCTTGTTACAAATGTGTGATTGAAATTTTTCTGCTTCATCTTAGGTATTGTAGATATGGAGCTATTCTGAAAGTCCCTCTCCCACCAAGCCGACCTTCTGCAACAGGAATTTATCAAGGATATGTCTTATTTAATTGTTTTCTCTCAGCTTTTTTTGTTGATTTAGCCTTTTCAATTTCATATTGGGGCTTCGTTAGGTGTTTTAGATGAACCTCCAGAGAAAATTTGTTTGAAAATGCAAAACAAACTTGAAAATGCCAAATTTGCAATATTTGAGCTTTTTTTTCGGGCTCATCTAGTACAACAGGCGACATTGTTCAATATTTTGTGAAGCAAAAGAAAGGTAAGATAGATTACTTTGCTACTAGATTATGTAAAATCTCTAATTTTATTCAAGACCAAATGAAATGAAAATATGGAATAGAAAATAATCAATAATCGTAACTTCCAACAAAATGTTATCTTCGAAGCATTGTTAGATTCAAAAGTTGTCAAGTCCCTATTGGAAAATACTTTATTAACAGTGGACATGCATATTTAAAAGTTACTCAACAGCATCTTGTGATAGCCCAGAACTGCTGAGAACTTTATCAAATGTCATTACAAGCCATAGTACGTAGTTTAAACTGTGAATAACGGTTTGATTCAGTTATTAGACAAACCGTAGTAAAAATTGTAAGGAACGATAGAAGCGTATGTATTCGGATGAAAAAACTAACTCTATGACAATAAGTGATTGAAATTGGGGGCTATTTGGGTCAGTTCCTAAATTCCATTAATTCCAATTGATATATTACGAGTACATAATAATAATAAAAGAGAAATAAAGAAAATTGTATGAATGAATATTTTTATTGGCGTTATGTTTTAGTCAATGCAACTACGGCTCATAATTCTGTATAGTCATTGGATTTCTTTGTATTTTTTTGTCATTATGAAATGTTCTATTCTATTTTATCATTATTAAAATTAAATTCATTTTATTGTATTGCAAATTGTCATTTCAATTGTATGAAAGTCTCAGCTAAGTCTGCTTTATGTATAAAACGGTTCAAGTGGGCATTAGCTGACAGATAGGAAGTTTCACATCTAGTTAGTATTATACATCCGTGACTTACTTTTACTTTTACTAATATAGCATACGCCCAGCAAAGTTCTAGTTCTTCGTCAAAATTACGTTCAAATCTCGGATTCTCGTGGAATTTGCGTTTTCGAATTATTTTCTGCCCACAGCTGCCTGACGTATAAATAGCATAAATCCATTTAATTAAGAGTGTAGTTCCGCTTGAGCAACTAAATCAAAACGTTCATTCGTGATCAGACTCCGTATTATCCACAATTACAAACCATGATAATAACTTCCTCATCTGACTTGACGGTGGTGACGACAACATCGGTCAATATTTCGGCCCGTCTCATGCAAAGTGAACATCGCTACAATTACGTAAGCGTTAAGTGAGCGTTGAAATACCTACTAAAATCCAGTTTTACTCGCGGCGATTATTATCACTCAAAATTGCCTTTATTAGTTACCATTTCCGTTTGATCTCGACCACGCCTTTCGGATTATGTCCGATCTCGATGCGTCTGATCACGGCTGGTCCGGATAAGTAAGATACTGAGGCCGTCGGTCGAGAGGCAACGCGCGGACCATGAGAGTCACGCAACAAACTATATTAGATTTCCCGCGGTGATTGGAAAGTTTGAAAAGTGGACGATTGAAATGTTATCGATTCCGAGGGATATCGTACTTGACATCTAGTATGAATATGAATAGGTTGCCAGATAGAATCGGTCGGGTAGTCATTTTATATGTGGACAGTTCTTGGAATGGGATGACTTGAGGTGCAACTGAATACCAGAGAGATATTTACGTGACATTCAACACAAAAAATCATAAAAAAAGCAATTTTTTCCAGCCATCTTTTCAAGAAGTACTTCAAATAAAACGAAAACCTTAACTTCACAATTGTCCTCTTGAAACCATAAAAATCTTTGGATTCTTTTTTTCATGCGATGAGAATAGTATAAAAAAAGGGTGGCAAATTTCAATAATAACTAACAATAAAAATTCATTATCAATTATTATTTTGAATGGTCAAGTAAAACAAAATGAAGTTTGGAATTTTGGCAAATGTCAGTAACAAAATTTTATCTTGTAAAAATGTGTGATTGAAAATGGAGTTCGAAACAAATAGGCGAGCGAAATTGACACAAGAAAGTTTTCAAAAAATTCTAAAAAGATTTCAAATCCTAGCTCATAAGATATCCCTTGTATTCAAACTAATATTTGTACATCTATAGAAGCTTTCTACAATCTTACATATACTCAAATTTCATTTTCGTTGCTGTCTATTATCTGAAGATAAAAATGTTTGTTTATTAATTCTTTATTTTTTTAACAGGGAGTGAAAGAAGTTCAATTAATTTGAGGTTGTCAGAATTGACAACCCGAAACCACATGTTCTGAAAAATTCAATGTACCTTACTCATATTAGGGGCCTGTAGAAGTTTCAGAAGATTCGATTTTCCGAGCCATCTGCAGAAGATCTGATTTTCTCGAAATATCATCGCCTTTGTGTAATTGGTATTTCAAAGGACGAGTGCTAACTGGAAAAAGATATTCTTAAATAGTTTTACTATTTTTATAACTTGCTTATGAGAAATCTCTAATGTTATTATTCAAGAAGAAATAAAATGAAAATATGAGCGTGAAAGTAATATCAGTTATCGCAAATACCAACGCAGAGTTTTCTTCAACTCATTGCAGTGAGAAGTGGACACCTTGTACTAAACAATTTGGTCATCTTATAGGTATTCTGAAATTTCTGAATATATAGTAACACCATCTTCAAAGACATGACGTTTCAACGCTTTTTTTTTTAATATTAACCCATTAAGACGACGTTGTTCAATAAGCAATATATTGAGGAGCAAAAAGGGTGAAAAAGATAAATTACTTTCAGATTTGATTATGTAAATTCTCTCAAGACAAAATTAAATGAAAATATGGAATAGAAAATAATCAATAATCTTCCAACAAAATGTTATCTTCAAAGCATTGTAGTAAAATCAGACCGAATATATATCTAATAAAGGATTGGAAAAATTTTATGAATTTAAAACCACTTAAAATTTTCAAAAAAAAACTTAATATTGAATATTTTGCTATATTTTCGTCCTTGACTTTATTTTTAATTACTGGAAAATGAAAAATATACAGGGTGTTCTGCACATGGACTGTCAAAATTTTTGGGGGCGTTAGTAGGGTCATTTGCTTCCTATTCAGTCTTGGAACCTGGGTCCTTAGTATTACAGTTAGGGAGGTATGATTTTTTTATTAGGTTTTTCTAAATTACCCAAAATGTACCCTTCTGAAACCCCATAACTTTTTGCGTGTGTTTTTTACATGCATTTTTTTCATTGTATTAAGTCTACATGAGTGTGTGTTTAAAAAAACGTATTTGTTGTTACAGATAACGCCACAAAATTAACACGTGGACCTTTTATTGAAAAAAAAAATAATGAAAGTATGAAAACATCTCCACTCCTATTGAAATTTAAGAAAAAGTTACAGCTATTACAAACTTAGTTTTATTTTAAAATGTTCTTTGGGTTATAACATTGCTAACCATATGCTATCTACGTAAGTCAATAAAAAAATTATTCTGCAAATAAGGTTTTAGTCAGAAGAGTGAAGAAAGTCGCACCTAAATAAAAGTACGGATTTCGACACAACACAGCGAGCAAGGAAATTTTACCTGCCCGTTTTAGACGCGTGTGAATTATTATTACTATTTCTGTCCTTAGGTTGGATTGGGTTAGTCGCCGCTGACTTGACCCTACCGTCATTCGAGATTTAACTGTCTCTGCTGTTGGAAGTGTCTGTGCCGCGTTGTTCAGTTTTTTAAAATTGTATTTTTTTGTTTTGTTACTTTTATCGACTTTTTGCTACTGTTGTTTTAATTTTGGTTGTTGATATGCCTTATTTCACCAACGCTGAGTATGCTGATATGGTGATGGCATATGGCAAGGCCGATGGTGTTGCTCGTGCAGCTCAAAGGATTTATCAAGCCGAATTTCCTGATCGAAGATTACCCCACCACGAAACATTCTCGACGACTTATCGACGATTAAAAGAGACTGGAAACTTAAATTTTCAAGAGCCTCGGGTCAATGTGAGGCAACACCATGTAGCAGTTGACGATCAAATACTTCAAGCCTTTGAAGAAGATCCAACTACAAGCATTCGTGTCGTTGCTCAAAGACTCTCTTAATCGTCCAGAATGTTTCGTGGTGGGGTAATCTTCTACCAACGCCCCAAAAAAATTTGTCGGTCCACGTGCCGAACACCCTGTATATCCACGTAAAAAACTGCTGTTAAGGTGATATTAATGCCCTCAATATTCCTCAATTTCAAATTGAGAGTGAAGTTTTGATTTAATCCTTGATTACCACTCCTCGAAGAATAAATTAATAAAGAGTGCAATGCAACGCTTTTGTCGATACACATATACACACAAAATTCTACAGCCATGTAACAGCTACATATTTACTGTAATCCGAGTCTCATTCACCATGAATTATATTTCATAAACAATTAAACAACCATAAATATGCGATATCAATCTTTTTGCTCAAGGTACTTACGATTATTATTTATAAATGCAGATCCTGAGCTGACTACGATTGATAATAAATTATTTATAATGATAGTGCGCAAACTCGTATTAACACCCATGGATGATTTATACAGCATCTTCGATCACTGGATCTTGCTTCCATACACGATATATCTCCCGCTGATTTCACTTTCATGGACTTCTTTCTGCTTATTTCGAAGTTATTCAGAAGAAAGAATGGACCAATTAGGGATTGGTTACGCAGGCACCAAAAATTCGGAAATTATCTTCGGTGGTCCCTTCGACCGCAGAGCTGCCAATGAAAGATCCTAAGATGCCGCCACAAGTTTTGAAGGAATTTCAGATTAGCCGTTTCATATGAACTTCGCCAGTTTATTAAAGGCCGAATATAAATTATATATATATTTATATATTATAAATATATAAATATTGACTATGATGTTCCTTTACATACGAAGCATCTTAATTTCCATGATATTGAGAAAAGTTCTACTCTATTCAACGCGATATGGCCTCAAATTTTTTGTTGTTGAGTTTTACACAGAGTCCGTTTTAATGGAGAGCAGATTGTATGATTTAATCAGGCCTTAGTTTCAGCCATCTTCAGTTCACGAGTGTTTTTTTTTGTCCCTTGTTGCCCGTAATAAATTGAAAGCTTGTCTTCGTTTTTATCATTTTGCGAACAGTTAATTAATTACAGGATACTGGTTCATTTCGCATTCATAAAAATTTGCGGATCTCCATATAAAGAACTTTTACTTAACCTGTTTTTGAGACACCATAAATCTTGGGTCGTTTCATTTTCTTCTAGATGCACAATTAATTCGCCTCCTAAACTTTTGTGACCTTGAAGGGGGGCATCCTGATCGAGTAACGGTTTGAGTGCCTTCTTGGAAGAAGTTCGGTAAATTTATATAATGGTTGTCTCAGTAAAAGTGTGATATTTTTATTCGAGGTGCAAATTTCGAAATTTGTTAACTATTCTTTGGTGTTTGATATATTACAACATTTGGACTGGAAATTTAACGTTTGCCAGATTTCTCTACCGTTATTCAATTTCAACGTAGCCACTTGTAAGGAGAATAATCCTTGATCTAAAGAGTCCACTACTGAGTACTGTGACTGCGTTAACTTTCTTTCTCTGAATTTTTTATACTGATTTTCTTGCCGTGTTTAATATCTATTTTTCGTTCCAGGTGAGTTCAACAATGAGGTCCTTGAACATTTACTTCTTTTGTCGAAGGTAAGAAGTGACAGTCATACAATGTAATATATTCGAACTAAACATTCACGCCATACTAGATTACTTGTCAGATCGCGATATAAACGGTCCAAATATAGCCAATTACTCTATGGTCGACATAGAATTTTCAATAGAGGCTGGGCTGCGAGACGGTGAACGGTTTGTTGACTAGTACATGTCATTATTTCAACGCGAATTAACATATTGTTAAAGGATTGTTTATTTGATTTATGTGTAACCGGAATGAGATCATCTCGTATTATATGAATTGATTTATTGCTGTGAGTTGTGCGAATAATCGGGCAAATATCAATCATTTGTTAATCGCATTAATCTCCTGCATTGGATCTTTTCCTATCGAGACAATGCATTTATTTCTAAATATAAAATTACAATTATCATAACCTTATGATAACTATTTGTGATGCAATATCACTTGTCAACACATTGCAACGTATGAAAAATTTAAAGATGAAAGTGCAAACCTCTTTTTGGCACCCTTGTTCACCTGAACAGAGTGCTTATAGATTTGCCCAAATGTCTGTATTTATCGAACATTTGGGTAAAAATGCTACCAATAGTTTCGTGAGGACTCGTCGATGAAGAATCTATGATCAAAATCGATTTTTATAGCTATACTATGAGAATGGACGTTTTAATAAAAATGGTTTTTGTAAAATACGTTCAGACGAAGCTCATTTTATGATTGGGGATTTTGTTAATAAACAAAACTGCTGTATCTGGGTAGAGGGAAATCCAAGAATAATTCATGAGACACCTTTACATCAAAAAGTAGTAATTTGACTGATATTACTTTCAATAAAACTCCATTCAATTTCATTAATATTATGTGCTTTAATTAAAGAATATAAGCCTATTGAAAAACCCTTTATAAATGTATAAGTTACTGATGAAAGTGTCCTAACAATTGTCTATTTTGATAACAGAATTGAGAAGGTAACGTTTATCCGGGAGGTTTCGCTTTCAAAACAGATGATAAACATCATTTTCCACACCTAATACGCAATCGAATAAAAATCGACATAAAGTGTCTATCCGTTTTTAAGGTTGGCGCAAACGGGACGTGAAACAGGGCATAAAAATCCAATGAAACGAAGTGTAAATGGTGTCGTTTGGTGAGGTTGGAATGGCCGCGCGCAAATGCCGACTCGGGACCAGTTACAAGCTCCCGACGGCTGATGGCGCATGGCCGCCTGCTGGCTTACTATCGCCCGACCCGTTCGGATATTTTAGACCGAATGGCCGACGGGCCCTCTTATAGGGGCCATTATGGGATATTGAGGCCGTTACAATTTGTCCGGTTGCCGATAAAAAACTATATTTTTATCGTTTCATTTCGAACGTGCGTTTTTATTTTATGGTATATGGATTATAATTTTTATTCTGATTTGGGAATTGTTTTCCTCGATTTTGTTTAAAAATAATTCAATAGTATTTCCTTTTTTTTTATTGATAGTCGACGGTCACATTATTATTATTATTATATTCAAAATTCAATCCAATTTTAATTATTACAAGATTTTTCTGGACAACAGCATTATGTATGCATGTGGGGATTTGAAAAATTTGTTAATCATTCCTAACCAATTACCTGTTGATTACAAATTAAGTTTCTTCTGATAAAATAACTGTATTGTGGCAAATATTTTCAAGAAAATATAATGAAAAATAATTAAATAATTTTTTAGATATTTTACAAGTAATGATAGGGCGTCAATATGTATGTAAATTAATTTCATTAATTTTGTTGATAAACTTCTTTTTATCTATTTGCTTTTCTTTTATAATTGAAAATAATTGTTAAATTTTGGTATTACCGAATTTTTCCGATTCAATTTAAGTAGGTAAATTAATTCACGGCAACATTGCATTATTTGAAATATTTGACATAATATGAACCTAAAGCTGGCAAAATAATAGAGTCAGGTAATGAAAAATATTAGAATACCTTAAAGACACATTCCCAGAAATTTGGAAAATTTACAATTCAACAAAAAATTACTTTTCTGGAACAAATGAAGCAGAAAGGTTGAATACTTGTTATTGTAGAATGCCGATCCGATCGTTCAAAATTTCTGTTGTTTAGAAAAACTAGATGTTTGGCATTCAATTTATTTTCAGGAATTTGGACTTTCATTTTGTTCACAGGATATAGCGTTTTTCTAAGGCGAGATATGGGATATTGATTAATAACAATTTTCAGTGAATAGTCAATCAATTGATGTTTTGCAATAAACATATCAGTATGATTCAGGAAGGTATTTGTAAAATTTCCTATGACCGCGAAATTCTCTGTTATTTCCTCAGATTTTTGTATTAGTACTTAATTAACAGCCACTTTCGTATTAAAAATTCAATCTAATTCTCATTTTTCTGGTCAAAAGCGGTTCAGATAGAAATTTGTAAATTTTTCCTTATTAATTTGCGGTTGATTAGAAATTTATTATATTCTGACAAAATAGCTCTGTTAATGCAAATATTTGGATAAAAAAATTATAAAAAATAAATAAACTTATTATTAGATATTTTTCAATTAATGATAAGGCGTTAAAATAATTGTTCAAATTAATTTCAATGATCTCGTTAGTGAATTTCTGATTCATTATTTTTCTTTTCTTTAATAATTGTGAACAGTTAATATATTTTGTTATTCCTGGATTTTTCCATTTTTTTTAAATAAGTAAATTAATTCGAGGAAACAGTTGAAATCGTTGATAAATTTTGAACCTAAATAAAGCAAAATTATTCAGTGAATAAATAAGACGTCAAAACTCTAAAGGCGCATTCCAAAAAATTTTAAAATTTTACGATCAACTAAAAATTAATTTCATCGGATGAACGGATCAAAAATATATTTGTCAATAGAGAATGTCAATCTGAACATTCAATATTTCTGTTTTATGGGAAATATAGGGGTATTTGCATTCTATTAATTCATTTTTAGGAAGTGGTAATTAGTGAATCAATAATATATAATTTGCAATAAGTATATAAATATGATTAAGGTAAATATTTGTGATATTTCCTTTGATCTCTAAATTAATAAAATTTGGAGTATCCTTAAAATCTGATGATCTAGTTTAGGTCATGGTGTTTTATTCTATACTTTCATTTTCAGCAACACAAATATTTCAAATAATATTCTCATAAACCTCCCAAAATTCCTATTTTGATATCAATGCTAAAAATGTTTCTCACTGAAAGTTTTTTTTTATTTAAAAGAATCAAACTGTATAGTTTAAATTTCACCAATTATTTCAAATACTGATAGTAGAGAATACTGGATCATTAAATTACTAAATATTGCAGTAGACGAATTATATCAGTAGTTAAACTCAATAAACAATTTCAAGCAAAATATTATTATTGAGTGCATATATTTTGAATTGATAAAAAATTGAAGCATTAGAAAAATTGAAATCGGAATTCTCTTTATCCTTCACTCAACTTCTCTATATTATATCTCTATATATAATCTATAATGAAAATATATATTTTCGACTATTTAAATTTTATTTCAATTCCATTCTTTTCCAATTCAAAAATTTTCATCAATAAGTAATAGTGATGATTTAACGGTCATTAACTTCAAGTGAATGAAATAGTTAAAATATTATGATTTTGCCTTTCGACAAAAGACTCACTTTATCATTTCTACAGATGGCTCTCTCGAACATTATTTATTCTATTTCATTATAAATATAACTGCCACATTATTCCTTCATAGAAAATTTTCAGAAATCATCATGTTTTGAAATCAATTAACACATCAACACGAACTGAAATTTCTACCGCATTCACAATACTGGATAACTGTTAAAAAACGACTGGGATATATTTCAAGCCAAAAAGCCCTACATCTTCAAGGAAGTGAACCCACTTTCTAATTTTACAACCCATTCCAGTTTCGAACAATAGTAAAACTTTCTAAAAAACGAATAATGACCTGCTGGAGAGGTCCGTCTTTTCACCTATACACTTTCTATTTTTATTCCCTTCTTTTACGCTCACCGAAGTTATTTTTTACTGTGGAATCACATGGGATTTTTCAATAAATGCCATTTTTTCAACTTAAAACTTTCATAAAAAAAAAGGAATTCAATATTCTTTACTTAAGGGATAAATTATTATAGTTATTCATTGAAATGATATTCCTTAGAAAATAAATTACTATTTCTCGTATTCACTTAATATATGCAGGCAATAATCTAGTTAAATTCATAATTGTAATAATGATTCTAGAATTCTGAATTGAGTGAACTCAGGATCATTTATTAATTGATGTTGAATAATAACTGGTAGTAAATTCGCGTAAATGTGTAAATTATATTCGGCATATGAATTATATAGCATTCCGGAATATTTATGGGTATTATTGCGTATACATAAATCATAGTAGCGGCGGCGTAGCTAGAAAACTTGCCGCGGACTTGATCATCGATTTCTAGTCGGCAGATATAGAATCTGGGCAATAAAGTTACCCGAGTAGGTCGGCCGTTTCCTCCATGCATAAAACAGACACAATGTAAATAAGTCTACGATTCGATCTAACCTGTGAACTTTCCTCATGCAAATGTATCAGTTGAAACTTTGTGGTATATCGCAATAGACCGCAAGGCAAAATATGTATGCTGTCAAGAGGTAATCTAGTATGATAAGTTTATTTAGACGGTGTCGTGCTATTTACTTGTTAGAGTTCAGTACAATCCCTGAAGAATTCATTTCAAATTGAATTTTATGAATTTTATGAATCAAAAATATTCACTTTCCTCAAGCGCTACAAATGAAATTAATCACAAACACTGAATATTCAATTTTCTACACATCTTTTCGAAGCTATTCTGAAACACATTGGTATTTTCTTCAATTATTACTACATTTTCATTATCAATTTTTTTTATTTCATAATATATGTTTATAATCACATAATCAGTTTTAAAATCAGCTGGAGAGAAAAAATTGAAATTGATTAAAGATCATAAATTTTTGAGAGACTTGAGAATCAATCAGAAACTGTAATAATTCCAAAAAAATTTGAATATGGATACATGTAGGTATTCATCTGAGCAAAGAGTCAAAGTTCAGGATCTTGATTTTGATTTTGAATTAATATTATTTTAATAGATTAATTAGCTTCAATAAAATTTAAGAAAATAATAATAATCAATAAGTAGAAAGAAGAAGTTTCAAATTCTCACGTTTCTCAACCTATGATGAATAATTAAACATTTATTCATTTAATGTATTACCTTATGACATAATTGGGAAAATTTGAATTTTTTACAGAGTGCGCGTCAAAATTATGGAACAAATTCATTTCCTCTTAAGAAAAAAATTTGGTAACAAAATTCTGTATGAGATAGATTTCTGATTCACTTTTACCAAATATTCATGCTGTTTATAAGGATTTTTTTGCACCCTGTGCTATCTTTATCATCCCCCTGAATTTTTTGCAGAAAATGGATCATGTGGTCATTTTTAGACAAAGTCTTTGTATCTTCTTGACAGGAGTGCAGTTATTTTCACAATTTTTTTTTAAATTAGTTCAAATAGGTTTTCATTATGTACATTAAGTCATTGCTTATTTACTTTGAGACGATGGTACCTGATGAAAATTGTCACCAAATGAGGGAATGAAAGGGAGTGAAATTTGAACAACCTCTTTAAACTAATTAAAACAAATTTTCATGAAAATTTCTGGACACCTTTGAAGGAGATTCAAATACCTTGCTAAAAGTAGGACATGACACATTTTACTTATTCAAAAAATTTATAGGGATGATAGAGATTGCACAGGGTGCAACAAAAATCCTTCAGAAATACATAAAAATTTCGTAAAAGTGAAACAAAAATTGATTTTTTTAGGATTTTTTTTGTTAAATATATTTGTTCAGAGAAAATGAATTTGTTCCATGAGTTTTACGAGCATGGTATATCAAGGAAGTATAAAAAATTGTGAAGTTATCCGCTTATTCGTTCATTAATTTTGCCTTGGTTTTAACGTTATTCTTTTTCATTCACAAAAATCATATACAGGTAGTAAATGATGGAATTGGCCAATGAACAATAAAAATTAGATTCACAACTGGACTAAAATAAGCGAAAATTTAGTCTTCAAGTGAACATATTCAAATGATTGCATACCCTTAATTTTCTTTATTTTTTCATTTATTATTTTTGTTCATTTATTCTTTCCTGTACTTTAGAAATTAATTAAAAATTTTTCTTTTCACGTTTCTTATTCATTTTATTTATTTGGCGAGATCATATAAAATTCAGCATAAATTAATAAATAGGTGAGAATAAATAAATAAAATAAAAATTCGATTTTTTCAAATCTTAAAAAAGTATTAAAATTCAGCCTCCAGCCCAACGCCGAAAATGGACTTACTTACGGCCATAACTGGGGTAATTTCAAGTTATAATATTATATATGTAGAATAAGTTTTCAGTCTTTGTTACCACAAAATTCTTTCCCATTTAATTAAATATCCAGTTCCATACATAAAGGTGGCTCTGATAAATTCCCCTGAAAATAATCATGTTCGTTCTCTGAATGCCCTGAAAGCTTCGCATCCTATGTTCTCTTTCACCTTATTTTACTCCACTCAAAATAAACGCTCCTGAAATTACTCATTCACCATTCTAATAATAGATATTCCAGTTTCGTAAACTTATCGATAGGTGTTGAGAAGTCTTTTTGAAATTTAATTTAGCTCCCTTTAACTTGTACAAGTCTTTGAATGAATTATTCTTTTAGCGGTTAGTACTCTGCTGTTATATATATTTTATCACACTCATCCATCATTTTTTTTTCTAGTTGAAATTTAGTGGATGCTACAAGTGAAATGAAAGATGTATTTGTTTAACTTTTTCTGAGTTATATTTCGGGATACATTCTTCCTCACCTTTGATATATGCTTGTACGAATACGATACAACTGAGTTAAAATGCTAATATCGATTTAATGGTGGAACTGAACAAACTGTCTCTGTTTTGTCATTCAACAAGGAACCCACTTCAGAAAATCCACTTCTACACTTCTAAATTTCACCTTACACTTTTAAACTTTGAATTGAACGTTTCTAAATAACCCTTCCTATTTTATTCGAAAAAAATTACAAACAAAGCTCTAATTAACACACAACAAGATAGCAGCACCGTCGGAAACTATCATGGCCGACGGATCGTCCAAACCGGCGCATTGAAGGTCTTCCATTCTTAGGCCAACTAATACGTGTGGAGATATATATAACAGTGGCGCCCAGTCGATTCGTATTTAAATTTGAAATTAGTTTTATTTGAATTGGAGTGATTTCTTATTTTTTTAATTAGAATAATATATTGATACTATTTTCCATCAAACGTCAAGCAGAAGAAAACTAGCTGATTCACTAAATTTGTTAGAAAAATTCCAATTTTTTTAATCTACCATTGACCAATTTTCTTACCCTTCAAATACTTGCATATTGAGTAAGTGGTTTTTACTGCACGTAATTTTAATTCGATGAATATTGAATTCTGCTAACTAGAAATATCTTTTCTTTCATTCGTTTTTGCTTTTTCTAAATCAGACAATTTATCATTTGCTTGATCGCTATATTTTCAATATGTTCAATTTTGTAAGTGGAATCCCAAACATCCTGTCTTGAAGATGATTCTCATGAGTCGAGTCCTGCTCTTTATCCAGAAATGACTTAATTGCTCTCTATTCCTCATTTGGAACTTCCTTCCTCTGCAACCAATATATTCTTTCTGGCAAGGTCATATATTAACTTCTAAACTTTTTTTCTTCTAATTTATGTTGATCATAATTTATTGAATTACTTTGTTCCGAATGCTGTGATGGAATTTAATTTTATCTCAGAAAAATGGCAACTTTGAATTCTTAAACGTGTATTTTATTTCTTATAGATGAAAATGGATATCAAGTCCGAAAATTTAAATTCTTTTTCCTTATTAAGGGGTTGTTATTTTTTTAACTTGTAATTACTAATAAATTTTTGATTCACGATCACGATTGTTCTGAAAATGCAACTTTCTATTAATATTTGAAACAATCTTTTATGTTTTAGTTTTTTTGTAAAATGGTGAAAAATTATTCAACGACTAGTATCATTTCATTATGTTATTTTCAGTGTTGACTATTCCGTGACCAGAATCATGCTTCAGGTAGTTCATCACCGTCACCTAGTCTAATCCCAGAATTATCTAAAAAAATTGAAAAAAAATCGGTAAAACAGCATTTAATCGTTACTTTTTCAGGACGACTAGTACAAAACATTTTCAGAGTATACGTGTGTGTGGATAGCTTAGTGCATGTGTTGGTTAGATTGGTAAGATGGTTAGAAGATCGAAGAAGGGTCATGGTACTGTGCAGAGGCGGAGTTTTCTTTGATAGACTAAGATGTATCGCTTCATTATCCTTTAACTTGGCGTCTATGAGCCTGTCAAATTTTAATAGTTTTCTAGGTCGGCTGCTTTTAACATGTAGACGGTAGTAATCGATATTCTGATTTCCGAGTCTGCTTGGCTGGTGATTATTGATGGTTTGGTCACGAATAAACGTGAAACCTTGAACGCGAACTTCTTAGATGTTAAACAACTAGGTAGTTAAATTGCTGAAGTGTTTATAATTTTTTTTTCATGGGAATTCGATTTTTCAATTTTTATTTGTTTATCGTTTCACTGAATATGTAAAAATATATTCATTTACATCTGTTGATTATGTACCTATCCATTTTTGTTGTTTTCTCTTCTTGAATTTGTATTAACAAATTATGGTTAGAAAATTCTTTAATTTACTTTAATACATTATTTTTATATTGGCATTTTAATCCCATTTATTTATTTATGTTAGTAACTTTGACATCGAATGCCAATTAGGCTCTCACTGAATTATCACTAGTTCTGCTACATATTTCAATTTTTTTTACATTGCGAAAATTTTTCCGATGAATGTATCAATTTGAGTTAAAAGGTATCACTAATTGAAATCTAGATCTTTTAAAAAAATGTCCATTATAATTAGATGCAAAATTTGATTCTCGTTCAACACTCATCTAGCAATTTTTAAACTAGTCCAAATATCTCAAAATAATCCAAAATGATTGAATAACTGTTTTCTAAATGCTTTATTTCGATTTGTCATAGTATGTGTTCAAATTTGTATTCAATTGCGGAAATTCATTTGTAATACGAGTATAATGTTTATAAAGTGGAATCAATTTCGATTCTTCAAAATATGTTGCACAATTTTAAATGTTTTAATCAATATATATATTTTTAAATATTCCTTTGAGTATTTATGAGTTTGAGTATAATCATCTTTATTTTTAAATATTCGCATTTCAATTAGGATGTATATTTGATTGTTTTATTATTCCCATTTGAGTCAAAATTTTCTTCTTCTAGTCTAATTAGGATGTATATTTATTGTGTACGTGGTGAATAAAAAAATTAATGAATGAAAACTAAATTTGTGATAAATAATCATTGCTGAGATGTATGCTGATTTCAATTTTCAAATAAAGCATCACTTTAGGCCGAGTCGACCCTGTATTTATACAGCGAAATATGAATCGAACGTGAATTAGAACCCCAAACAGAGCAAAAGCCACGGCCAAAGCCCTTTCAATCTAACCTCACTTTCCGGAACATGACTGCGTGTGTTTTGTGAGTTCGGAATTTCAACAGTTACCTTTAGTTCGGGGTTGAATATGTTCGAACCGTGTTTTTTACTCAAATGTTTTAGTTTTAAGGTGCACAAAGTCCAGTTTTGAGTAGAGAAAGGTGAGTTGGTTTCGTTTCATTGTAAAAGAGATGTCAAAAAATGGCTTCCCGTACTGGACCCCACGAGGTATTGATTCATATGAAAAAATTAGTTCATGCGCGATCTAAAGATTTATTTGCCCTGAAGGACGAAAAGAATTATATATATTCTTGTTTTCATAGATTTTGAAAATATTTATAATCTCATATGTGTATATGCAGAATGATGTTGCATATTCTGCAATTCCGTTTGTCTACTATAATGAGAATAAGACAATAATTACATGTGAAACAAGAGTTGATATAAAAATCACGAAATTCACAAGACAGAAAAATTGTGAATGTGTTTATGGCTGAATATTATATACAATATATAATTTACAAATTTTAAGTCTCAGTAACTACATGGATTTTTAGAGACTATTATAGGTATTACATTTTTTATGATACATATTTATATTATTATTATAAAAGCAATTTAACCAAATAACATATAATTATTATAAAATATGGCATATTCTGCTAATTATAAAAAAAATTCTATCGAAGCAAATTTGAACTCCACGATTTCATTTGTTATAATTGAGCGATGAAGATTTGCTTATGGAATCAACTGTGATCATTTCTTTGTTATTATGAATTCAAGATTTTTATTTGGTACGAAGCTATATACCTTAGTAGACTATTTACCACGGGTCTTTATCCGTTTGCATCAAAAACCAAGGAATGCGTATTAGGTCAAAAATCAGCAATGATGACATAATGCAAAATCAGAGAATTTTGTTTATGATATAAAAACTAATAAAAAATGTCTTATTAGGAATTGAAGCAATTCGTTAACTTTGAAGTATTTTCCAAAAATGGTATAATAGTCAATATTGAAGAACTCAAACCTTTCAAATGTGATACGTCTTGAAATAAATGTATATCGAAACTTTAATCATAGTTTTTATTGAAACTATAAAGTATAAAGTATAAATGAATAATAACATCTTTTATATTATTTAAGTATTTTTCATTTACATTAATTTCATTTAAATTATATATTTGTAGAAAGTTTCTTATGGACGATACTTGTTCGTCAAATTGAACAACCTATAATTATTGTTGAAATCATTTATAAATCTGTGATATCTCCTACATTTATTTATGTTTTTGTTAATATTCAATTTGTTTGTAACTTCAACAGCCTCTACCATTATTGGCACCATGTATAAATGCATATATCTGAGATATCTCTGTAAGATATGTTTTTGTTGATATTCAATTTATGATGAGCAAATGTTATAAATAGGATATTAAAAGTAAAAGAACAAAAAATAATTATTTGTTTGCACAGTAAACATAAAAACTTTGGGAAAATTTAATTCATCCCCTAATTTCCATCAGATATCGCCCGTCTATATGTCTGGCTGTCGGAGCAACTTATTGATATGAGTTTGGCATCACTCCACGGCCCTCCATGTTATTGTTTATCTCCGAGGCGAGACGCAAAGTCCCCCTTGGCCCCCCTCTTGAAACCCCTCGTCGGCTGAAAAACTGGCACAGCATCATATCCATGGACTTGAACCCGTTTCAAAATGGCAAGTTCCAATAGTTTTCATTCTTACAACGTCCATTCGTCTTTCTTGACCGATGGATCAAATTCGATATAAGGTTTATATTATCGAAGTTCCAGAAGGAATTCTATATTCTCATAGCGCTGAAGATTGTTCTCAGCTGCCTTTTCTAATACATTATTTATGAACCGCCGATGGTAAAGTGTTCTTAATAAAATTCAACTCAACTTCGGCCGATTCATATAGAGACATGAATATATTACTAGACTAGTGACCGTTTAATTAATCTGATTAATGAAAATAATTGTTGAAATGGGAAGATGGTAATCTAATCTCATGGGAAGTGCGTCCCGCCTTCCGATGTAATTGACTTATTTGGGAAAATGTACTAAACGTTCTCTAAAATTTTTTTGGTGAACAGCAATTTCCTGTATATTCATCTATGCATCTTATTTAGTGGGTAAAAGAAAGTTTAAAACAGTAACCCTGCAGCAGATAGGTTGATTGATATTCAATTACAATCGCTTGTGAAAACAAACTTAAAGAAAAATAACAATATAAATTGATTTGTTATTTTATCTAAACAAAAATCGATAAAGTAAATTTATTCGTAAATTTATTTTGGAAAATTTTTCGAAATTATATAATGAAAATAACAAGGACTTGAGAATTTACTCTCAAAACTATTATCCCTCCAATATTTTGTATTTTTTATTTCTCAAAATTGTTTTTGTTTTATTTTTTATTTTCGCCGGACTCAGCAGGGCCTGCACATTATTTTAAATTAGGGATATCGTTTTGAATTTTGTAAATTTAATTTGTATGCTCAGAAGTATTCATTAAAACCAATGTATTTCCATATTTAATTTTTTGTATGTGAGATTTTGAATTCATTTAGTTACAGATTGAAAATATGAAAGTCCTTCGTATAAATACATTTAATTACTATAAAGAATTATTGAATCTTGGTTATTTTCGTTCTGGTTTTATTGAATAAGGAGACCTTATAAAATGATGAAAAACAGTTTACCACAAATGACAATGCAAGCAATGTTCTGAAAACGGTGTACAACAAATTATTTTTCTTATTTAATTGAACAAGTCTATTTTTGAAAGTGTGAATAAATCAGAAATATCTAAAATTGACAATTATAGTCTTATTCATCAAAGAAACCAGTAACTTGGAAGATATCCAATGAGCTTGAACAAATAAGCTTGAAGAATTTCGTGGAAAATTTTTTTTGACACTGTTTTTTTTCATTTTTGAGGAAGTCACGTAATAAACTGAAGAATGAAAATGGGGTTTGCAATTGAATTTATGTCTTTTTCAACCTAGGAATGTAAAAAAAAAATTCTGTCAACGAAAAGTTGAATTTTGAAAAAAGTACATGAAAATAGCACCATTTTTATTCGATTCAATAATTTTCAACGAATATTTAAATCTAGTTGTACTACTTTCTTAAGTGTGAGAACAGCATGCAGAGACAACCGAGACGGCCAACTCCGAACTAAATTCGTGTCCGATTTAATTTTCTATCTCTCTCCGAAAAATGGGGCTGTTGTCAGATGGCGCTGACATCAGTGCCGGTGAAAGAATGGCGGGAAATTTGAATCGATAGCTGAGGATCACTGAATTTTAAAAATGAATTTTGCGAAAATAATGAAAAAACTTTGATCCTCGATATGCAATGTATGATTTAGGCAAACCTTTGCAATATCAAAGATGAAAATTTTTTCATTATGTTCGCAAAATACAAATCGATATTTTCATCTTGAAAATTAAAAATATTTATAACACACTATTGATTACAGCTCTTTTTATTGAACAATATGAACATTTTATCACTTATTCTATGCTCTCGAACTGATGACAACTATTGTACAGAAAATAAACATAAAATGATGCAAAAAATAACAAGGGTGCAAGAAATAATGAAGAATGTGGATGTTGGGGAAAAACTAGCAATACAAATTTGAGATATGGCTGGAGTAATTTTGATTTATGATCAACTTTAAACAGGAAGTGGACTTTACATGGAACTTAACAAAGGTTGAATTAACAGAACAGACTGCTGAAATAAAAAATAAATTAAAAATTACTCATGGCGCATTTTTTCAATTTTTTTCAAATGCTTTTTTTTTAGCTTCGGATTTAATTTCTTCTGATTTTTTTTTGCACCACCAATGATTGCCAATCCTACAGATCTCAGAAGTTGTTATATCCCTTATGCGATCCCTGTGTTCCGAACAACCCAAGTCCTCAAATACAACGTCGGATCTAAGTATCTGATCCACTAGCATGCGACTCCTGCAATATACTCGTATTATGTACTTCACCATCAGCTGCAAGTAATGAAAATAATAATGAAATAATATTTCATAAATCAAAAGCTTCAGTTAATCAACAATACTGTAATACGATAATGCATTTGAAATAATAGGTTTGTTCATCTCGCAGTTCGAGAGTGACTTCAACAAACCTACTTTGATTGAAAGAATGTAATACCTGTAGTTGTTATAGTACTTGCACTTTGTTGTTCCTCAGCTATTTGGGATCTCTCACTGCCTGATATGTTACCTAAAACAATGATCAAGGTTTGAACATTTAGGGAATCATGTAACTTATTGAATTCAAATGTTCTCACATGCAAAAATGAAATATTACGCAAGTGAAAAGATGAAAGACAACAAAATAATTATATTGAAGATACAAACAATTAATTTACAATACCTGACGATTCAATAGATCCTACAGCCCGTGATTTCTCCATTACTTCATGTGATTCCTCAATGATTCCTCAATTGCATGTGATTCCTCCATTACTTCAATTACTTCAATGTCCGATGAAGGGTTGACCCAAGCCATAGGAATAACATGTCTGTTTAACTTGTTGCAATTTGAATTTGTAAAAGAATTTTCACTAAAATGTCCATCACAAATTCTATGACTTTTTCTTATCACAGCACTAGAACGAAGACCAAGAGCATTCTTCCCCAAATTCATCCTACAAAATAAATTTTTAACTTGAATAATATACTTTCCATCCAAAGCAAGCATCAGATGAAATAAATATAACTTTTATTCTTACCGCTCAAGATTGGAAGGAAAATAAAATAAATTATTGACTTCGTCCTCTACAGCACCGTATATAATACAATGATGATCACCCATCTTTTTGAGTAAATATTAACTCTGTTTTTCTCAAATTACAACTGTAGACGTTGGTGGTTGAAATTAAAAGAACCATGCTAAATGTTTTCAATACAAGTTTTAATGTTTGAGGGTTAGGTCTATGCGAAAATTTTCTTCTTTTCATTTATATTGCACATAAATATTTTCAATCATCCAGTCAATGGATACAGCGACATCTGAAAATAGGTTCGAAAAGTGGGACTAAAATAGACTTATGCTAGTTGAGATCCAACAGACAGTGACACAACATAATCCTTAACATCGGACAAAAATTGGCATGGAGTTGACCGTCTCGGTTGTCCTGACAGCATGTTTCCTCATTAAATGGATACAAATAATCCTGATCCATAGTAATTTATACCTTATTTGATCAGCAGACCTGTGTCTATGTATATATTGATTTAGATTTGCAACTATTCGAGGTAACTTCATATTTGTAATTTCAATATGTATATTAATTTGCCTTGTTTTTGAAAATTGATGGCATTCTGTTCAATTTCGAAATGTTTTATGCTATCAAGTTTTAGGCTTATTGGAATTCGAAAAATTTCATGACCATTTTTCCATCAGTCGATTGATTCGTTTTCTGTCATCCAACGAGCATGTTTAACGGACAGACTGATAGTCAGTTCGACCGTATGTCGTCTAAAAATGCACCTTTCCTTTTTTCGTCGAAGCTCACCGACGCTGTCAGTTCTAGTTCTCTCACATGTCGTTCGGTTTGATTTACAGTATGTCTCTTCTGCTAGTTGTCAGACCTTTCCCATAGTGAGTATGATATCTCCATAGACATCTGCCGGCTTGCATAAAGACGTTGCGCGTGCATTCCTGCGAGCCTTGTGCAAAGTTCAGGCCAAGGAGAACCAAAGAACACCGCGCCAGATACATGTCTTTATCGAAGGACCGTGATAGAGGTGCATAGTTGAGAGATTAAAGGATTGCTAAATATGTATCAATGATGCTTTTTCCACAGTATACAATTGGAGATTTTGACCTCGTGTTGTTTTTGTACCATTGATATATCACAGAGCTTCAAGTTTCTGCCGACAAGAAGGTTGACATTTTTTTTCGTCTATTTGCTCTCATCCGTTGGTGTTTTCTTCAAAAAACTAACTACGTAGGACACTGCACTTTGCCTGTTTTATTATTTGTATTTCCCGAAGAACTGTGACTTCCTCTTACTGAGAGAACATCACCTAATTGTCTAAGCTCATGATTTTTTCGAATGTTGTGCCATTTTAATCAGTTCACGTTATCCATGGCTTATTGTAAGTGCACGAAGCGAGATTTTCTGTATTGCAACATGTTTGTGTAACCGAACTGACAGGTAGATGCTTGATCGTGCTGCGATCTCGGATTCCAAAAAAGAATATCCGTTCACTCTGAAGGTTAACAATGATACGAAAGTGCAGAGACGGCTTCCAGGATTTAATCTTTCGCTCATAATTTTATAATTTGTTTCGTTTAATGGCTGATAAGTGATAAGTTATCATGGTTACCAGTTTCTCCTAGTTTATGTAATGATCTTTTTTTTTTGAAGTTTGCTTCCTCAGTATGTCTTAAATGGGAATTTATTTCCCTTTGAGGTGTGTCTAAAGACTTCGGGTAAAAGAAGACGTTCAGATTACACGCGATTTAACGTCTTCGAAATCGTTATTCAATTTGACTATCAAAATATGCTAAAGAATGTAAGTAAGTATTCTATTTCTACCTACTTAATTTCTTACCAACCGCGTTACGAATCGTCTTCCTTGGAATATTTTGAAGGTTGATTTATCGTCTTGTGTTACCGGATTTGTGACATTCGGTGCTGAACACTTAACTGATTAACAAGGGATTAAATGGGTAATTAGACGTGAAATGGCCAACGTGGGAGATATGTGGGCAATATATAATTGATGTATATGTAAATCACTTTATCGGCAGGAAATTCTAGGATAAGATAGGTAAACTTCCCGAGAAGAAATTCAAATCAAAACAAAAATATGCAGATTCACTTGCCTCCATTCTTGAAGCAGTTACATTTTTGTTTAGAAAGAGTATCGAAGCGAATAGCACTCAGGAGTCTAGCTCCATAAAAAATAAATATTTTTTGCTGTAAAATGAACCTCTAAATTTCCTTATTATACAGGTTGTTCGGCACATGGACCGTCTAATTTTTTTGGGGCGTTGGTAGGGTAGGGAAGGGGTTGCTACCTTTTCAGTCTTGGAACCTGGGTTACCCACTTACCCAAAATGTACCGTCCGAAGCCCACTAACTTTTTTTGCGTGGTCTTTTACATGCATTTTTTTATTGTATTAAGTCTACGTGTGTGTGTGTTTAAAAAAAAACGTATTTATTGTTACAGATAACCCTACAAAATTAACACGTGGGCCTTTTAATAAAAAAATGATTATGAAAGTATGAAAACATCTCCAATTCTATTGAAATTTAATAAAAAGTTACAGCTATTACAAACTTAGTTTTATTTTAAAATGTTCTTTGGTTTATAACGTTGCTAACCATATCCTATTTACTTAAGTCAATAAAAAAAAATAATACTGCAAATGAGGTTTTAGTCAGAAGAGTAAAGAAAGTCGCACCTAAATAAAAGTACGGATTTCGACACAACACAGCGAACAAGGAAATTTTACCTGCCCGTTTTAGACGCTTGTAAATTATTATTACTATTTCTGTCCTTAGGTTGGATTAGGTTAGTCGCCGCTGACCTGACCCTACCGTCATTCGAGATTTAACAGTCTCTGCTGTTGGAAGTGTCTGTGCCGCGTTGTTCAGTTTTTAAATTTTGTATTTTTTGTTTTGTTACTTTCATCGACTTTTTGCTAGTGTTGTTTTAATTTTGGTTGTTGATATGCCTAAATTCACCAACGCTGAGTATGATGATATGGTGATGGCATATGGCAAGGCCGATGGTGTTGCTCGTGCAGCTCAAAGGATTTATCAAGCCAAAGATCCAAATTTCCAGGCATATCAACAACCAAAATTGAAACAACAGTAGCAAAAAGTCGATAAAAGTAACAAAAACAAAAAAAATACAAATTTAAAAAACTGAACAACGCGGCACAGACACTTCCAACAGCAGAGACAGTTAAATCTCTAATGACGGTAGGGTCAAGTCAGCGGCGACTAAACCAAACCAACCTAAGGACAGAAATAGTAATAATAATTCACACGCGTCTAAAACGGGCAGGTAAAATTTCCTTGCTCGCTGTGTTGTGTCGAAATCCGTACTTTTATTCAGGTGCGACTTTCTTTACTCTTCTGACTAAAACCTTATTTGCAGTATTATTTTTTTTATTGACTTACGTAAATAGCATATGGTTAGCAACGTTATAAACCAAAGAACATTTCAAAATAAAACTAAATAGCTGTAATTTTTTTTTTAAATTTCAATAGGAGTGGAGATGTTTTCATACTTTCATAATTTTTTATTCAATAAAGGGCTCACGTGTTAATTTTGTGGTGTTATCAGTAACAATAAATACGTTTTTCGTTAAACACACACACACACACGTAGACTTAATACAATAAAAAAATGCATGTAAAAGCCCACGCAAAAAAGTTATGGGGCTTCGAAGGGTACCTTTTGGGTAATTTAGAAAACCTAATAAAAAATCTTACCTCCGTAACCGTACTAAGGACACAGGTTCCAAGACTGAAAAGGTAGCAAATGACCCTACCAACGCCCCAAAAAAATTTGACGGTCCATGTGCCGAACACCCTGTATAATTGATTGTTGGATATAGCTGACCGAAATAATTTCTGTTGTGTCCACTTTTATTCTAACTCATCGACGACTTTTCAGTCATGGATTTTAGTTTTCCACAAGTATAATTTTTTTTTAATTTCAGACACTACGACAAATATATGTCAACTTCCAAAAATAAAAAAGTAAAACCTCGGACGCCTTTTAAAATCAATAAAATTAAGAGGTCAGGATTTTTAGTAACCATTTCGATTAATTTTTCACCAACCAAAACTGAATTGATCAATCTGACCGATGTCAATCGAACACGTTTGTGTAGAAGCATAGAAAATTGAAATTTCTGGTGGAATTTTTGACATTTCTCTTTTCGGATTTAACGAAAAATAAGTAAATTAAAAATATAACTGAATGACAAGGATCAGCCAAATTTCGTTCAATAAAATCCTTGGGAAACTTGCGCACAGAGATTATACTTTCTAATATACTTTTTCAAATTTTGAAATCTCGTAAGTTGTTGAATAAAAAGACCCAAGCTACCTGAACAGTGCTTTTACTAGTTTTTCATACAAATCGAGAGGGGAATGGGTTCCATCAATTTCATTTAATTTGGCCATATTTCTACATAGTCAATTCTGATCGACATCACACACAAAAGTCAATCGTGTGTGAGAAAGACTAACCATCGAAAAGGACAGTGAATTTTCATCAAACCTTCCGGAACGTGAAGGAAGCGTGTTTATTGCTCTGGCAAGGATTATCCTCCCTTCCCTACATCAGAAGGAATTCGAGATAAAAATTCATCAAATATAGAAGAAGGCACGTAGGCTTCAGTCCGATATGAGGAACTATGGACGCAGTATATCACGATTTGAACGCACTGATATGGCCGACAACGCAATAAAGCTTTGTCTATAAGGGTAATATTTCGCGGAATCCCATGCTTTAGAAAGTCGTAAAAAGTCCGAAACGGTTCTGATACTTATTCGCTCGATATGTTTTATTGGAAAGGGAGGGACCTAAAGCTCTATTATTCCTGAATTTTAAAGTGGGATAGCAGTAGGAGGCGTTGGGTGTTTCCTAAAAACGTCGATATGTTAGGAAACATAATGTAAATAAATATTCAGAGTAATTTGAGTCCCCGATGAGATGTTCAATTTTTGTTGTATCATTTTTGATGTAATTATTGTTGAATAAACGAGTACACATCTTGAAAATGACGCCAGTGCGTTTACAATGCGTTCGTTGGCCGAGCGATCTGAGGCGCGCGTGATGTCAGCTCTTGGTTTCATCGATCGTGGTTTCGATTCCCGTCCACGATGAAAAAAAAGTGTTTTCCGCCATATTCTGAGATTGTATCCATATATTTTGATATAATAAGTAATTCATGTAAACATACCCTACGTCTTTGTGACACTGCAACTCAAAAAAAACAACTATCTCAAATGATAATCATAATAATGATCACCATTAATATTTTCATGACAGTCACTAAGAAGTAAAAAGTGAATATAATTTAAAAAAACTAAAAAAACACGATCATAAAGAATATCGGGATAAAAAAGTTAGATATAATTCAAAAAATCAATTTATGACAATAGTATATAAAAGATACTAGTAAAATTGAGAAAGAAGCGTGGGGCGCTTGATTAATTATGGCACAAAACGCCCCACCCTTCTTTATTTATTTTACTAGTATCTTTAATATACTATTGTCATAAATTGATTTTTTGAATTATTTCTAGCTTTTTTAGTCCGATATATAAGCGTGTTTTTTTAAACTATATTTTTTTTATTTAAATAAGAATGAAATCGCTGCCATCATGCGTAAGTGAAATATGCCGACTGTGTAGGGGGCTGGGGTTATGTAGATCTTGGCCCTTAAGAGTCGATTGGGCCAATAATTTCGTATTTCACGGAATTATTATTTATTTTAAATTTATCGAGGGTTGAATTTGGTATTACTGGGATATATGTGTATAGAATGTTTTAATACATGTAATCCATATTCTTTATGAAATTCATCATCAACTGCAGATTTCAGGGATTTCGATTTTAAAAAAATTCACAAGTGTGGAAGATGGAAATAATTTTTTTCGGGATATCAACAGAACTCAAACAAAATTATTAATGAAATTTCGAAAAAACTTTCTCGTATCATTAAATCTAATCGCCCCAACATATTTTAAAATTATCCTGCTGCATCCGAGATTCCGCCGTCATTAAATCGGAAACAACGAGGAATTCCTGCACATTTTATATAAATATGTTAAATTCAACGCAACCCCCTTGAGCCCCGTCGCCTCTCGGACGACTGAAAAAAACTGTACGCCTTTCAGAGTACACCGGGACTGCGTTCTTCGGCGGCAAAAACCGATGAGATCTTCCAGTTAGCCTCCAATCAGACGAAGATCGAGTCGACCGATGTTACATTTTTCATAAAGCGAACCTTGTCAGGTATCCTGACGGATGTCCCGGAGTTTTATGGCCGACCGGACTTGTTTAATACGTCAGATGCCCCATTAGAGCTTGTTATTGGCTGTCCGATATAGTTTTGCTATCGCGAATTGTTATTGTAGTACTAACAGCTCGTAAAGACGGGCTTCGAGGGGGAGATTTCATATAGATAACGAAGGATGAAGGGAACTGAATTTCTTGAATGCAAGGAAATTTTGGAAAAAAAATGTTACTAGTAGTTTTCGAATTTTATTTCAAATTATTTTTATGCTAAAACCTATTAAGTGTGCCTACCACTGGATTAAACACTCCTTATATCTGGTATATTTGGCGAGATTTATTAACGATCATTTTCTGTCGTTAATTGAAGTGAATGTCTTGTCAAACATAGATTCTTGATAAGTATCAAGTAGGATTTCCTAAAACCAATCATTCAACACATGTTTAACTAAGGTTAATTTCAATGTTTGAAACAGAATATAAACAACAATGATGTTATGAGTTCAATGAAATGGCACATACGTAAAATGGTCCTTCGAGCCGGATTAAAATAATTATATTCCAACATCCACTAACGTTTCGATAGATACCTATCTAATATCAAACATTTTTCAATTTCCATTGATTGTCAAGACTAAAAACCCAGAGACAAGATCAAATTTGTACTTATTTATGATTTGAAGACTTATTCAAGTTTATTCTAAAACTCGACATCCAAACTTCCGACACTTGTGGGAACAGCAATTATCATTCCTGGATTTTTATTTTCGAAAATTTCTCTTCTTTGGATTTTATAGATGTATCACTCCATTTTATCTGACCATTCTAATCATCATGTTGGACCAACTTCGTCCTATCGCTGTTTAACACTTGAGAGAGCTACTTATGTTTTTTTATTCTTAATTTCATAGGGAGCTTTGTTTCTTCGATATCAGATCTAAAACTGGGAATTCATTTTGTTCATATTCTGTTCAGAATGAAACAAAAAGTCATACAGGGTCCTGGAAACCCATCGATAAATCACTACTGACAAAATCCACCGATCCAATTATAACTGAATATCGAGAGACTGCATTACCACCAAGAGATTGGAGAATATCTAAACCTGGTCAAGGCCTTTTTTCCCTGTTGATAAAATTGAAAATGAAAGAACGCGAACATACGGACCAGAAGATTGTCCAATTCCATCTCATTAGCGAAGGAAATGCCAGTGACAGCCGCCTGGGCTTGCCTCTTGTAAGCGAAGCCTTATATAGAACCGGTTGGTGCGCGAGAAGAAATGGACAACACAGGGCCAATCCGAAGAAGAAGAAGATAAGGTTTATCTGTTGTTCAAGAGGTGGCGGACCAGCGCGCTTATAACTACCGTTATGAAGTTTATGTGGTAGTGCAAATAATGGTACAATTAGCGGAATATGTTATCGCGTTCGCTACCGAAAATATGTTATTGCTTTTGGCCGCATTTGTTGTTGATAGCACGGGCGAAATTGGAAATTGGTGACGATTCAATCAGTCAGCCTCTATCAGAAGAGATCAACGGATTATTGTTGAAGTAACGCAAACTTTCTCGTTTGAGTTGTTGAAGATAATTCAAATTCTTTTCACGCAATGATTGTATAAATTTTATGTATATACCGGGTGTGTCTTTGACCACTGCGTTAATTTTAACCATAGATTCTTGACGTCAAATGGAACATTTTCTTTATATAACATTTTTTCCAAATTTGGCCCCGTTCAAAAGATTAGCGTGTTGAAATCTCATAAAAAAATTGCATTTTCACCTGTAGTATTCAATCGACAACATTAATTGAAATGATCTCTTTTAGAAGCTTTTTGATAACAGTCATGCATATTTTGGCATCAATAGATTTATTCAATTTCTTGTGGGTTTCTCACTACTACTGTTATTAGTGTAAATTTAAAAAAATGTTCTAATATTGTCAGCACTTCTAAGAGCTAATTTTTTGCCACGAAACGACAAAAAATGTCTGTCAAAACTTTGGTAACAAGAAGAATGAGAGATTATGGTTTTTGCCTTAACAATAATCCTACGCAACCATTGATTATTAATTTTCTCAATTCAGAAAATTACAATCGGATATTATTCGTTGCGCTGATAGCAACGAGAAGTCCTACAATTAATTTTTATTCTTCTATTTTCAATCGAATCCGGAACTTTGAAAGATGAGAAATAATGCCCCTTTTCAATGTTCAAGTAAATAATACCTAACTATTCCTCAAAACATCTCTCATCGAAGTACCAACAGCGAGAAAGCTCAATTACCTGAATCTTAAAAAATTATCCAAACGAAGGATATAAGCCGTATGCACAAGCATCAACTTTTTTCTCCATCTAATTATCCCCATTCAGATCGCTAATGAGGACAAATCAAATCATTTCCCATCAAAAAACGCAAGAGTCACGCAACCTTCAGTTCAGAAGATGATCCTTAAGTGTACCCTAAGGACTGCAGGTTGCCAGACCACAAAAAGTTGTACGCAATCAATCTCTGGAATGTCATAAATGCCCAACACGGAGTTCTGAGTCCTTAAATGGCGAAAATTACAAGGTGGTTTTACGCAATCTGTGATTTCTTCCCGGTAACATTAATTAAGTTTTAAAAACTGCCTGCACCGTGAAAGAAGACGTAACAACAACTGTCATACTGGTACGAATAAAAATCTAAACTGTTCTTGGAAAACGACTGGCTAGGATTGTTTTTCAAGGAGTTCTTGGAGATGTTTCCTTATATTTATTTCTCGATGTTTCCGCATGGTTTTTAGAAGATTTATTCCTTGGAATTAAGAGGGATATGTGGCAATTCTACATGACAAAATGGCAATCGAAACATCAATGAGTTTTTAAAAGTGTTAATTTTTGTCGTGTTATATCTTCAAATTATTGAATTATAATTGAATTATAAATTCAATTGTATATGCTTTGAGGTGTAGTTCAAAGTGATCACTGCCATCACTTTATTTTCTAAATTAAGGGGAAATCGAATTGTTGAATATATTTTTAAGAAGCTCATTGGATGGAAAAGAAACAGCTAAAAACATAACTTTTTTTATGCTGAGCCCAGAAAGATCAAGCTTGAATAATTATCCACCTTATATAAGTGCTTCAAGAAAGGATGCCAAACAACTGCAGTTTCGGAAAGCGTGCTTTTGACTGCGGTATTTATGTATATATACCTCTTTGACAATGGAAATCATTCAAGTCGGCTTTTTTGAGGTCTCTACTTCTCACAAACTCAAGAATACCGCTGATCCAGTTTCTCCCTGGGCTTCTACATCTTTTTTCTTCTTTGGTTTCCTTTTAATGGAAAATAAAAAAATATTTACCATTCACCATCATCTCAAAACAATCCGTTTCTTTTATGTAAAAGTACAATTATATAATATTTCAGGAACCGTCAAATTTCCAGACTTCACTGAACCATGTACAGTATTTCGTATAAAAAAATAAAACGATAAATAATATGGAATCATATGAACTCTTCGTACATGGTTTTATAGCGTCGAACAAATTATTGTACAATGGAGGATAACATTTTTTCCGAATTTGGCCCCGTTCAAAATTGCATTTTCACCTGTAGTATTCAATCGACGACATTAATTGAAATGATCTCTTTTAGAAGCTTTTCGATAACAGTCATGTATATTTTGGCATCAATAGATTTATTCAATTTCTTGTGGGTTTCTCATTGCTACTGTACAGATTGGTTAAATTGCATGAAAAACAAATATCACTTGAACTAACTTAAAATGCTTATAACTTTTTAACGCAGCTGAATATGGAAAAACCGTATGGGATAAAAGTATTTCTTTTGATCTCAAGAACGTATGGTTAAAATTAACGCAGTGGACAAAGATTGACCCTGTATATGTATATATATAATTTGGAAGTAATTTTCTTGGGGTTAGTTTAGGTAACCCATAAATTTGAGGAGGTATAACATTGTGGATCTTGAGTTGATTACAGAGTTTTTTAGGTAAAAGGTTCTTGGTTACCCAATTTTTTATCATTTCATTGTTCCTTTTTGAATTATCTGTGTCTGATCTCTGTTCAATTTTTGTAGGTTTGTTCGTCGTTCAGATGTTCTAGTATTTTGTTTCTTTATTCATCGTGGTTCATTATAACTATTTTATTGGATTTATCTGACTTCAGAATAGTCAGGTTGGGATTATTTTGTATTCAATATAAAAGAAGTGTTATATCAGGAATTGCAGACAGATCAATAAAACTTACATTACCAAAATATCGCATCAAACAATAAAAAAGCCAAAGAAATCTTGAAACAAAATAATTATCTAGGTAAACTGATAAAGAAAAATATTTAAAAACTGAATACATGCATCTAATATAATAGTAAAGCTCAAAAAACCAACTAAAATATACATAGCAATTCCATACGTGAAAAACTCTGTCTGAAAAAAATCAACCATATTTTCAAAGACACAGATATCAAAATTGCACATAAACCACACAAACAATCTGAGACATCTCTACACGAAGCTAAAATCCAAAACTCCAGAGAAAAATATCGAATTGTGTTTACAAACTAAAATGCAAAGAGTGTCCAGGAATCTACATATGCCAAACAACACAATACATCAAAGAAAGGATCAAAGGCCATAAATATTAAAAAACACCACAGCCCTTTAAAAGCACGAACGAGAGAATGACCATCATTTTGACTTATGACAATTTTAAAATTCTGCATAAAGAAACCAACAGCAAAATAAGGACCTTCCAAAAATGATATACATTCAAAAAAAAAAGAACTCAATAAATGATAGACAGACCTCAAAACCTATCCAAAATTTACTATAGCATTCTTGGATAATATCAAATTTATGTCGAAGTAATATCTGTGAATATATTCAGAAAACATCATCAAACACAAAGAAGAATGAAAATAAAATATCTTCTTGAACAATGTTCACACATATACAGATGGCATTTCAAATGATAAATTGAAACCTGCATATACAAAGAAATATTTGAAAGAATAATTCTAATTGACAGCTTTCACAACATGATGAACATGATTTTGATTTTTCTGAGTTTTAAGATGAATTGTTGGACAGGTAGGTTAGCATAAAATATCAAAATATCAAAAAAACACTTAATAATCTAGTTATACATGTTAGATGTGATTGTCACTGTATTTTTAACACATAAATTTGAAGGCTCAATGTACGCCGAAACATATGTAGTAAAGCATTAATATAAAAAATAGATGAAATCTTATTTTGATCCAGTGCTCTAACCCCAAGAAAATTACTTCCAAATTATATATAATATAGCACAAGAAAAAGTACATATTTATATGTATACATATATAGTCTTTAGAGATACTATGTGAATACGGAAGATCTTTACAATCTTTACAAAATCTCTCTTGATAGTGAGAACAAAGGAACATCAGAAGCTTTCTCGAGTGTTAGACAGCGATAAATCCAAGTAGGTCTACCATGCTGTGGATGAAAACTATCTGATAAAATGGAACGATTCATCTATCATATTCAACGTTGAATATCATTATTAATCCCATAAGTACACCATCATTTGAGTTGCTGGAAGTTTGCAGGCCAGTTGTCCGAATAAACTTGAAGAAGTCAGCAAACCACAGAAAAATACAAATTTGATCTAGTGTTTGTAGTTTTGTCAATTTGACAATTATTAGTGAAAATTTAAAAAAAATGTTCTTATATTGTCAGCACTTCTAAAAGCTAATTTTCTGCGTTGAAACGACAGAAAATGTCTGTCGAAACGTTGGAAACAATGAGAGATTATGGTTTTTCCTTACGCAACCATTCATTATTAATATTCTCAATACAGAAAATTACAATGGGGTATTATTCGTTGGGCTGATAGCAACGAGAAGTCCTGCAATTAATTTTGATTTTTCTATTTTTAATCGAATCCGGAACTTAAGAAATAATGCCCCTTTTCAATGTTCAAGTAAATAATACCCAAGTATTTCTCAAAACATCTCTCATCGAAGTACCAACATCGAGAAAGCTCAATTACCTGAACCTTAAAAAATTATCCAAACGAAGGATATAAGCCGTATGCACAAGCATCAACTTTTTCTTACATCTAATTATCCCCATTCAGATCGCTAATGAGGACAAATCAAATCATTTCCCATCAAAAAACGCAAGAGTCACGCAACCTTCAGTTCAGAAGATGATCCTTAAGTGTACCCTAAGGACTGCAGGTTGCCAGACCACAAAAAGTTGTACGCAATCAATCTCTGGAATGTCATAAATGCCCAACACGGAGTTCTGAGTCCTTAAATGGCGAAAATTACACGGTGGTTTTACGCAATCTGTGATTTCTTCCCGGTAACATTAATTAAGTTTTAAAAACTGCCTGCACCGTGAAAGAAGACGTAACAACAACTGTCATACTGGTACGAATAAAAATCTAAACTGTTCTTGGAAAACGACTGGCTAGGATTGTTTTTCAAGGAGTTCTTGGAGATGTTTCCTTATATTTATTTCTCGATGTTTCCGCATGGTTTTTAGAAGATTTATTCCTTGGAATTAAGAGGGATATGTGGCAATTCTACATGACAAAATGGCAATCGAAACATCAATGAGTTTTTAAAAGTGTTAATTTTTGTCGTGTTATATCTTCTTTGAAATTCAATTGTATATGCTTTGAGGTGTAGTTCAAAGTGATCAATTTATAACTAATAACAATGCATTGGTCTTTTATTGGAACTCAAATTTTAATTTTTAGTGCAAATGATTCTGATATACATATCTCAAAATTTTACTCTTGGATTTCAATCCATTTAACCCGATAGTTCTTTCCCCGTGAAACTATTGCTGAATTTGCTGGACTTCTATAGCTATGAAAGCTTCATTTTACGATCTACACTGCCATCACTTTATTTTCTAAATTAAGGGGAAATCGAATTGTTGAATATATTTTTGAGAAGCTCATTGGATGGAAAAGAAACAGCTAAAAACATAACTTTTTTTATGCTGAGCCCAGAAAGATCAAGCTTGAATAATTATCCACCTTATATAAGTGCTTCAAGAAAGGATGCCAAACAACTGCAGTTTCGAAAAGCGTGCTTTTGACTGCGGTATTTATGTATATATACCTCTTTGACAATGGAAATCATTCAAGTCGGCTTTTTTGAGGTCTCTACTTCTCACAAACTCAAGAATACCGCTGATCCAGTTTCTCCCTGGGCTTCTACATCTTTTTTCCTCTTTGGTTTCCTTTTAATGGAAAATAAAAAAATATTTACCATTCACCATCATCTCAATACAATCCGTTTCTTTTATGTAAAAGTACAATTATATAATATTTCAGGAACCGTCAAATTTCCAGACTTCACTGAACCATGTACAGTATTTCGTATAAAAAAATAAAACGATAAATAATATGGAATCATATGAACTCTTCGTACATGGTTTTATAGCGTCGAACAAATTATTGTACAATGGAGGACCCATAACATATGAACCCAGAGGAGCACCTGCTTGTCGAATTTCGGAATTCACATCAGAAAATTAAGCTCAATGGTAATCTTATGGTAAAAAATACAAGACCAATATGTAATTTAAACAGAGGTCCTCTTGTTTTCCATTCAATTGACGCCGCAAGATGCAACTAGCAATTTCAATGATTGAACATAATGAATGATGATATAGCCGAACTGAAAATTGCTTCATTATTTTCGATTAAATGGTTTATCATGCACCTTACACGATGAGACGTCTCAGTGCCCCGGAGAACTCCGGCTCGGTGATTGGGGGTTAAGCGTGAGGCCGTTTTTTTTACAGAGAGGAGTTCTCACCGCTCTTCGTGCTATTATGGCAATTTTGAGGTTATCCCCCTTTACGTACATGCGGTTTTTATATCGAACGGGATGAAGAAATTCATTTGTGGTATATTTTCTCACCCTAGTTGAAGGAACGTTTCCTGTTGGTCCATCGGGGATAGTTCTGTTCAGCACGCAATAAGCCACATGCTTCTGTGGAAGACGTGAAGTACGTGACGAAGCTGAAAACTGCTAGGGATATAGGGGAAGTTTTGGATTTCCTGGGAATACTTGGGGATTCATATGCTGAGAAATCGTCAAAGGAAAGTATATACTACCGAATCAGCTACAAGAGTATATGTTTGAGTATTTATTAATTTAGATTTTTATTCTGAGAAAGAACTATGGCGTTTATACGAATGACTGTTAAAAATATAATTCACTTTCAATGGAATGCCATCATGAATGGAACTAAATGAAAGAAATCGATCATTCATAGTTTCGTCGAACATTATAACAATTATTTGTTGTGAGTTATAATTTCTTATATGTATAAAAATTTTATTCTTACTCAAATAATAAAAATTTTACTCTAAGGTAGACATTACATGTAATAATGTAAACAAAAATTCAATGCCTTTGTTTCAGCATACACCACATCAGCAATTATCATCTTAATAACAATAAAATGACCAAAAATAACAAAATTGTTTTGTTGATACAAAACTATCATTTATTGTCAATACTACTTATGAAATAAGATTCTGTATATCATTATTTAAGAAAATTATAAAAACGCTGACACAATCAATGGATTAAAATATTTAATCCTAAATTCAAATGTACAATATGATTCTCGAAAGACTGCTATACTCGGTGTCCGTTTTTCAAATAGGACACCATGTGTATATGTATATTTTGACATCTCCTCAATAAAGTATATTGAATGGTCTATAATTAATAATGATAAAGGGTGAAATTCTTCACTGATGTTTTTTATTCAACTATTTTTAAATTCATTGGCATTGGTACCTGGTTTTATTATGATTTGAATTTTGCAAAAAACTGGCGATAATCAGCTCAATTTTGAAATATTACTTACATTTCAGCTGATGGGTAATTCATTTCAAAATTCCTCAGTGTATAATTCATTATAGACCGTTCGATACAGTTCGTTGAAATAAGTTCATCAAGAGTATTTCGAAACCATAGACATACAGGGTCTTCCATTAAAAAAAAAACTTCAGAAACACCCATCTTGAGCAACATATGAATTAATGTATTAAGGGGCATTCTTATGTTAAAAGACTATCCGTGACATTCCGATTGAAAAGAGCAACAATTATAGTTGAATTCTCATCCAAATTTATAACACAATACCCATCTTACACAACCTATAAATAATCTTTCAAATTCAGGGGGATGGTTTTTATTCCCACATATCTCTATATTGAAGATTTGAGAACATTTTTTATTTTAAGTTATGTGAATTGAAATAACGAGCATAATACTGACGACTCATAAATCCCTTTGTTTTGGTTTGTTTTTCGATATTTAAAGTATTGTTGAAAATTTTCTACAAGACTATGATTATTCGATCAATTTTGGTCTATTTGTCACTTGAAATATATTGTATATAGTATAATCTCCTTATATCTTGGGTATGCTTCTGGGACTCACTGATTTAGTGACGAAAAAAGGAATAAATTCAAATGAATAGTTATTATAGTAGATCAAAATTCGTGAGTAAAACTGAAAGCTTCAAATCATCTTTATTGATATTATATTTGTTCTGAACAGCGCAGAGACAATATAAACCAAGTTCATCTACGTCAGTTGACCTCAATACAAAATACAAACCATTTCCCCCAAAACCGACGCCCATCCCTTAATCCCATATTAAAATTGCATTCATAGCTGGCTTTGATAAACACAATAAACAGAGTACAACATGAGTAGTTTATTAGAGAAACAGCGTAGGCGCTGAATTAACAACAAAGCCCGTCCCGGGGCCATTTAACGACGTTACACAAGCTCCATCTCTCGGCGCTTGCTGCATTACGAGATAACTCATTCCTTCGGACCGCGAAGTGAGTAACTGCAGTCTTAATAACTGTCTGGAAACCCTACCCTCCTCCCGATACTCTATCTGGTTCTCCTGCTGGATGATGCACCACTCCGCCCTGCAGGGAATTTAGTGGCCGGCAACCCTCGGAAGGCATTGTGGGAACCCACCACCGACTCCACACAGCACACACGTCTCTCTGTGTGTAATATAAATAGATACCGCAGGAATTGTAGACGCTTGAGAATTCGTCCATGTTTGTTCAGGAGTGTCTGATTGTTATTTACGGCAATTGGAAACCGATAATCGGATTTACATCGGTCTATTGGTCGTAGACGCACGTTTCAACCGCGCGCTACTGGATCTGAGATCTCAATTTCGTTTATTGGAGTTGTCTACCACAGGGTCTATTTTTCGATTAGAAAGGTCTGTTATTCTTCGTTAGATTCGAAATTGTGATCGTGAATTAAGGGTTGATTAGTAATCTCAATTTTGAGTGGGCCTCAACGAATATTTTATTGATTTCCATTCTGCATTCTATTTGTGTCATAACTTAAATTAATTGCCTTCTTGTATTTTGTTATTATAATTAAATTATTCAACGAGCATTGAACAAAATGTAATCAAAATGTCAGCAGGAATAATTCAAATAGGTCTTCTTAGTATTCACATATTGAAAAAATATATTGAATCGCTTTGGAATTTACAGGTTCAAAATAGGACGTAGAGGATCAAACTTATAGAAATATTTGATATTTATGGAAAATAAAAATCATGGCAATAATGTTGAATTGACGATCTAAAAGAGCAGTTATAGAATTCAGCGTATTGTAAAAATTTATGTTAGATATTGGGATTTTCTTATGGAATGTTCAATAAAAATGTGAATAAAATCCGAAATTTTAATATTTTCAACAATATTCGGATGGAAAATCAGTATATATTATAAATTATATAACATTCTCCGAAGAGCAATACCTAAATATGTGTTTTTATATGAATATTTCACTTTGGAGTCTTAAATAGGAATAGGGTACATAAACAAGTATGTCTCAGCAATATTATGGTCTATCAGAAAGCAAAGATACATTTTCTGTGTAATCTTGTAACGTATCCAATAGTGGTAGAACCCAATTTGAAACCTTAAATCGGTTATAGCTTTGAAACGGGGAATAATTTGAAGACTCACTCTGTATAATATCTCTGTCATAATAATTAATTTATTTTTAAGAAGAATTTATTAAAATTTACACATGTAAAAACAATACATGTATTGCTCGATATTATTTCGTCTATATTTTATTATTAATTTTTTAAAATAAACTAATCCACTTCGAAGAGTCCATCCATCATCTATAGGATAAGACTCCCTTGTATGAGGGGGTCGTAAGTCTAATTCTTCTATATTATAACCAGAATTGCTCTACTCAAATTTTATTTACTGTACTTTTTTTATGACTACACCTAGCTATTGTGAATTATCTTCAGCACAATAACGTATTCAGTCTACTTGCTACCTTTTTTTACCTGTCATTAAAATTAGGTCAGTCTATGCTTCCTCGTTTTTTATGAGTGAGGTATTTTGGAAAGCGTGAAATTCTTAACAGCCCCGAAAAAGGATGGACAAATTGTATACACTTGGTGAAAGTTTGCTTTTTAGGTTTTTTATGCCTTTTCACGAATAACTGATAAAGGTGCGCTACCCATAAGGGTAGTTTTCACAGTCTGAAAAGTTTCTATGTATTTTTAACGTGAACAAACTTTCACATTTTTCTCGGCAATAAATAAACCCTTAAAAAGGATATTTGAATGGGGAAGAAATTAGTTGTGACTTTTTTAAGATTTACAACCCCCGCAAAAGCTTTCAGAGCCTAATGAAGGTCGGGATCTTCCAAGTAGTCAACTTTCTAAAAATTTAACTTGATTTAGGCTGTTTAAGAGACTTATGATTTCTATAGTCTTGTTGAAAAGGGTGTAGTAACATCTGTTGGAGATTTCAGTTGCTACAATGTAACCCAGGATATACAGGGTTCATGTGTATAGTGGATCCATTCCATTCTGTTGCAAAGTAAGCTGTTTGATTATATTAATTCCTTAATAATTTCGTGCATGGATCATTTATTTACTAATTAAGCTATGTAGTTAAATCATTGCGACTTTAATTTTCGAAAAATGTCAAAGTTGATCTCAATGAAGTATAAAATAGCATTGCATATATTTTTCCCAAATCGTTAATAGTCTCAATTATTTTCGGCGAGTAGTTGAACAATCTGATGTGGGTGGTGAAAATATAGTTTTTCTTTATGGAAACAGAATAACACGACAATATATTGTTGACATCAGAAACACGAGATCGATCAATGAGGTGAATGAAATGAAGGATTTGTTTTAGTTGATTCCCAGTTAATTATTTTTTTGTTAAGTATCTATTTTTCTTGGCAATTTTTACTTCTTCAAATTTGCCAATTTATTGACCGACATAGCTATTGAATGAAATATTCACAATAAACGTAATTTCGGCAGAAAGATCGTCTAAGCTTAGGTGTTGTTATATTTTATAGTTAAATGCAAATGTGGATCTATTCGTTTCTATAATGAAATAACAAAAAACCAGAAAGAATGAAAATCAAGAAAATTCATTATAAAATTTATACAAACATCTCGTTTGCTATTTTCAACAACCTTTCGTATTCATTCTTAATTTGTTATTATTTATGTGAACCCTAAAGATGATTTAAAAATAGAATCCACACTAAAAGATCTCCAATAATCATGAATTGTTTCTTTGACTAATTTCCAGTTTACAATATGAGATTCAAGAACTGGATATTGTTTTAAAATATTCCATAATTCAATAATTAAACGAGTCTCACTTTGGTGCATCCATTCAGTCTGACCGCATAGCGCTGGATGTTCTTTTCGAATAATTAAGAGTCACAAATATTTCAAGAGCTGGCAGTTAATTTACAATCCGAGTCTTCGGCAATAACATCGCGTCCTGAAAAGAGATTAGTCATACAGATGTCTTCGTTACTCCACTCTCCTGTTCTGATTTCAGCAACCTCGTCTTTATCATAAGAATATTTTATAAATCCCCCACCACTCTAAATTTACGATTACCGAGGCCCGCTTCTATACTTTAATATATCTTTCAGCGTGAATTAGTGTTGGAACCGGGTAAGATAAATTAGCCACGGGGATAAATCTCAAGGCTCCCTGTGTATATACAGTGCCAAAATTGATAGCCGACTATATTACTGACTTAACCGCTTCTCCTTTTCTTATTACAGAACATAGAACTAATTCAGAATAAGTTTCAGTCCTTTATTGTTAAATTTCTTATACTGTTTAATTTTTTTTATTTCCTCTTCTAACGAGTGATCGTAGGCAGAGATCTGTATTGAAAGTCTTTTTACCCCCAGAAAAAAAAATACACATTGAACATACAGAGTTCCCTTCTTCATGGGGATATATTTTCTTGCCTAGAATTAAACATATATAAAAATAAAATTGATAAAAATAATATATAATACTTCTGTTTAATATGGCAACTATTACTGCTCATTTTGCTTAAAATTTTTTTAATTCAGTTAAAATTGTTGTTGTTTCATTCAGAAAAAATACGTCAAGTTAAAAAAAAATTCTGAAAATTGGTTCAGATCGGAAATAAAAAATCATAATTTGAAATTCTCATCCCAGTTTTCATCATCAAATGATTATTACTTAAATTTGCTAATATTCCTCATAGTAACTTGTTTGAAAAATATTATTTTTGGTATTTTCGTCAATTTCAATTTTTTTTTATTTGTTGATTGAATGAAATGATGTAATATTTGTTTCCTTATCCGTTATTTTTCCATATTGTTCATATGTCACTATTTCTGAAATTAATAGAATTCTGCATTGATTATGGACCAAACATTATGAGAAAATTCTTTCAGGTCTCAAACGGAAGTGAAGTCGATTAAAAAATTAATTTTGAGATTTTTAAAATTTTTTAAATTTTTAAATTGAAATTCTTTGGAACAATTAGGATTATTCTTCCTATTACGATTTTTCTCAAAGTCGTTAATAATTCAATACTGACATATTTCTTATTGTTACTCATTGCCCCTTGTATTTCTGCGAAGAAGTCTCGGTAATTGATTCTATGTGCATTACTCGAACAAAAGCATGGGCGGGGTTACGTGCATCGTGTATTGAATAAGAACCGTAATTAAATTGTAATATCTCATGCATACTGTCATAACTTGGAGATAAAGGTGTAATTCCGTACATAAATTTATGTAAATGATCTTGTAATTGCGGCTTAAATTAGCACTTCCTAATGGATCGTCATTTGGAGTGACAACTTCTAGTAGAATCGCCGTTACGACCTGATTATTGTTGTATGAATTATTATTCTGAATTTTTACTTTGGGTTTAAATATTAAAAAAAAATTAAAGCTGATTAAGAAGCTCTCTGTGAACTCTTTCATATATTAACACACAGCTAATTGAAATCCAAATTCTGTTTATGTACGTGAATATGTTCGTTTCAACAAAGAAAATATAACAGTTCAAAATCTGTAATTGAACTAAATTAAACATTTTACTACGCATGATCGAGTACTAAATAAAAAAAAGATGTGAAATAATTGATTTGTTATTGTGTCACATCAGTAAATTCGTCAAATCCTTGAGTTAAATTAAATTTTTCTAATGGTTTGTTCAAGTTGGTTTTATGCAAGATATGTTCGGACGATGAATTAAATTCATAAAATAATAATCCAAAGAAACGAAAAACTTTTAAGATCTTCACCAATAACTTGAGAATAGATGATGGACAGTGGGAATAAGAGAAGAAGTTGCATCTAATTAGACAGTATAATTTGTGACATTATTTAATTCATTGAATGCATCATATGACGCATAAATTTTTTAAATTTCATTATTGAAACATAACACACGTAGTATATTCAATATTAATCAACTACTTCCATACAACTGAAATGAAAGATTAAAATTAAATAAAATCAATCGAATTTTAATAACGGTAAAATCGAATAGAGACAGTATAACGTGAATACTAAATAATTAAAAATAAAATAAGAATAAAAAATAATTACAAAATGGATACGAAGAAGTTTTAAAACCATAGGATTATAATCAAAGTATTTGCATTGGTCAAATCATTCTAGTAAAAAAATTTAATCCTCAATTATTTTTTTTTATTCTTGCAATTGTATAAATAACAAAGTGAATAAATTTAGTCTGGAAATAAATTCAACATAAATCATTTATTTTGTCATAGAGTTGGTTTTATCACTCAAAAACATACGTTTCTATGGATTCTTACACTCGGTACTACTGTTGGTCGAAGAACTGAAGCGAACAGTTATAAACATGTTCGAATTACATTTCTATGACTGGTCGAAACACCTGACAATAAGATCTCTCCAGTTCTGAACTATCAAAATACGCTATTGGTACATTAATTTTCGAATGTCCATGCTCACTGGTTTATATCACAGTCATTTTAATGTAGTTGGGACGAAGCTATCAATTCCATTAAATGGAGCATACGACACAAAAACTGTTTCATATCAATATTATAGGAAAACAATTGTAGAGATATTTAATATTTACATACAACTGAAATGAAAGTTTAAACTTGATTAAAATGAATGCAATTTTAATATGGGGAAATATGAAAGAAATTGATTATGACTCTACAGTTTTATTAAACTGCATTTTCTATTCATTTTTTTGAAAGCCCACCTCTAATTGAGTAAATGTCATCGGGAGAATTTTTGGAATATTGTAAATCCAATCATTTTGAACATAATATTGGGTTGGTTTCTTGAACCATCGTTTTTTTTTGTAGAATCCATTGTTGAATATGGTTCGAGGTTGTCCTTCTGATTAATGCATGTTTGATTTACGATATGACGGTGAGAGAGGTAAAACCGGGGGACATTCCATTCGAATATTCTTGTAGATCTGCCTCTGCGGTAGTCTGCCCATATTTCCGATGATAAACTGTCCCAGCACCACACAATTCAGAACCTATCCAGTCCCGATCTTTATCCGAATTTACGAGGTTATTGTTTCCTATTTTATACGTAACATCTATAAGGGTCGATTATTCAACGCTGCGACGCCTCTGATAACGCGTTTTGTTCTCTGTTTCAGGTAAGAGAGAGACGGTCGAAACGTGGGGAGTGACTGGGAGTTTATGGCCTGCACCCCGTTAACTGGTAATTAACCGCTACAATGGCACTCGTGAGTACATATCACATGATCCATCTCCCGTTCGTTTTCTGTGGCTCTCGGGCTATCTATGCGCACTGGACGGGGCACCTTTCGACTTGACGATTTTTGTGGGTTTTCACGGAATCGAGGCGAGCTATGGTTAGCGAATCCCGAGGCCATGAATGAGAAAGTAAAAATAAATTCTATGGTGTATAGTTTGAATGACTATTGATTTTGAAGTAGACCTTGAAAGTTTAGTACGTTCTTTGTTTCGAATTTTCTATTGTTTATTATCAGGATCATAGGGAATATTCGGAGAGCTAGCAACGTTTACGAGTTCAAACTAGTTCTTGAATATAAACAGGGTACTATGATTCGACCGACAAACTTCTAGCAGATATTTTCGATATTATTTGACACACTTTCTTTCGAAATCATTTAACATAAAAAAAGTACAATCAGAAAATTTGGACGTGTCTCCAAGACCTTCTCTGACGAGTTGTTATCCACCTGCTAAAAGTATTTCTCTTTAGGTAAAAAAAAGTGAACATTTTGAAATACATGAATTTTTGATCATTTTCAATTCGGATATAGAGGCATATAAAATTTATTTTCCAGACTCCTAATGCGGTGAAGTTATTGGTTCTCTCAAGGAGCGATAAGAAAAATGATATTTTTAAACATTTATCAGACGAAAATAGCGGTCGATGATTTTAATTAGAAGTTTAGAAATTTTGATTCATCCTGCTTATTTTCAAATGCAACACTGTATTGTATCAGCATTTGAGAAGAGTATGAATAACAAGCAAGCCCAACTAACATTTTATGTTAGCTATGAACGTTTTAATATTATATTTACAACACCTATAAAACTTTTTTATTTTTAATTTTTAATTTTCTACAAGAGATCATTTCAATTGATATTGTCGTTTGAATATTACAATTGAAAATGCAATTTTTTCAATGAAATTTCAACACCCTGTATCTTTTGAACGAATGAAGAAAGTTTTTTTTTGACATCAAGTATCTATGGTTAAAATCAACGCAGTGGTCTAAGACTCACCCTGTATATGCTTGGGTTAGTATTCATACGCCAGCCATTTACATTTATTTATGAAATGTGCACTTCCCAATACCTTATTGAATCTTCTATTGCCATCTAATGCTAAATTTTCATTGCGAAAGAAATTTTTCTGTTTGATATATAGGACATATATAAAAAAATTTCAAGCTCCATGAATACATTAGCTGTTATTGAGTTTTAGAAGATAAAGTAAAAAATGAAATTGTGTACATTTCTCTCGTTTTGGCCTCTACTGCAATGAAATCCTTTTAAAGATGCATATTCCACCGTTATATACAATCTGAAGTAGGTAGTTAGTTTAGGCATTTAGTCATTGGGAAGAGACTTTATGTAATACAGTTAAAAATGGCCATGCTAAACTGGAAGTTTGAACAACACAAAATATAGCTTCCATGTTATGAAGTACTTTAACACCATATAAATATTTTCACTCTCGATAGAACTTTATAAAATATTTCACTTTTGGGTACATTTCCGTTAAAGAGAGAAGTACCTACTGTTGGAAAATGTGTCGGTGGAAAGAATTTGATAAAAATATGCGTGTATAATATTGTATAAAGTAGACATCTCCTAGAATAAAAGGGATAGAAAAAGAGGCCATGCTTTTAGTTATTTAGTACACCTTTATCTTTTTCAAAAGTCCTTGTCTTAACTCCTTGATGAGTTATAGCAGTTCAATTGCAGCCATATGGTACAACGAGACCACTTGTCACGGTTTAAAATTTCCGTTCCGTTAGTTCCGACCAACTATTGGCAACGCCGCTACCTAGATAGTACATTTTCCGACCCGTGGCACTACTGTTGATGGTAGCGTTACTGAATGCTCTCCGCTCTGTGATTGCGTCTGTGGTCGTATATGTCGGGTTGACGCAAATCAGCTGGAGCGTGTCACTTTGCTTTTCTCCGTTTTTCTGGCGAGTATCAAACCATTAAACTCTTGGATTTTTATCGTATTGATTGCGGATTGGAACAAGATTTATGGTTTAAGCCCTAATAGAGACCTGTTTCTATTTGGTTTATGGAAAAGGTTAACGCTTAATGCGGATTATAAAGGGGAAGATATTCGATGGAGAAGATTAGCTCCGTTTTATGTTGAGAGTACTTATGTTTGTTGTGCTGCGGATCTCGAACTGTCTGTGAACTCTGTGAACTATCTGCAAACTGTCTGCGAGCTGTCTGAGGCGGTTTTGAGGTTGTCTGAAATAAGTGAGTCTACGTAGGATCTACGTTCTGTACAAACCATCTGTACTAGCTATCTGAACACATTCTACTTGGAAGATCGAACAATAGACACCCTGGTTGCCATTTGCCTTGTGGAAGTAATGTGAATTATTGTATTACGAAGAGCCTGAAGTACGTATTGACCCAATTTCCTTTCTACGAGGGTTGAAGAGTGAATGTTGGTTGAGAACCCATAATATCCTTTTGTTCACAGTCACTGTACATCTTAGACTGTTATGTAAGGTGGACGATGAATTTAATTCATAAAATAATAATCCAAAGAAACGAAAAACTTTTCAGATCTTCAACAATAACTTGAGAGTAGATAATGGACAGTGGGAATAAGAGAAGAAGTTGCATCTAATTAGACAGTATAATTTGTGATATTATTTAATTCATTGAATGCATCATATGACGCATAAACTTTCTAATTTCATTATTAAAACATAACAAACGTAGTATATTCAATATTAATCAACTACTTCCATACAACTGAAATGAAAGATTAAAATTAAATAAAATTAATCGAATTTTAATAACGGTAAAATCGAATAGCATACAGTATAACGTGAATATTAAATAATTAAAAATGAAATAAGAATAAAAAATAATTACAAAATGGATACGAAGAAGTTTTAGAATCATAGGATTATAATCAAAGTATTTGCATTGGTCAAATCATTCTAGTAAAAAAAATTTAATCCTCAATTATTTTTTTTATTCTTGCAATTGTATAAATAAAGTGAATAAATTTAGTCTGGAAACAAATTCAACATAAATCATTTATTTTGTCATAGAGTTGGTTTTATCACTCAAAAACATACGTTTCTATGGATTCTTACACTCGGTACTACTGTTGGTCGAAGAACTGAAGCGAACAGTTATTAGCATGGTCGAATTACATTTCTATGACTGGTCGAAACACCTGACAATAAGATCTCTCCAGTTCTGAACTATCAAAATACCCTATTGGTACATTAATTTTCGAATGTCCATGCTCACTGGTTTATATCACAGTCATTTTAATGTAGTTGGGACGAAGATATCAATTCCATTAAATGGAGCATACGACACAAAAACTGTTTCATATCAATATTATAGGAAAACAATTGTAGAGATATTTAATATTTACATACAACTGAAATGAAAGTTTAAACTTGATTAAAATGAATGCAATTTTAATATGGGGAAATATGAAAGAAATTAATTATGACAGGAATCCTAAAAAATTAATAATATTAAACTGATAAATCACTCTACAGTTTTTTTAGTTGCATTTTCTATTCAAAGTTTTGAAAGCCCACCTCTAATTGAGTAAATGTCATCGGGAGAATTTTTGGAATATTGTAAATCCAATCATTTTGAACATAATATTGGGTTGTTTTCTTGAACCATCGTTTTTTTTTGTAGAATCCATTGTTGAATATGGTTCAAGTTGTCCTTCTGATTAATGCATGTTTGATTTACGATGTGACGGTGAAAGAGGTAAAACCGGGGGACATTCCATTCGAATATTCTTGTAGATCTGCCTCTGCGGTAGTCTGCCCATATTTCCGATGATAAACTGTCCCAGGACCACACAATTCAGAACCTATCCAGTCCCGATCTTTATCCGAATTTACGAGGTTATTGTTTCCTATTTTATACGTAACATCTATAAGGGTCGATTATTCAACGCTGCGACGCCTCTGATAACGCGTTTTGTTCTCTGTTTCAGGTAAGAGAGAGACGGTCGAAACGTGGGGAGTGACTGGGAGTTTATGGCCTGCACCCCGTTAACTGGTAATTAACCGCTACAATGGCACTCGTGAGTACATATCACATGATCCATCTCCCGTTCGTTTTCTGTGGCTCTCGGGCTATCTATGCGCACTGGACGGGGCACCTTTCGACTTGACGATTTTTGTGGGTTTTCACGGAATCGAGGCGAGCTATGGTTAGCGAATCCCGAGGCCATGAATGAGAAAGTAAAAATAAATTCTATGGTGCATAGTTTGAATGACTATTGACTTTGAAGTAGGCCTTGAAAGTTTAGTACGTTCTTTGTTTCGAATTTTCTATTGTTTATTATCAGGATCATAGGGAATATTCGGAGAGCTAGCAACGTTTCCGAGTTCAAACTAGTTCTTGAATATAAACAGGGTACTATGATTCGACCGACAAACTTCTAGCAGATATTTTCGATATTATTTGACACACTTTCTTTCGAAATCATCCCAATATATTAAAAACAATAAGGAATATTTCTGTGGTAATCCACAGAAGGAGATCGAAAAACTTTGGGTCGGCGAGGGGTTCAGAAATGCGATATTTCGAGGTAGAAAGGGGAAGGCGATCTCGTGAGCGAAGCGAGCACCGTAAAGTTCATGAGACGGGCTTTCGTTAGGTGCATTTCACATGCCTATACGACCACGCTAACATTTTCAAAAAAATTATCTAAAACACCGATTTCCCGGTTTTTCGCGAAAGATGGTCCGGTAAAATTGAAAAAGGCTTTTTCCACTGACGCGATCGGGAAAAGCCCTTTTCATATGTGTCTTCCTCGAGAATCGGACCTTTGGATAAAGCTATTCATATCTTCCAATCGAAAGTAAAAATATTTTAAATTAATTGCTGAAAATAGCTTACTTCGGCTCAAACACAAATTTCCAGATCATCAGTCACGTCCGACGTTCACAGAACATTGTCACATATTTTCAATTACAATTTTAATCCATACTCCGTATAATATTTTGAAAATTCTTCAATTCATACGATTCGTAAGAACCCTGGTGAGGTATTCTCTTATAGTTTAACAGTCTACGATGTGTATTTAAGAAATTCAAAAATTTACCCAGCATAGAATCAGTTTTACAATCCCTAGCAAATTCATTTCACCCTGTCGATTCCTACTCTGAAATGACAATTGTCGTTGACATTCTAATCTTATGTATTGTAATCATACTTTTCTTTATGTATGATTGTAATCGTAACCAAACAATAAACTAATTCAAATGGATATTTCGCAGGTAGGGATTTGCATATAGCAGATGATATTTTATTCGGGTTGTACATTTCAATTTCCACTCCAGGAAGGAACATAGGAACGACCCTGTAAAATTCATCATGCCTTCAGAACAAAAAATCCTTCTTTCACCATCAGATAATATCCATCCACGCTAAGTATTCTGTCTTCATCAATTATTTCATTACGTTCTTCCCACAATCAAGCAAAATAGTAACAGTAGTTGATCAAATATACGATTGGTTTGCAATTCTTGTATTCCCGTTAGTTCTGCAAATTCCAAGAGAATTTAAATTTTGAATATGCAATTCAATATCTTTATTTATCAAACTTAGACTAGGTTAGATCTTTGAAATAAATATTCCTCTGATCATTTGGTTACATGGTTACCTATGCTAACTTCCATAATACTTCATATAATTCAATAAAGAGGTTCACCAAATTAATAACTTTTATTGGTGGTACATCTGAGATGGTGGTATTCTATATTTTCTGATATTTTGAGGACTAACCTACACTTCCATAATCACTAATTTTGTTTCACTCATATAATTCTCACCATCATATAACATTTTCTTCTATACTCAAGAGTCTAAGCTGTTTCTACCATATTTCATATATTTCTCTCTTAAATGTCCCATTATACTTCAATTAAATGATGACTGTTTGGTCTTAACATCAAGTTTTTACTAATACAAGGATTAATATTGTCTCTAATATTTGTAAAACTTAAGGTGATTATAACTAACTATATTATTATCTAAGGTTTCTAAAAGAATGAACCTACAAGGATAAATATGACCTCTTATATTCTGTGAAACTGAAGGTAATATTTCATTATTTAGATACATTTAACTTTCTTACGTATTAAATGAACTCTTAAATCATACAAATACTCAATATGCATGAAAAATCCAGTTACCTGGATTTGAAGTTACTCACACACCTACTTTTCATAATTTAAAGTCCTTGGATTTGCAGATAATTCATTCAGGTTATTTCAGTTGTTATTTTAGAAAGAAACATAGCAAGGACCCTGTGAAATTGATTGTGATCTTAAAAAAGGGAAAAATCTTTCTTTCGCCATTAGACTCATGGTTCCAGGCTAAGAATTCTGCTTTTGGCAGTTTACGTCATCACATTCTTCCCAAAATGAAGCAAAATAGTTGCTCAAAGAGTCCATCGCTCTGCAATTTTTTCAGACTGTTACGCACATTTCATTATATACTCTTCCTGAAGTCACTAATTTTGTTTCGCTTATGATTCTCACTATCACTTAAGATATCCTCTTATTTTTTTGATAATCTACATCCACAAAAAATTACTATGTGACCTTCCCTATACTCTAGATGGAATCTTCAATCCTACAAAGCTTTACTAAATATAAAAAAAAATTAGCGTGGATAGCATATTATTTTTCATATATAATACCTTTGATAATTAAAAGATCTTGCAACGATACAAGCCAAAATTTTGTCAGAATCAAGTTACATGCTAATTCAACATCTGCAGATACTTTCCTGTTTATAGAATAAAATAATAAAATAATAAAAGAATAAAATAATAAAATACTTAGTTATTTAAACTCAAGTGTTCAAATAATCATTATCTATATAATAATTTATAATATTTTTAATTTTTACTTCATATCTTACAGGTTTTCATCCTAATCAAAGTAAGATAATTTAATTTTCTATTGATATATCAAAATCATTGTTTTTGTATGGTATGGTAAGTTTCCTTGAAAGCCACGAAGGATCATTTCTCCTTAAGAGTCACAACACAAAGACAGTTCTTCAATTCCTTTGGTCTAAAACATACATTTTGAATATGTTAGCATTAGATAAAAATAAAGCTTACCTGTTCCCTATGCATACGAGAACAACTGATGAAAATAATCATCATTATTCCGTACATTCAAAAACTATTTAATTCTTTTCCTTAAGAAATCGATTTTATAGAATCTGTCAAAAGCGATCATTGTTTTGATACTGATGACAGATCACGCCATAGAAGAGAGTAATATCTACATCCCTTGCTATAAGTGAGGCGAATTTAAGAGAATGCGAGGTTAAGTTTGTGCAAGTCGCGTTCCGTGTGAATATACAGGGGTAGGAAGAATATTTTTGTTTTTTTTTTTGCTGGCAATTACAATTTTCTATCTGAGAAACGGGTTTTGTCGAAAAAATGTTCTGTTTATCATCACGAATTTCTATTCTTACTCCTCCAAATGGCAGATTTTATGCTAAAGTTGCGGAAACCCTTAGTCATTAAAACGCAGTTAATATTATTTTCTTTTTTCACTCTCGCTTCTTAGAAATGTTGTGGCAAATTGAAATAACAACTTTTTTTTAGGAACACAGTGATTAATTGTTTTTTTTTCTGTAAAAATTGCTGAACTCTTGCTATCACTCAATTCTCTTCAGCAAGAAAATATTGCTGTCGAAATTTTTCATTACTCTAAAGAGTATTTGTTGAATTATTTGTTATGAGCATTGCTCTCTGTGGATACTTTACTTTTTTCGGTTTTATTCGCATTTTTTCGAGATTTCTCTGCGTTTCTGCGGGTTTCGTTGAGATTCTTCAGGCTTTTTTGTGTGCGTTCAGATTTTTTGCGTTCCCTCGGGATTTTTCGAGTTCTTTCAGGGTTTGTTAAGTTTCTTCGAGATTTTTTGCGTGCTTTCAGGTTTCTTACCGTCAATCGAGCTTTTTGAGTTTCTTTGGGATTGTTTGCGTGCTTTTGGGCTTTTGAGTTTTTCCGGGATATTTGGTGTGCTTTCAGTTTTTTTTTTGCGTTTTTTCGGAATATTTTGCGTGCTTTCAGATTTTTTACGTTCCTTCGGGGTTTAATATGTTCTTTTGAGCTTTTTTACGTTCTTATGAGGTTTTATGGTTTCTCTACTGTTTCGTAGCACTCTTCGGTTTTTTTCGCTTCTTGTCGTGTTTTTTGCTTAGTTTTGCTGAGTATGGGCTACATTGAGCTACCTGCCAATGGTTCTACTGGCACATGGAACAACTTGCTTATGGATCTACTGGCCTGGGATCTACTGGCTTATGGATCTATTGGTCCATAGATCTACTGGCGTTCTTTCGTGTTTTTTCGTGTTTCTTCGCGTTCTTTTGTGTTTCTCCGCTTTCTTTCGTGTTGCTTAGCGTTCTTTCGAGTTTCTTCGCCTTCAACGTGTTTCTTTGCTGTGTTTCGTGTTTCTGTGCACTTCATTGATCTATGGTCTATATTGATCTATGGGCTTATTGAACTACTGGCTTATGGATCTACTGGCCTATAGATCTACGGGCCTATGGATCTCCTGGCTTACTAGTTTAACATAAAAAAAGTACAATCAGAAAATTTGGACGTCTCTCCAAGACCTTCTCTGACGAGTTGTTATCCACCTGCTAAAAGTATTTCTCTTTAGGTACAAAAAAGCGAACATTTTGAAATACATGAATCATTTTCAATTCGGATATAGAGGCATATAAAATTTATTTTCCAGACTCCTAATGCGGTGAAGTTATTGGTTCTCTCAAGGAGCGATAAGAAAAATGATATTTTTAAACATTTATCAGACGAAAATAGCGGTCGATGATTTTAATTAGAAGTTTAGAAATTTTGATTCATCCTGCATATTTTCAAATGCAACACTGTATTGTATCAGCATTTGAGAAGAGTATGAATAACAAGCAAGCCCAACTAACAATTTATGTTAGCTATAAACGTTTTAATATTATATTTACAACTCCTATAAAACTTTTTTATTTTTTATTTTCTACAAGAGATCATTTCAATTGATATTGTCGTTTGAATATTACAATTGAAAATGCAATTTTTTCAATTAAATTTCAACACCCTGTATCTTTTGAACGAATGAAGAAAAGTTTTTTTTTGACATCAAGTATCTATGGTTAAAATCAACGCAGTGGTCTAAGACTCACCCTGTATATGCTTGGGTTAGTATTCATACGCCAGCCATTTACATTTATTTATGAAATGTGCACTTCCCAATACCTTATTGAACCTTCTATTGCCATTTAATGCTAAATTTTCATTGCGAAAGAAATTTTTCTGTTCAATATATATATATAATAAAATTTTCAAGCTCCATGAATACATTAGCTGTTATTGAGTTTTAGAAGATAAAGTAAAAAATGAAATTGTGTACATTTCTCTTGTTTTGGCCTCTACTGCAATGAAATCCTTTTAAAGATGCATATTCCACCGTTATATACAATCTAAAGTAGGTAGTTAGTTTAGGCATTTAGTCATTGGGAAGAGACTTTTTGTATTACAGTTAAAAATGGCCATGCTAAACTGGAAGTTTGAACAACACAAAATATAGCTTGCCTGTTATGTATTATTTTAACACAATAAAAATTTTTATCAAATATTTTCACTCTCGATAGAACTTTATAAAATATTTCACTTTTGGGTACATTTCCGTTAAAGAGAGATGTACCTACTGTTGGAAAATGTGTCGGTGGAAAGAATTTGATGAAAAATATGCGTGTATAATATTGTATAAAGTAGACATCTCCTAGAATAAAAGGGATAGAAAGAGCGGCCATGCTTTTAGTTATTTAATACACCTTTATCTTTTTCAAAAGTCCTTGTCTCAACTCCTTGATGAGTTGTAGCAGTTCAATTGCAGCCATATGGTACAACGAGACCACTTGAAGCAAATACATCACTTTGTTCATCTGATTTCACACATTATGCTTCCTTTATAGATACATATAATCAATTTATTATCAATTATCACTTTGCCACCTAAGATATGTATTTTGATAGCATTCTTCATCTTTTCTGTAAAATGCTCCTTTTTTTTTAAACTTTTTCCATTTACTTAGCGAATTCAGCATAAGAAAGATCACGTCACTGATAAGATACAATTACAGTAAAATGGTGATTCGTTTCATAGATGTATTAAAAAATTATTTTGTATACCCCACAAACAGTTTCGTGTTTTATAATTATAATAAATTGAGTTTATCCTAAGAAAGTTCATGATGTTTAAATAATAAATTTTTTAAGGTTGTATCTGAGTGCAATATGCTTCAAACAATAATAATATCAGAAAGACAATATTTGAATAGTAATTTTATAAATGTTTCATTTAGCGCTAATAGAAAGGTTTTATGAATGTTCGCAAACGAACAAACTAGTATCGGTAATCATTAGTATAAATATATTATAAAACAAATTTGTTCGGTGAGCTGAAATATCCTTCAAAATTGTCGTGTTAACGTTTATAGAACAATATTATACTCTGCTGTAAAACTGATTTGTATTTTTGCACTAAAAACGTTCTACGACACCTTTATCGAGCAAAATACTTAATTAATTATGTGATCGGCAATTTGAATAAAACCAAATTGCGATTGAGGAGCCGATAAAAAATGGCACAAATAATTTGAAATAATAAATTATCTTTGCTAGTTGGGAGGTTCCGGTAGGGAATAGGATACATCCAAAAACAGTCCCTTGGGGAGCACCAAATTGTAGTTTTATATTATAAAATTGAATAGAAATATCTTGGTCATATTTTAGCTGTAGGTTTGTTTTTTTTTGCGAGGGACACTCGGAGTGAGCTATGCAGCCATACGTTCTTGGTTTTAATCAGCGGAAAGCGAAAACAAAAAACGTCCCCGTATACGGACTTTAATCGAATTATGCTAATAAGTCCGCGGTTTTTGCCGGTTTTCCGTTTCGCAAGTCACGATAACAGCGACGCCGAGTGTGTGTGGATGGAAAGAAACCAACAAACCGGCGTCTGCGAATGTGCCATGCATCAAACGGGGCGGCAGCCATTGCTCGCCAAATGACTTCCACAATTGCAATATAACTTATCTTTCGAATAATCTACCCTAAAATGAATAATGGAAAAGCACATCCATCTTGCGGAATACTTGGGTTTATCGGCTAGAGACGGAAAGAAAAACTACGGAGTACAGGGCCTCGCCCGTTTTGCAAAAACAGGACGAAGATCGGGAATTTTAGCTGATAGGATGGCGCTCTTTGATTTATTGATGTTGCCGCGCCGCCATCGAAGCTTATTGGGGAGTTATGCTAATTTTTGGTTATAAGTAGGTTTCTTTAAATTGAAAGAGGAACAATTTTATATCGCCCAACCTCTTTGGACCATAATGGACAGGAGGCCAGAGATATTCCACAGTCTTCATCAGGAAGTCGATACCAATCGACTACTCTGCTGATTCGCTGATAATCAAACAGCATCAACGTCTAATACGGTTGCTGAAGGTTAAAAATTAATGCTACACAAAAAACAGGGACCAGTATTACTAATCCTTGAAATTTTGTAATTATTATTTATAAATAATTTTCCCATTCACGTTTTAGGGCTACAAAATAAATTTATTGATCTTCATAATATGTAGTAAATCAATTTTAATAACTTATAGGTAAAGATGTACATATTTCAAGTAATTTAGTTTTACAATGATCCCGTATTTTTCACAACCAATGGCTAAATTTACTTTTCATCACCAGTCCCGAAGTAATCTACTTCTTTTAACTAGTTATGAACAATAAGTAGAAAAAAGTGTCTTTTCAAAGGGAACTCAAAATATTTCGAATAAGGCCACTTCTTAATAGTGTATTACTTTGAAATTTCCAGAAGTGTTCTTGCAAAATATACACTCAATTTCCTTTTCCTCTTTATGCTAATATTTAAGCGACATGTGGATATGTTGAAACGTCGTGCAAAAGTGACACGTCAGCTCGCAAAATGACAGCGGAAACATTCGAAAACGTTTAGGGGTATTGAAAAGGGGTGCATTTTAAATTCGATATCGAATAAAGCTTTGGGATTCGAGTCGCGTCTCACAAATGTCCTGTTATGTATGTACGGTGCTTCATATGAGTCAGATAATGTAAAATCTCTCAATAAAAAGTGGATTGCTATCAGATATTTGGGGGTTGATATGCGTGGAAGCTTCGTTCGATGATGGGGTTCGAATTTAGAATGAAATAACTGAACATTACCGACCTCTGAATTCTAGCCACAAAATGTTAACTTCATTTGAGTAAAATATAGCGAAAAACAGATACTAGCTTCTCTGAATAATCGCAAATGCTTCTCAAGAACAGTTGAAAAATCGACTAAAAAATTGCTCCCTTTTGGAGTTGAAGTGAATACATTTAAGGTTGCTTCTGTGTTCCTAACATCTTCTCTAGCCCGGAAGAGGATTTCGGAGTTCTGTTCATTGCCGAAGTTATAACTCCTCTCCTTCCGTTTAGGATCAAAACTAACTCCGTTTATCTTCAAAGTCCGTCACATACCCGGCAAGATTTACATCAGATTTGGGTTGGAGATCGACTTGGTCGTTCTGCATAATCGTGCTCCAGCTGCTGCATCGTCTTCAAGGCAAAGAGCAGAGTGAATTGTTCTATGTATTTCTGGAAAGGATTGAAAAGGAAATTCGATATTTTAAAATTATTCGTTCATTATTGTCATTTGTTGATAAATTATGTTTCAAATCATTTTATATGTCAGAAACGCGCACACTGTGTAACAATTAGTTAGAATCAGTTCTCAGTTTGAAAACATCAAAAGTCCCCATTGTCCTATAAAATACCGCCTATCCTTTTTTGGTATAATTTGAGCGTCATCTCTCATTTATTTATGGTAAAGTTGTCCCAATGTTTTTTTTTACTGAATATTCAATGAGCTCATGTTCCCCGATTATTGAAATCACTGAGCTTTTTCATCTCGCTGAAGGTTTTAAGTTGTGACGTGCCACTTGCATCACGCAACATTTTTGGCACGTTCTAAACTTTTGCAGTTCAGTTAAGAAAAAGTGCTTCATAAGTTTCAAATATAGTACCTCCGATATCTAAAATTCTCTTTTATATGGAACATCTAGTTAAAACATCGTATTATATTTGTAGTTTGAGTACCAACAGGGTTGCAAGTGCGATATTTACCAACTTTCAAAAATTCTGACTTGAATTTCAATTTAAACATTGAAAGGGGGTTGTTTCATTTCAATGAAACAACTCCAAACATTCCATGTCCTTCAATAACTTCGTCTCGAATTCAAATTTCGTTTATACGAATTCACCCTTTCGCAATTCCAACTCCTCCGTATCAGTGGAAGAAGAACTGAAGGGTGAAAATCAGACTAGGCGACAAGGGTGCAATATAATGTCACGGTCTAATAGACAGTCAATTCTTGGACAGTTTATAGCACTCTGGAGTCTGTACTTCTTCTCGGATGGAGTTTTCATTGGTAAGGAATAGCCATTGTTGTTTTCAGTTAAATTTGCTGGTTCCTACAATATATGTAGTATTTTTGTTTCTAAGTTGCTGAATTTGATTAAGGGGAAAGATAGACAGACCTAACGGATTATCCAACGACAGAGAACATTGCAAATTCCAGTATAATTTCGGCTGTCTCGATAAATAAATTATTTCAATGAAATGCACCCTAAAATATAACGAACAATTGGTAATCGATCACCCTCTGCGTGACCACAAGCAGTAGCGACTTTTACCTCATCCATAAAATTGCAAATGAAGATAACGTGACGTAGCATTCTGCACGTTATTTTCTTTTTCCACTTCCGTCAACCGTTTTTCAAGTCTTAATGAAGTCCTGCAGTCGTGCCCGCCTTTTTTCAAAAAATACCCCGTAATGGGGTTAATTGAATTACAGTCGTTTCATCGAGAACTACCCGTACTTTTTTGTCTGATATATTAGCCATTTACGTTATTACACTTAGACACATTCAAGTTTACGTGTATACAGGGTGAGTCTTCGACCACTGCGTTAATCTCACCTGAAGATTGTTTCAAATTGGGCTATGCCATCACTGGATACCGTTTGAGATTACATAATAATGTAGAATTTGCTCTTTGATAGAACATAATATTTTAGAGACATACTTGTTTACACACTGTTCTTGTTTAAAATTCGAAAGGGTAATATTAATGATAAAAACACATATTTCTTGCTCTTCGGATAACGCGTCATAATTATTTTTTGATTATTCCAGCTGAAAATATACTGAATTTCTTGGTTAGTGATTTTTAATCTGAATGTTTGTGTGAATACTAGAATTTTTGAATTTTATTCACAATTTAATTAGATATTCGTGAACAAATAAATCAATATTCAATATCAATGCTCGATATTCTGATTGTTTCCAAACTTTCAAATCATCAATTCGTCACTGCATGTCTTTTATTTTCCATAAATATCAAAGATTTCTATGTGTATGATCTTGTATGTCCTATTTTAACTTGTAAATTCCAAAGTTATTTAATAATTCATATTATAGAATATAAATGTTAGTAGTAACTATAAAATTCATGTTGCATTTATTGAAGTATTTTCATAACTAATTCTGAAAAACATTTTGAATGAACTTCAACACTAGTTAAGGTAGATTATGAAATTTAGAACATTTTTGATCATCATTTTTCTACAAGATGATTGACTTCACTGCAAGCACTTTGAAGTCCCCTAAATACTCAAAAGAGTTCTATTATGTATGTTACGAGGGTTGACTTTTATATTTCGGGATTGGACTACCCCAGTGTTGCAATCTGCCAACTGACAGCTCTACCGTAATGCATAACATTTTTGGGGATATGCGTAGTCAGGACCAGACGAACTTTGTGGAGGTCATCCAAAATAAATTTTTGTTCCGAAAACCATTGATGCTGTGCCCCAACTGATATTGCAAGATCGTCATGTGACCTATCGTGAGATTGAGACAATATAAGGCATTCAATATTGCATGAACATTTGACCGTCTAAAAAATTTATTCGCGTTGGTTCCCACACAATTTGTTGATCGCTCTAAAAAAGGCTCGTGTCTATTGATCGGGAGAAATGTCCCAAAAATACGATCGCGGTGCTTCGAAGCAATTCTATGCCATCGTGACAGGTGATGAATCGTGGAGTCGATTATATAGGTGTTTCAAGAAGAACCAAATCTAACTAAAGTTGCTCGCTCACGAAGCACTTATAAGCAAATAGTTCTTGTTGAAAGACCCTTTACAGAGGCTGAAGAATCCCTAGTTGATGGCCATTTGTGAATGTTGATAGTAATAATATTCGAGTAAAGAGGATTAAAGTACAACTTGATCCAATTTTCATAGAACAATTCCAGACAAATCGAGGAGTACATAATTCTGTTGATACGTCGAATATTTCACAGTCTAGAACAATCTATTTCCACACGAATCGTACCAGAAGGTCTCGTTAATTCGTACATGTCGTCCGGAGAGAGAGAATGATGTAAAATGTGGGACGCCATCGTTCATTCTGTGGGAAAATTAGAAACTCGTAAAGAAATTGCTACACATTTCGTATCTGCACTCGGCTATAAAAGGCATCATCGAATAATCCGATCCGGACTGGCGAGCTTGTCGATGCCGTCGCCCAGAAAAAAAATCGCCTCTAATTAAATAATGCAACCGTCGCAGAAATAATGCGGTCTGCCTGCCTTTCGACCGCTGCAAGAAGTTGCACCTGCTTGGTACGACTTGGCCGTTCCGGACGCCACGTTGACGTTTTTGCTGTCGCAAATATTTTAATAATATTAAATAATTCCACGACTACGATCCTTTTCCGAGATGATGAATCGAGCGGGCTGGATACGGTTTTTTTTTGTTTCAATCGAGATCGGCAAGATGGCGGTCGGCGGCGTTGTCAAATCTTCGGAATCATGGCGCTGTGAGAGTTTGAATAACCGAAAACTTATATTCGCTTTTGTGTTTTAATTGTAATTATTTCTCTTATATATATATTGAACAAAGTAGCAGTCCTCAGATCAGAATAATTTTTTGAATATCATCTTTAGTGAGTTTTTTCGGTAGTGTACGCTAGTTCACCCCCTTAAATATGCACCTGTGGCGTTCTCATCAAGATTTTTAAACGAAAAGCTATATTATCTAATGGATTTGAGAGTCGTGGAATAAAGGCTGACAAGACCAATAGAAAAAAAAACTTTTCATACATACAGGATGGCCGGGAGATTGATGTTCACAAAAAAATATAGATTCCTCGCGTCATGGCATATCCGAAATACCCCATATATATTCCGCGTTAATTCACGGTTTTCGAGTTATAATTATTTTTAGAAAATTTCAGGACTTGTCCTCAATCACGTAAAAAACTCTAAAAAAGAAGTATAAAACTATTTTGACATTTTTCTTTTGCAATGAAATCTCCATAAGTTGTACTTTGATACATAAAATAATCAGCTTTGTAACTTTGGTGTAAGTTTAGGAAAAATTGGTCTCAAGAGAAAAAAATACGTCAAGTGAATTAAGACCAAAACTTTCAAACATAAATAAAAATGTAAATTAATATTTTGTTGATTACTGAATAAACCAGTGACGGCTCGTCAGGGTAGGCAGGGTCGACCGGCCGACCTAAACGCCTCGAATAAACGACCTAAAATATTTTTTTAATCGAAACTTATTTGAAAAATGAATAGCAATATTTAAATCTCGAGAAATTCCCTTTGTATGTTTTCCTCTGCCCTCTATATATCTCATTTTTCCACTCAACACATCGAAGTACACATTAAGACCTCAAATAAATTTTATTCCAAGTTCCCGCATCTGTCCTTATACGTAATAACGCAGCTCAGCCAGCCGAGCCACAACTTTCAGTTTATGATTTCATCTAACACATACGTCGCTCGAAGTTCCTATTAATGGAACTCTACAATACCTCGACTGTGACACTTGCGAGGTCGGCCGAGAAGACTTGGCCGTCGGCCGTCCCTATGTGAAACGGCAGGCGGGTGAAATTGTTCATTATTATCGATGTTTATTTCAAATATCAAATTAAAAATTGTAATTTAATATCCGACATCTTCATATGTTTATCCTAAATTTGAGATAGAAAGAGAAATCATTATGTATTCAAAATTTTGTCACGTATCCTGTTAATAATTGAAATTTTCTCCCTCAAATCTCAAATGACAATTATCATAAGTTCTTGAATATTATTTCAATTTCAGAAAAAAGTGTATTCATACTGTATGGATAAAATTTTGTTATTTTCTGACCATAAAAATTCATTCTTAGTAACTGTAAATAGCAAAACACCAACCCACGACTTGTTTATTTTTCAAAGACCTATAGGCGCCTAATTCTTAGCAATCAGGATCATTTAAAATAAGCAGTACTTAATGGGCTATTTTTGCTAAAATCCGCCATCAAATTCACCAAGTTGGGAATTCTTGAACAAATATTTTTGTCTTTTTACGGTCTAAATTCACTAGTTAACTAATCAAGATTACTGCTAATACGCTAGTATTCGCTGTGTTAGAAATTTTTTCCAAAATAAAATTTTCAGAATGACCACATCCAGCGGCAATGCACATTCTACATATATGTAAAAAATTGTCTTTTAATCGCCTAAAAGCTTCCTTGATTTCTTTTATTTTAAATTCGGCTTCTGCAATCTTCTGCCTTAGTTCTTCTTCACTCGGAGATTCCCTAGCGTAGGCGATTTCTTTAAAAAAAACCCAAATGAAAAAGTCTATGGGGTCAAGGTCAGGGGAGCGAGGAGGCCACCTTATTGGACCGCTTCGTTCGATCCATCTATTGGGGTAATTTTTGTTCAAGAAATTCGCGCTATTGTTGCTTAGTGATACGACGTACCGTCATTCTGGAATATCATGGTGCGTCGCAGCTGAAGATTCACAGTTTCCAACCGTAATGGTTTGAAATTTATAACCCATTCCAAGAAACAATCAGAAACATCAGGAATAGCCCTAAAACCATCTTGAAATTTATATATTGCCTTTTATTGATGAGATGAGGTATTGTTTCTTTTGCATATCTACATTCTCAACTTGCGCTTGGAACTGAATTCCATCTGAATATCATGCCATTGGTACGACCATAACCTGTTCTTAGACGATTAAAAACTGTGCAATTTTTTTGTTCGATAGGAGAATCATTGAAATTTACTGCTAATATCTCATGATAATTCAGATGGAATCAAGATACCTCTGTTTTGCTGGGGTTTGGACACAATCGAAACTGAGCAAAATAATTCTTTAAAATTTCCAAATCAGATGATAGTTCATTCTCCAGAGTATGGAAATCTGAAAGGTGGAAAGCAATAGCATAAACTAATTTCTGAGATGATGTCGTGAGTAAATCACTGAGTGAATATGTATTATGGTGATTTAGTGATCGGTAGGACTACTCTTCGGAAATGCATTCCGACATATCAGTGCTGAAATTCTCCAAGTAAAGTGCTAATTAAAGACTAAAAGCTACAAATAACACCCGAAACCACATGACGCAAATATTTCAATAAAATTTTAATGATAAGAGCTTTTCGATTAAGGACAGCGTCGGTCCATTCCTACGCAAATTGCTGCCCAAATTCTTCAACTATCTCCAGAAGTACGGCAAAGTTCTCTAATTAAAATTCTTCAGATTATCGATTGGATCCTCATTGCAAACAGCGCGAATAAGAGCAAAATTCTAGTTTCTCCAATTCAAGACCTTATTCTTGTAAAAAATCAAAAGATTTATCGCGATGAGAAAATCGTAGACTCCGCATTTTTTCAACCATTCTTAACATCAATCTTCGTCCGAGCTCTCGAAGCACAAATAAAGCACGAATAAATCCTTCAAGTGAACTGCGTAGAAAATATTTCTCGGAATTCCCAGCCAAGATTTTTCAACGATGAAATGCGTATGTATTGATTCATTAATAAATCCATCAGAGAGAGAGAAACATTTCCTTGTTGGCAAGTGTACCGCATGTGGAACAAGTTAATAAGATGGATGACAAACTTATGTGCAGCATTCGAAGAAAGTTGCATAATGTATGGATTAGATACACTTTGATAGGTGGTAAAAAATCCCGTTTAAATCATCGGCGAGGAAGGTACAAGCCGGATAGCGATAGGCGACGTAGCGAAGTATGTTTGATCCGACTCGAACAACGAACTGTCGATTCTCGAATGAAAACTTGATTATATTATTTCATTCTTTACGAGTAAATGACAAATAGTATATAACATTACTAGCAAGGTAAGAGGGTTTTTACTGGCGAATGGAGGATATAACTGACTCGCCTGCGGCTCGTCAGTTACCTCCTTGAGCCAGTAAAACCAGTTACCTTGAGTGTATTGTTTTATATTTTATTTGTTTCTCATTTGTAAAAAGGTTAGATGAATTTCAAAAAAATCTCAATAATTTGTCGTAAAATGTCGTAAGCTATGGAAGTGTTGCCATGAACATGTCTGTTTATTTTTCTTTACATTTGTTTTGGCGAAAGCGAAAATGAATGTACCAAAAGAAATTATTGAGGTAGCCAGCAGTGTAGCTTCAAGTTTTATTTATTTACTAGCTGACCCGACAGACTTCGTCCTGTCAAAAAGATTTGTAATGTGGCAGTTTTTGTGCCTACGTATTTTAAAAAATTCTCCTGAACAGAACCGTCACCCTGGTAATAGGGCGTTGTGAATAAACAATAAATAATTAATTAATTAATAAAATAATTAAATAAAACATATATAAGGATTCAAAAGTAAGTAATCGCTTTATTGTTAATCATGTGAATCATAATTATTATTATTATCATTGTAGTGCTTTGTGGTATACGATATTTTTTGTTTGATTACCTGTCGCATAGATAAACAAATCTGATGGTTTTCCAACACGTGAACAGGCAACATATAATTGACCATGTGAGAAACATGGGTTTTCTAAATTAATACCACAAACACTTAATGATTACCCCTGGGACTTGTTTATAGTCATAGCAAAAGCAAGTCGCACTGGAAACTGTAGTTGTTTAAACTCAAATGGCACATCAGTCGGAATCATTGGGATGCGCGGTATGAGAACAACATTTATACTTTCCTTTGAGTATAGTTGCTTCTATCACATTGTTTAGTAATTTTTTTATCGCTAACCGTGTACCGTTGCAAAGACGCGGTTGGTTGATATTTCGCAACATTATAACCACCGATCCAACCTTTAATTGAAGATTGTGAGGTGGCAATCCTGGCAAATCCAGCGAGTTTAAAAATTCCTGTGGATAGTTGACTACATCATCTTGATTAGTAGCCAAATCAACTGATTTATATATCCTCAATTCGCCTGTAATTTGTTCTTGAATTTTGAAATTTAATTCATTTACATCTATATTTTTCGCAGCCAGTATAGCTCGTTCGCTCAACCAATCATGGTTTCTGTAATTTTGAGAAACATCTGGAAACACCTTCTGAATAAGTTCATCTTTTGATCGAGTTAACTGACAAAAACTTTGAGGAAAGTGAATGCAGCCAGTCAACATGTCTATAGTACTAGTGTGCAACTTGGATACTTTTGAATATCCGATACTATCCGATAAGGACGTAAAATGTATCGGATATATTTATTGGATACTTGGTATCCACATTTATACATACTTACAAAATCCCGATGTTATATATATATATATTATAGCTATGGAGGGGCTCTACTCCCCCATATTAGAATTGGCGCGGCCAATAAGGGTCCAACCTTAAATACGAAATTTACAGATTTCATTCGAATGTTTTTACTTTTCTGTAATTTTCGTGGTTTGGACCCGCTGTCATACTCCCTTTATAGAGCCCTATTATACTGAAAAACTAAAAAGGTAGGTTTGAAATAAAAAAACATGACAGAGAAAAAATAAAGAATCTATTCGAAAATTGTATATATAATATGTATTCAAATTTTAAAAAATAATTGAAAATATAAAAAATAGAAAGCATTTCTCTGACAAATGTGTACATATATAAAAAAAAATTAAATATATATATTTATATAAAAAAAATTGGAAACATTTCTCTGATTTCTAAATAAATTAGAGGTAGAGTACCTAGGTATTTCTTTGGCAAAAAAAAACTATTCAGTTAATCATAAAAATAAACATGTTTCAATAAAATCTACGTTGCCATTCAAAAATACAATTTTCTGTACTTTATCTGGTTTCAATCTTGACCTTTTATCGGACACTATCTGTCCCGTTTTAGAAAAAACTCTTTCACTTGGTACAGATATGGCCACAACACTCACAACCGAATGGGTATCCAAGTATCGATCATTTTTAAGATGTAGTATCCGATACTCGAATCCTAATAGAGTATCCGATAATTTTTCTTGGATAGATACTTTTTGCAGGTGTCACACCTCTAGTCTATAGAAAATTTGCCATTACCAATGTCAATGAGTTGTTTAGAGAATATGTTTCCAGATTGGTCATTTTGCAACTCGACACGCATATTATTCCTTAAATGAAGTACTTTGACATGTTTCCACAAATTGGAGGCTTTAGACATGCATTGAGTTAATCAGCTGGCGTTGATCGTGGAATCACTGGCAATGCTTGACGAAAATCTTCAGCTAATAAAATCATTGCACCACCAAATCGGTTATTATTGCTCCGTAGATCTTTTAAGGTTCTGTCTAAAGCCTCCAAAGATTTTTTATGTGCCATCGTGCATTCATCCCAAACAATCAATTTACATTGCTGCAAAACCTTTGCCATTGCAGAGTTCTTCGAAAGGTTGCAGGTTGGAGTTTCATTGCTTTGCATATTTAATGGCAATTTTAGTGCTGAATGGGCTGTTCGACCACCTTCAAGCAAAGTTGCTGCGATTCCCGACGAAGCGAGTGCAAGTGCAATTTTATTTTGTGAGCGAATTGTTGTTAATATTAATGAAATCAAATAAGTTTTTCCTGTACCACCAGGTGCATCTAAGAAGTAAATCCCTCCAGTTTCATCATTTGTTACTTTCATAAGAGTTTCAAATACATACTTCTGTTGTTCATTTAACAGTGGAAGATTTGTTTGAATTAATTCTTTCAAAGCGTTGAGATCATACAGTTTTTCTCGATGTAACTCTTGGTTAAAAGCGTCATGCATTGGACGATTGGGCGCGGTCAGGCCTAATTGAATTAATAGTTTGACATTATCAAGCTCATGTCCTCAATTGAAATTTAATATGAACTTTATACCATAGCAATAAAGCTCAAATCATTTGTATGGGAAAAAGAAAAGGGCTATTTTTAGGGGTTTTCCAACAATAATTCTAATTTTTCTTGCCGTAAAAACCATCCTTGAACTTCAACGAACATTTTAAAAAAAGATTTGGCCAAATTGCTCCAGGCGTTGTTGAGTTATGCGCTTACCAACACATTTTGCTATTCATTTTTATTATATTATAGATCTGAAGAAAGCTAGGAGTCTTGTATATAAATTTACATGTGTAGTACCTTACGAGCTCCACTGTAATTTATTCGAAACCATTTCTAATCGATGAAATGGAATGATTCCAAATTCCGATTAATCTCATTTTTGTTATGCCTACGGTTGCGCAATCGACCACAAAGCGGCATCTTCTCCCGAAAAAGGACTCGACGACGTGGCCAATTAAAATTTCCCAAGTGCCTGGGACCCGTTTGTTATAAAGAATAAGCCGACCTTTATCGCCATTCTCAATGCGTCGGAAATGAGCCTTCCAATTACAAGTAAAACGAGGCAAGCGTCAAGCATGTCCAGACTTCGTGCCTTTCAAACGACGCATACGACAGCCGCCTTTTCTTCTTCTTTTTTTGGCCGTTTCATGCCGAGTCCTCCCATTGCTCTATCGGCGAAATTTTCATAGGATCGGAGGAAAAGACTGAAATTGCCGTGTACAAGAGTATTTGCTAGGCTGGTGTAACAATTGTCGGTTGTTTTTTGTTGGTTTTAAAGGCTTGTCGCGGAGGTAATGAGCGTTTCATTGCGTTCGGTTGTTTCTGTGGTTTAGCATTGTGAGGTTGAACGTGCTCAATTATCACGGTGTCCAAATGGTATTTCTTCTCGCTTTGCATTTGGAATGGAGGACGGAAGGAAGTAGAGTGTCAGGAAAGAACAGCTCAACATTACAGATCAGATTACTGCCAGCAGCCCACCATCATTATTTGCAGAACATTTATTTCTGAAATCTTTTCATTAAGAACATAAAGGATCGTACAATGAAAATGAAAAGAAAAATCGATAATAACTAAAGAATTATACAGGGTGAGACTTTGACCACTGCGTTAATTGAAACACTTTTTTTCCATACCTTTTTCCATATTTAGCTGCGTTAAAACGTTATAAGCATTTCAAATTTTCACATTGGGCAAACACCCTTCTGTAGTTCAGTTTAATTTGAATGTAAATTACCTTCCACAGTATCCACTCTTGAATCTGAATTGTTTAAAAACATTGTTTTCCCTCTAAGAAATGATTCACTCACTCATGTTTCATCAGATGATTATATCGAATTAATTCCTTTCAACTTCGAATATCTCAAAAATGGTGTAATTTAGGAAAAAAGATGATGAATGATTTCATCTGCAAAAAAGACTGATTCTAGGAAGTACAAGACTGACCTTTAGTTTAAGTGATATTTGTTTTTCAAGTAACTTAACCAATCTGTACAGTAGTAACGAGAAACCCACAGGAAATGGAATAAATCTATTGATGCCAAAATATGCATGACTGTTATTAAAAACCTTCTACAAGAGATCATTTCAATTGATATTGTCGTTTGAATATTACAGGTGAAAATGCAATTTTTAATGAAATTTCAATACAATATCTTTTGAACGGAGCCAAATTTGGAAAAATGTTATAGGAAGAATATTTCTCGTTTGACGTCGAGAATTCATGGTTTAAATTAACGCAGTGGTCACAGACTCACCCTGTATATATAAAAAAACGATTGCTGGGCAGTGACCTGGCTTATCTACAGTATGTGTCATCAGTGCTGCATCTACTGTAGAGGGGGGCGTAGCGATGACATAAGTTTGGGAAAGTGCTTTTTCCACAACTATATATATATATACATGATATTTTGCCTTTAAGCGTTGATGTACATAAAAATTAATTTAAAAAATTTCATTAAGATGTAATCAAGCGAGTTTGAATAGGCTTCTCCATGTAAATATGGAAATATAGAATTGACTATCATAAAAATAGTTTATTACGACAAAAGTAAAATAAATTTCATGTCGGTTTTGTTTGATTTGTTATCATTTATGAGCAATTAAAAAAGAATTAGTAAACATGAACACTGATAGTGTATATTCGTTACCTTGCACGCCTCCTGAATTGGCAGAAGCCGCGAACCTGAAAAAAAAAACCATAAAAATTTCAAGCTTTATGATAGAGCTGTCAGTTGACAGATTGCAACAAAAGGGTTGTCCAATCCCGAAATATAAAAAGCAACCCTAGTTCGAAACACATAATTTTGATTACTCTTCAGGTAGATCTTATATTTGGAATAGCAGGAGCCTGTTGACGAGATGACAAGTTTCGAAATTTATGTTTAAGTTATATAAGATTTCGCTTTAAAAATACTGGTAAAAATACCAGACGTTGATTTTTGTCCCGAATTAACCCATGATACTTGGAATATATCTATTTATCAATAACAAAACCTATTCAAATGTTTACAGAAGGTACGAATCATTTAGGTTTAATGATTTTAAGATTCCTAGATTTTTTCTTTTTATTCAACTAGGGAAAAGGATGGAAGTCAGTCATTGGAATAAATCAATTTGGAAAAATGCTGCATACTATTGCCAAACTTTATAGAATATACCGGATATTTTTTCCAAATCATTGGCAACACATTTGGTACATGCTCGAGTAGATATTGTTTGTTTATAGCGCCATGTAGAATGAAAATCTTTCAATGTGGCTTAAGATTATACTAACGAGTCACTTAATATTGAAGTAGAAGTGGTTAATAAAGCATTCAAATGAAAATTATCGAAACTAGATAAACTAAGCAATTAGCCTGTTCAATAAATGTAAATATTAACAATAATTATATAAATTATATGTTATTTTATTTCTTTTATTACAACTTTATCAATATAAAAATTTAAACCATACTTTGTTTCGCTTTATTGCAAAAACCAATTTGTAACATTACCGCACTCTACAGCAGTGCTCTCTTGCGATGTTGCCAAATTTTCTAAATAAGGTACTTGTTTATTTTTAATAGTTTTTGTTCAAATAAACTAAAAACTTCATGGTATTCTTTTTGGACAACTTCTAAGTATATAACCGTAATAGATTCAAATTTTCATCGTTAGCTGATTCATGGATAGTCGTAGAATGTAATGAAAAGAAATTATGGAGCCAGAAGAGTGGTATGAATACATATGACGCTATATACAACCTAAAACGCTCGAAAAATGCTCTAATACCTCACAGCCTCCCGAAATAGAATATATCATCTCGAAATCCGCTGTCTTCTGTCGGCCATCTAGAATTCGCGGACCTCGCGATCGGACAAAGGGGGGCAAGAGAGACGGAAACGAACCAACTGAGCCAAATTTCCATAATAGAGCCATACGTTCGGTGGCTTTTGACTCGTACATCACGATATTAACTCCCAGTCGGGCTTATGAAGTGACTCATGCGTAAGGGATACCAATATAACATGTATGCACGACCTACAACTGCGCCAAACCTGGACATATTGCATTCGCCATCACTTGTTTTGTTATATATTGACATCTATCATTTGTTATTGATGGCCCCCCTAGATCTGTTCGTTACCGCTCGGTTGGCGGGGATTACAGATGCAATTTTTGAAGTTTTGCACCGTCAATATGGGGCGTGTTATTGTTCGACTTTTGAGGCTTGTAAGTTTTGAATGACGAACTTTTATTGCCCGTTGCAAGGATTTGAAGTGGTTTCTGATGAATTTTAACGATCAATATACAGGCAGATGTCTTATTTATGCCGTTTGGATATCATAAATTACAGAACAATCCTTGTGTTCGACATGCGTGAAATGCAAACTGTCGTAAGTTGAAAAGTACACATGCAGCAAAAAACTTATAGGAACAGCTTTTTGGGATGCCAAAAGGCGTTAGTTAATTGGAATTCTAGAAAAGGAAAGTCTAAATCTCAGAATTTATCAGGACCTTCTTGAACCAATTGGAAATACGTTATTTTGCATTAATACTTCGTGCATGTATGAGGGTTATTGATGTCTTTCATATTCTTAAATTTCTCGTAGATTAAAGCCTCGAGAAGATATGGAAACTCTTGCAAGTTTGTTTCATTCATTAAAAGACTTACAGATGTAATGATGACAATGAAGTTTTTTAATAGTGCTAGATTAATTTTATTCAAATAAATCACAGATAATTTTCAGTCTAGTGGAGGTCGTTATGTTCTGTCAAGTCTGACTAAAAATCGTGCTCTCGTAAAGTTTCATGTTCAGCTATATCTATAGATGATTTATCCTTCTTAGGTTCTATTAGATCTTTCAGAATATTGGATTCCGAAAAATAGTCGTTTTTTGCAATTTGTGTTTGAATATATGAGATATTTTGAATGGCACGACCAAAGTGGAACTTTCCTAATTGGTTTTTGATAGATTTGATATACCTCTCCATAATTATTTATCGATAATGTTCATATTGAAGAACGTATTATACCAGAATGGTTCACGTGATTTCAGTCTGGGAATTCTATTTTGTGGGATGTATGAAATAATTGGAAACAAATAAGGAAAAGAATGATAGTTGCTCTAAGAATTCAGAGCTGCTGTCTGTCTGCGAATATGTGGAGGGACAATGTTAAACAAAACTGGTAATAAATGAACCGGTGTAGATCTTATGGTGCCTGTAATCATTCTTTTGGATGTATTCAATTTATGTGTATGTGCACTATTGTACCAAACAGAGCAACAATACTCAACTGCAGAAAAACTAAGTCAAGAGATGCTTTGCGTAGAGTGGAAGCATCAGCCAAGATGATCCAGGTAATTTCAGGAGAATATTATTCTAGTTCTCAGTTTTAGGCTCTGATCATCTAATCTAGAGTTTATTGTAGTTTTTGATCAATTCGGATGATTGAATATAATCAAGAAAGTATTTGTGGGAAGTTCTGCAGAAAGTTATAGAAGCAGAAATAGGAATTATCGGTATGTACTTGCCGCCACGTGTTTCTGCCTGTTGGCTTCTACAGGGTAAGGCAACCGTGAAACCAAGGCAAAAGAGGAAAAAATAATAAGAACTAACTATAACACAGGGGGCCACAGCAGGTGTGAGCCACGAATTTATGGCTTTAACCCTAGAATCTCCGATTTTAGAGCAATACCAAAGTATAGCCACAGTGAATATAAATGTTGAAGTTGATAATTGCGGATATTTAAATAAAATAAAGGAAGTATTCGTATGCACTTCTACTGAAATTTATTCATAATTGGAGAAATAGGACTGTCGCGGTTCAGAAAAAGCGCTCAAATGCTTTCATAATAACTTACAAAATTGCAAAGCTATATAATACATTAGTATGTGGCAGGATCGTTTCATGAAGTCGTATTGAAACAGCGAAAAGACACAGCTCCGGTGTCAATGCGGCTTCTCTGGTTAAGTGCCACGCGATCACGTGGTCGAAAACTCCGCCCCCCATTGTCCGTAATTACAGGTTGAACTCGGCATAAAACTGCACCGGCTAATGATAGGCAATTATGTGGCTACCGTAAATTAAAAATGAACGAACCGAGATTTTCCGCGAATCGTTTTACCGCCATCAAACGTACTTAGATACCGCAGTAAAAACGGCCGATATGAGAACTTAACTCGGCTAGTTATTCTTTTGTCCGATATTGGATTACTTGGAAAATATACTTAAACGAACCCCGCGACCAGGGGGTTCCGTATGTAATAAACGAGTTAATGGAGCGACGTTTCCTTTGTTTAACACAAATGGTAGGCGATCCAAGAGTTCTTTGCCGCGTAGAAAAAACAATTGAATTAATCAGATGGCTTGAATAGTGAGATTCTGACTTGTTAGGCGCATTGGAACAATGAAACAGTTTTATCGCGGGATTGAGATATTTCTGAGATCTGATTCGGTTATTGTTATAACGCTTGAATTCTTTGATGGATGGATGCATGGAGAAGGCGTATTAGCATGAGTCCGCCTTTCGAGGCTACGAGTACTTGTTACGATGAAGATGGTATGGATTTGAATGGTTAATGAAAACTAGTTTCAGCTAGCGAGATATTCTTTAAAATTTTAGGTATTTTGGAATACAGATGCAGAACTTACGTTCTAAATTCTAGATGCAATTCCTGAATTACTCATTTTTTTCTACTTCAAATGTGACATTTGGGCAGAACGATAGCTCGCTGATCCTTTGTGACAAACGGGGAAAGGGGTTTTGAACTGAAATTTATTCGACTTGCATATGTTTAAAATGCAGATGATTTAAAACTTCAAACCTTATAAATGGAATTAAATCGTGAACATTTACATGCTATTATCTTTTACAACTTTCGACGTGGATTAACTCAACAACAGTGCATCGATGAACTTAATTCAATTTTCGGCGATGGAGCTACATCAAGCACCAGTGTTTATCGATGGTATAGTGAATTCAACCGAGGTCGTAGTTCCTCCAAGAAGAATCTCGTGAAGATCTTCCAAAATCAGTTTTTGTTCCGAAAACCATTGATGCTGTGGGCCAACTGATATTGCAAGATCGTCATGTGATCTATCATGGGATTGAGATAACCTTAGGCATTAGTGGGACCGGCATACATTCAATATTGATTGAACATTTGATCGTCAAAAAAATTTGTTTCGCGTTGTATATCACACAATTTGTCAAACGCTCAAGAGTAAGTTTGTGTCGATTGGTCAAAAGAAATGCTCCAAAAATACGATCACGGTGCTTAGAAGCGCGTATATGACTTCGTGATAGGTGATGAACCGTGGATTTAAGCGTATGAGCCCGAAAATAAACAGCAGTCGACTTTATGGGTGTTTCGAGATGAGCCAAATCCACCAAAAGTTTGGACAATTGGTTCAAACGCATGGAAAAGTGTATAGATTTTTATGGGGAATATTTTGAAAAGAAATAAAGCGATTTTCGATTATTAATATTTGTTTTTGTTCTCAAATCCTGAAATATAGATGGCAACACTCGTATGTTTTCAAATCGTGATGGAAAAATTTTTAATGTAATGCTCTTAAAAGTTATATGGAGGTTCCATGAGATTCGATTTCGATGAATAATCCTTTTTGTGTAATTTGGATTTGAATATTTAAGATTCTTTAAAGACAAGTGTTGGTCCTTTTCAAATTCTAGTATGATAAAGAAGACGTTGTTTACCGATAGATTAATGTACCTTATTATATTGCCATATGCATTTCATTGATTCAAGTGATTATATTTAAGTAGTACACTTCAAAGTGTAACGTAATTGTGGCTGAAATTGAACTGAAGAGAAATTGTTCGTACGGTTATTTCTATTTCAAGATATTTGTATTTTGCCTTGAATATGTGGGATATTCAGAATTACAAGAGTCAAATGTACGTCACAACATAGCCCCCAAACTTAATCATCCGACCTATATATTTCCAATCACTGTGGGATGAAAACTTGCAGGGTGGCTCGTTTGCTACGGAACACCTTGTATATTATCTCAATAATGAATCCAAATATGAACCTCCACTATAATAGCAGTTTAAGAAACTTTCGAAACAAATATCATTAGAGTCGTGAAGTGAAATCAAGAACATTCTTCCGATATTCAGTTTACTCGGGAACTTCGATCAAAATCTTCATGCATTTCTCCAACAGCCGTTTAAAATTTCCTCAGCTACGCCTCCAAGAACGCCCTTTTGCTACGCGTCGATCTTTCTCCTGCGGACCAGATGAAAGGTACTTTGATGATCCCATATCTACCGTAATAATAATCCCACCACTTCAACGTTTTATTTTTCGCTTTTTTTCGTCGATGAAGCGAGAATAGAAAGAGAGAGAGAGAAGGAGAGAGAGCGGTCACTTTGATAACCGAAGATTATCAATAGGGATTAAACCGTAATGGTTGAGTTACTGCAAGATCGAAAGATCTTTCAACTTGGGAGGTCCAAGACAGCTTTTCTTTATGAACGATCGTTTTGTTGTGGCGTTTTTTTCGCAGACTCAAATATATACATCATAGATTGGAGCACATAGCGCGCTGAAGGCTGTAACTCAATCGTTCGGCCGTTTAAGGGGTATCCATCATTTTCATTTCAATCGACATGCACATTTCTTTCGATTTTCGTCAAGTTGGGGCAATTTGAACTAAGGATGCGTTTCGAATTGAATACATCGATTAATTTCGTCATAATATAACTAATCGATTCACCGATCAATCGTTTGAATAACCCCGTTAATGGATATTTCGTTATGTAGAATTTAAAAATAGTACATTGAGTCTCAAGGGCAGAAAAAAATTCATTTTTTCACTGCAATTCTGTAATGTCGACATATGGCATTGTTTTTATATTTCCTTCAAAGTTTTTTGAAACTAGACTTCATCATTTCATTAAAGAAAATGACGGATAACATTCATTCCCCGCATCTCTAGTAGAACCTACGCATAACATAAAGAAGTTGAGATTGTTACTTATACAACAACTCAACATCTAAGAGGTACCCGTCCTTCTCTACGAAGTACTGCCCAACATCTAACTAGTAATCATTGAAAAAACTTCACGAATCTAGAAGCACCCACTAGATCACATCGTTAGATTATTTACGAATATCATTCATTATTTCATCCTGACCACTGAAGGCCATAGTAAACTGTGAGAACCTCTGGATATAGCGACAAACCAATAAATCATTATTCTTATGATTCCTCAAGTCCGCATACTAGTCTAACATCTCACAAGATAACGCAAAACCCGGGTATCGTTAAAACTATACTTCTTTGGCTAAACTGCTCGTATGACGAATAAACCGAGCTATTAATTAAGTGCGCTTCCGTCCTTACATAGAGAACATAGAATGTCATTTGCGTTACAGAACCGTGATCATAGACACCCCATATGGCGCATTCTCTTAATTAAAAGTTCCAAAAGGACCTTCCGGCATGCCTGTTATGTTATACAGGTGAGGAGACCAATTAATTTTAGTCACTGGATCTCGTTAGGGAAATCTGTGTGCAGTCCTGACGAAGCTTAATGGACCCCGGCCTTTCGTTGTCTCTCATTTTTATCGTCAGTTAAGCAGCAAAGGAGAAGGTACATTTGGGAATAAATACGAAATATTCAATCGATCAATTTGTACTTGTACTTATATATACAGTGTGAGTCTTCGTTTACTGCATGCATAATAAACATAAATGATCAGGCTATCACATAGTTGAAATGGAGAATCGAGAAGATAATCATAAAATCATATTTTTGCCTTGAGTCTTGAGTCCCGATGAGATGAGGTTCAATATCGAGAGGCGATCCGAAAGAGGCTGAGGGGATAACGTCCCGGGCGCCGAGCTAAGATCGAGAGGCGTAAATGAAGGAATGTAGCTACTGAACTATTGAATTGTTTCATGATTTATACTACACAAATGTCTTAAATTATGGAATTACTGTTGGTTTTATGCGGCGGTGTCTTTGGCATCACTTACCGAAAACGTTGGGATTTGATGGTGATTTCTTCGATTTTCAATTCAAGGGAAAAGCAAGAAAAAGACCAAAATGCTCAGCTCTCGATTACAACCTGCTCTTTACGTACTAATATTTAATGACATCATAGTGTTAATCTTCCAGATCGTATCATAATTATTATTATTGAGAATTCTATTCAACACAGATCGTCAATTCGTTGAAAAATATTATCAAATGTTCAGTTCCTTATCAACCAAATAAACAGAAAATATGAAATACATAGATGAAATCTTCAGAAAACTAATACTAAATAAATTACCCTTATAAATGTTAAAATTTCGAATTGAGACGAGCCTAAAATCATCAATATTTTATAGTTCACAAACAAAACTAGTATGGTATGAAGTTTATATTTATAGATGATAATCACATCTACGGTAATTGGATACAACAGCTGGAATTAAAACGAACATGATAATTGTGAATGTGAGAACATTTTTTAATTGAATGGGAGAATAGTATTACGGTTATCTGCATCAATTTTGAACAACTTTAGACTTATATTCAGTAAAATCTAATTGGAAGAAATATTAGGGACGTTCCCTTCGTTCGCTCATCGTCCTTAAATTTCAAAATTTGCGTCTGTATTATTGCTTCAACTCTGCCGACATTACCCTTTTTCTGCATTGACTTATTTGAAGCGTTACGAGTCGCCGATATCTTGCCTCACCTACCCGTCGTCAGCATATATCTGGATTAGTACATATGCTGTCCAGACTCCTTATCCCGTCATGAATGGCAAGGCCTCGCGCCTTTGCAGCGCTTCTGTAAAAAAATGAGGCGCTTTTTACAAACTCAATTTTAGACGTGTACTACCGAACAATTTCTATGACATTTTAAAATGGCATAAAGAGGTTTCTCCAAATCCAACATCAAAATGAACAGACGAAATAAGCTTTTTACATATAATGCCTGATACATCGAAATCCATAGAAATATACCGATATAACACGAACTATAAACAGATTACTTCTGTGTAGTACAAATGCAATGTCGTTTCATATAATTAAAGAATAATTACTACTTCTTTATTTCAATTTCGAATGAAATATCATTTGGCGATTACAGGTTCCGCGTACATTCTGAACTCCGCAGATTTGGCAACCTTGATAGACTGCTAATGCTACTGGAGCTCCTTTTAGGATCAATGGATTTCCAGTTCAGCTCCGTCCTACGTTGCCGTTCTTACCTATTCGCGATGAAACTTCACGCCGCCCCTTCATTATGCTCGCAACAAACGCTGAAATTGCATACTGCAAAAACGACAGAAAAATCCGGTAGGCAATAAATCTGGGAACGATCTTGCAAAAGCCTATGGTTGTTTGCGTGACGTAGGCACTCACTGCTACGCTGACGATGATGAATCTTCGATAAATGCTTTCTTCGACGCGAAAAAGATCATTATCCAGTCACGATTCTTTTAATATTCACGATGCGTCGGCAAACTCTGTTGAAAAATGGCAAAAAAAGATGGCGAATCGATATAAACACTCCCCTCATTATAACCGCATCAAAATCACTTGCAACGTCCTGGGTGGCTTGCGATGTTTGCTAGTTGACGGAGAGTTCGCATTTTTCCAATCTTATAGATCAATAATATACTAACCGCACACGGCGAAGCTTTTGCGCCTCTAAACACTCTTTTACCGCAGGATTTATGAATCCTTCTTGATACGAAATTACCACCAGTAGCTTTCTCACAATTACGCATTACAACCCGCAATTACACAACGTGATCGCTGTAATTTGAATAGTGAATCGAGTCTCTTAATATTCGTTACTATTAGCTGCCGCAGGTCTGAACATGATGTTGGGATGACGGTGTTACGAAAGCATAGATTGGAGATGGTATTTATGATTGCACACGTGGTGCAACTTGATTACGTTGTCATTACTGTGGTATTTTGCTCGTCTGCTTACTTTATCGGTTCAGCATCCGGCAATCATACAAATGAGATAGGTTTGAGTCAATATTTGTGGACATAAGGGCTAGATATTGTGATATATACAGATCCTAATTGAATATTCACATGTTTTCTTCATATGTGTTTTATTATATCGATACCATACAATAGTATATCGGTAGTAACTGAAATAGCAACACCTTGAATGCCGTTGCAGCTTGCAATCTATTTTAGTCCACTTTTCATTCGTTGAGGTTAGAAATGCATATAGGCATTGTTGTTGCAGCAGTCTTGTAGTAGATTTTGGAAATAACATCACCTTAATGACAATCGTTGATTGCCGAAATTCTTATCGGGAAGTTGGTTGTGCTTTATAAAAAAAAGGCTATTCCTACTCCGAGAAGAGGATTGTGTAAGATTTTGCTTTTATTGATTACATCATATTGTACTCAATACTTTCGGAGTATCTTATCGATTCATCTACTCAGAAATATGATGGGAAAAACATTTTTTGGGATATTATTGTCATTGTGTTATCGATTTAATTATCAGCTACTTTGAAACTACTTGATTGGATAGCCTATGATGCCTTCAACAGCCAAACTATTTATTTACTTCAATGAAGACGAGCCTGACCACAAATTTTGAAACTAGTGAAATTTTAAGAAAAAAAAACTATTTAGCAGACATCTGCTGTAGAAAAGTTATTCAGACATGGATCTTCAAAATTATATTTTGAAAAGATATGTTGTGTCGAACTCAAGATTTATACAAGAAAGCGGAAGTTTTCCACGTTAGACAAATATATCGATAATTGCATGCAGATACCACAAACTAGGAAAACTTTACGATAACGAACATTCACATATCTGACGCAACTGTTATACAAAATCATCTCCTTAAATATCAAAACAGAATACTCTACTAGAAATTAAAGAATGGATCAAATGATGAAGTCTTGAATTTTGGAGGTCCATTTATAATTTAATTTATTTGAAATAGTTATTTTCATTCAATTTTCTTTTGTTCACTTCTTTCGAATTAGATATGTCATATTTGGATCATGAATGATGTTTATTAAATAATTTTATTGAAAGGGACGAACAAGTCTTGAACTGTTGTGGGTTGTTATCTGTTTATTGAAGCGTATTAAACATTATGTTGTGTTTAGTTAGGTTGATTTGATTCCTTTCGATATACTCTTTAGTTGGTTCAATAAACTTCATTATTATTGTTATTATTATAGCATATGTCAATAAAAACTATACCAATTTTAATATCAAATCATCTGTTCAGATTTTGATTCTACTAATCATTCACAACCTGTAATTAATTTTATAAAACGTTCCCAATAACTGTTATCTTGTGAAACATTGGAGCACCCAAAGAAACATATAGTATTCTAACCATTAATCCTTGAAATTCCTCAACGTAGACATGTCTTTCGAATAGTAGCACGTATTTATCGCAAAAAACCAGAAGAACGTACATTCAAAGCTTTCACAATCTCTGAAAAGCTCCTATATAAGGCGTGGAGGAAGCCTGATGAATCAATGACTGAATTCGTATCTTCAATGTGGAAAACAGCTCTAGCATCGAAGAAATGTCCTTTTGAGATATCTCTTGAAGTTTCGTGGATCCACAGAATTTATCACCACCCTTTATCTTTAAGTTTTAATCACGTTCCCTGTCTATATATCGGTCTTTATGCAGACGAAACAAAAGGGTCTTATATTTCATTTCTATGGCAGAGACGAGAAGGTTAAATCAATAGCTAGTCTACAAGAAAAGTCAGTTGAAGAATTAGTTTGATTAAATCAAAAAAAATATCATATTTTGTCGAATTCCTCTCGGAAATTGACCGTGAAATGGAATTTGAATGGAGACATTATTTATGTTATTTATCTTAACATCATTTTCGAATAAATGTATCGAATATATTGATTAATTTTCGATTTTGTTTCAGGTATGTGCCTCTGTCTAAGTTTTCAAGAAGCGTGGTGAGTACGTATCCCATTCATACAGAGATGTTTGATATGAATCAGCTACCAACTTCAGATATACAAAAAACAAAGGAAACATTTCAAATTGAAAAAATTCCATATCTCATGAACTTTATCCCCCTTCGAAATTCCTCAGGATCAATTTACAGGAGTGAACCAATTAGAGTTCTTCAGGTTCTTTGTCGGCGGGGTGTCTCTTGAGAAGAACTCGCGCAAGATGGTTGCTTTTCTGGCAAGAAGTTACCCGCTGCTGGGAGTTGTGGGATGACACCTTGATTTATCGACAGACTTTCCTGTCTTGGGATGGGGTCTTTCTGTCTTCCATGACTTGGTTTACATATTTCTACTCGGGTTTTTTTGCCGTCTGCGGATATATAGTTATTTTAAAACTTGAAATTTTGTTCAGCTCTCGTTCCAATAATTTGTAACTATTTTTCGCGCTTGCTTAAATTCAAATTTAATCAGATTCTTACACCTCCGTAAGCAGGGATTTTTTTCAGTAGCTAATCTAGCCGAAATTTGATTTCCTTAAGATGTAAACGTGTGTACAGGCGTTCGGAATGCCGACAACTTCAATTTTTAATTCGATTCTTCATCAGGGAGTTGGCACCAATGCTTTTTTATTATAAATTACCGCTATTTTGGCTGAGAGACACCAATTATGAACAACCATGTAAAAATAAAATAGGATCAATTCATTCGTCGAGAAAACGATCTGAAATTATTTTACTAACCTTGTAGGAAAAAAGTGAATATAATTTTTTCTGAATGGAATTGTTATATATAAATGAAGGGTTCACTTCCAGTAATGCTCGAGAATTACACAATAAAATTTTGAGACTTAAATGAACTATATTCTTGAATAAAACGCAGAAAAATGCAGGGGAATACAATTGTCAAAAAAATTCAACAAATCTTTGAAAGCACTAAAATAGGTCCAGCCTGAGGATTTCAACATAATCTGGCATCTTTTCTTTGGACGTTATTCAATTGATTTTCAAGTTTAAGAATCGATTGAAGGGATATTTAAGGAGTTACTGAGGAAATCATATTTCAGATTCTCATGAATGCTGAACTATTCGACGGATTCAGCCCAATAACAAATTTGACTGAGATATTTGGAACATTAATATTCTGAGAATATAAAAACACTCTTATCCCCTCCGAAAGATGAAAAAATACGGCCACAGATACACAAGTTTTTTGATATGCCAAAATAACAGAGATTTAGACAAAAAAATACCACGCCGTTCTAATAGTTTTCAGTTCTAGAACGAGCACGCAAAAATAAGGATACCATTTGAATTATTCAGCCTGCTGAAAAGAAAGATTTTCGACATTGTGCTAATATTTTTTTTTCTCGATAATTTTAAAATAATAGATTATTTTCACTGCAATTTCTTTAATGCTGAATTTTTAAACATATCAGATCTTAATTCGTATTATCTATTCAAATCTTTAGTATCATTTATAAATTTCCCTATTTATTAAAAACCAATTAAAATTCCTGAAATTATTAAACCTTTTTTTTTGTATTATTTTTATACTTATCTTAAGTATGAGTTAATTTAAATGATGCACAAAAACAATCAGTTATGACTAATGGAATATCGAATTTTTTTTTCATGAGAACATTTGTATAAAGTGCTTGTCAAAATTAAGGAAAAATTCGTTTCATAAGAAGCAAAAATATTGGCAACAAAATCCGGAAACAGGTCACTTTTATCAAATTTTAATGCATATTTGAAGGATTTTTTTAAGGAACCAAATTATTTGAATAAGGAAAGTGGGTCGCGTGGTACTTGTTGGCAGTTCCTTGTATCTTTACAGGCGTGTGAAAATATTCAAGAAAATAATTAATCAAAGGGGTTGAAAGTTGAGCCATTACAAAGTGTATATACTGAAATCCTCTATGAATTTAAAAATAAAATTGTTTTCTTGAATTTTTCTGTACGACTGCAGAGAAGATATAGAGACCGTGCCGAAATAGTACCACATGAACCACTTTCTCTTCAACAAATTTATAGGGTTGATGAGGATGGCACAGGGTGCTACAGAAATCCTTCAAAAATGCATAGAAATTTGGTAAAATTGAAACAAAAATAGACCTGTTTTTGAATGTGTTGCCAAATAAATTTAAAATCAATATGTTACATAATTTCGACGCATATATATGTATGTATGTATATAAGTATAGTATATATGGTAATCTACAAGAATGAGATGAAACGGGACAGTAATTGTCACTTTACAGAGCTAGTTTATATCGTATTAACACATGTTTATACTTCGTTGATCTAAATTACTAGCTTTAATGCATTATTTCTCTGACTACTAGTTATATTTTTATTCCCATCAGTTTTTCTGACCTTAAAAATACAGCCAAAAACTGTTACCAGAATTTGTAATTATACAACTCCTTCCGAAAACTGTGACAGATAGTTCCAACCCCCTTCGTAAGACGTGGTGTGATTGTAATTAATGGCCGCAATTAAACAAAATGATTTAACGTAGGAAAGGGGTGCCCTATAATGAAAACCAAAACCATCGTTCCCTAAGAAGAACGAGGACGGGATAGGAGAATTCCTCTCTCTATTTACGTGCCTTGCATAACTTTGGAAGTTCACCTAAGTCGCTGGGACCTTAAACATGTCTAGAACTTAAGCCCCCCAGCGCCATCTTTCTTGAAATTAGTGCAAAGTTATCATAACGAAACAGTTATGGCTGACACCGAGTTCTTTCGCTATCACAGACCGGTTTTATTAATTGCTTTCCTGCCCCCCAATTGATAATGAACAGTTTATGTACAATGAAGGGGCGCCTTTTGTGCAAATACCCAATTTTATTCGAAATGAGGTTCTATCGTATCATTAGGTGCAGTAATTATTGTATAATTGTATAATATGAATAGGATGGGAGAATATTGGTTATTTTAGACATTTAGTCGTTTGAAATGGTCACAACAGACCTAATAACCGCAATTCAAAGATGAATTACACCTCGTTGAGTTGAAGAATTGTTACCTGGATATCAATTTTCGTGAGCAATAATTCGTTTTTAGTTAAGGGATACATATAGTTAAGATAATAAATATAGTCTTCAAGCATAAAACATTCTCCTTTTTTTTTAAAGCAAATTCTTTTGTGATCAATGAGGAAACATTCGTTTTTTTTTTTTGCATTGTTGTTAATTTCATTTTCGATTTTATCTCTTAACGATCTTTGATGCAAAATAATTAATACAAATAATATTGTTTGAGGTTACTAAGCTTCTAGAATAATAAGCATTTTTATCAGGCAATGCTCATATTTATCACGTTATTTTCTAGAAAATTTTCCATTTCAATTTCTGAATATTGTCGGAGGTCACGTCAAATACCCTCCAGAGCTAATCGTGTTCGTTACGATATGCTAGAAACCACACACTCTAAGATGAATGGGCCTTTTCAACATTCAAGTGTCAAGTGACTGTTAATACTCATTAATGCATACTTGTTTCTTTATACTCTTTGTCACATACGCCTTCGGATGGAATCGTTTATCTTTCTATCATATATTAATATTCTTTTCATATTGAGAACACTTGAATGCCTTTAGTTTAGTTCGTTTCATTGAACTCGGCTTATGTTAAAAGCGACAGATAAAAAATTGAAAAAAAGATCGCTTTTGGCTTATGTTTTAGTTTAGAGAAAGATCCATATTTCTTGTTTAATCATCAATAAGCGTACCTTCTAATAATTTAGGGGAGAATTGAACTTTTTGAATAATTTTCAACCATATGACTGTATGATAAGGAGTAAAAAAAAACAATTTTGGATAGCTAGAACAGTAAGCTAAAAATTAGGTACTCTTGTATGTCGTTGAAAAAATGAACCTTTTCGAAAAACTAAACAGAAAAAGCAGATGATTTTTTTTTATTCTATCAAGAAGAACCATGAATAACTTACGTATCGATATAGAATTCATGGATGTTTTTTTTGATAGAACAAAACAATTTATTTTTTTTATTTTGTTTAAAAAAAGGTTAAATTTATAATCGATACACAAGAGTACCTTTTTTTAGCTCAATGTTCAAGCTATACAAATTTGTTTTGTTCAACTGCTGATCAAACAAGTTGTTGAAGATGCAACCATTAAAATGTATTTGATGACGAGATATTGTTGATGATGGAGCTCGTGTTGAATGATTGTTTGGGCTATTACCATCATCTATTGTGGATGTAATGTTTTCCAAATAAACACTAAATTGGGAGTAGCAAAATGTTTATTTGATAGAGCAATAAATATTTGTTGCACTGAAGAAGACCAAAATGAAGAAATAAATAACATCTCGAAAACTCTTAGAAGCAATGGCTACCCCAAAAAGATATTAGAAAAAGCTAAACGAACAAGAGAAAGTCAACCTGAACCAACAGATATAAATCAGACCATTAAAACCGTAATTCCTTATGTAAAAGGTTTGTCGGAGAAAATGAGAAGAATTGGAAATAGATACAACATAACGACTGCATTCAAAACTTAAGACACTATCAGAGCTAAACTTACAAAAGTTAAGCCTAATAATGAGACACAAAGGACAAAGAACTGCATATATGAATTACCTTGCGAGTGCGGAAGATCTTACATCGGAGAAACTAAACGCCCTCTGAATGTACGAATAAAAGAACATCAGAAGCTTCTACGAGTACTAGACAGCGACAAACCAGGTTGGTCCAACATGCTGTAGATGAGAATCATCGTTAAAAATGGGATGAAGCATCAATAATATCCAAAGAAGAAAAACTTGCAATAAGAAAAATCAAAGAAGCAGCATTTATGAAAATAACACCTGATTCCATAAGTGCTCCATCTATAGATCTGCCAGAAGTTTGGACGCCGATAGTTCGATCCAACTTAAAAAGATCATCATATCACAGATGAGTATATAACATCGTTCATTTTTCTTTCATGACTTCTGTCAATATTGACTTTTTGAAAATTGATAATTTTCAAAAGGTTTCTTACTTTTCTCCTTGATAAAGATAGAAGATATCTATCGAAACGTCGGAAAACATTAAATCCACAATAGATGATGGTAATAGCCCAAACAATCATTCAACATTAAAATGTACATCGTAATTCGCCCTGATAAACTAAAAATTTAATTTAAATTAAATGGCTGTATTTAGGAAGTCCTTACTACTGTTCATCATATCAAATATTATTCAAATTACCCTCAGTTGTTTGAAATTTATTTCAGAGTAATAAATTTTCAGTAACGCCATTTACAAAGCCGTATGTCAGTAGTAAGGGCCAATTGAAAAAAATATGGAAAATTGTCATCTCATTTTTTTATGTTTTATCCAAATTCGAGAAATTCCCACTTCTTTCCGGACACCCAGTATATTTGATCATGTATGAAATAGTTCTAATTGGTCTTCAATTTAGCTCTGAAAATTTTAACTCTCGAAATATGTAGATGTCATCAAAAATGGACATATTTAAAAAAATTATAGATAACCCGCATCTACCAGAAAAGAACGAAATGAATATGGTATCTACTTGCCTACTTTTTTTCTGCTCGGTAGTTTTGTCTGGACAAGGTCACCTTGGCATTAAGGAGATGGCAAAATGAATTCACCAGTAATTTATAATTTACTAGCTGAACCGGCAAACGTTTTTTTGCCATATAAATAATTTTTAAGTCATTTCTAATGTAGGCAAAAAATAGCTTATTGTAAATGTGTAAGAATGTGGTATATGATTAAATTACTAAAATGGCTGTTAAAAAAATGGGTGTTGATTAGAGAAGGATGATAATTTAGGAGTGTATGTATTTTTTAATGCGATATAATGAAAAAAATAAAGAAATTAAGTCTAAAAATTAAAGAAAAATGTTAAGGGTGGACAACCCTTATCAAAAGGGGTATGAAAAATAGATGTTGGCCGATTCTTAGATCTACTTAATATGCTCACAAAATTTCATGAGAATTGGTCAAACGAACATAGTGGCACGAGGATTTTATACGAGTAGGTATATAATATTTTTCTTATGATGAAATATCTGTCAATTTTATTTTTGCCTATTATGACAATTGTGTATATCTAAAGTTTGTAATTATTCAATATTTGCGGCTCATATTAACACAGATTCTTTTACTCTTGTAAGAAAACTGAAGTGCTCAATTTAATTTGAAAAATAGACAACAGCAATTCCGAATATTTGACAATTATCAAGACTGACAAAACTTCGAAATTATATAGGATTTGTACTTATATGTGGTATGAAGACTACTACAATTTCGCTCGAACGATTGGCCTTCAAACTTCCGGCAAGAAGATTTTCTTCTTGTGAGTTTCTTCTTTGAATAGTATATATGCGATAATTTCATTTCATCCGAAAATTCTCATGTTAGACCCACTTCGATTTATCGGTATCTCATACTTCATGAACTTCTTTTATTCTTACTTTCAAATGGCGCTTTGTCTTACCGATATAAGTTCTTCTGCATAATGAACTTGACATGATTAGGTCAAACCAATGACCGCAAATGAATGGGTCGAAAAACTCACAATGCTTCATAATTTAAAACAGCAATCCAGCATGATATTAAATGATCTCATTAGGGAAACATTTTAATGGTTGAATAGCATTTAGATCCATTCGAACGAATTCTTTTTCCTTAAACTCAATCCCACTTCTGATATATCCACTCAATCAATAAACGGTTTATTATCGGCTGAGGCGGGAAATATTGTATAGAAATCTGTAAAAAGATCATGGCCAAAATATAATGAAACCGTCCAACCACCTGCGGATCGAAGTTTGTAACATAAACCATTGTTCCTGCTGCAACTCACAACTTCATCTTCTCTAGTTCACGTTTCTCGGTAGGCAGTTTCTTCCATACAATTCGCAGCGTGCACCAAACCCACCCTAATGTATATCGATGATATACTGAGAATCATTATATAATAAAGAAGGCATTGTTATCGTATCGCGTTCTCCGTACCGGGTACTCTCCTTGTTCTCGCTGCTTGTACCGTGGTCGTTTTGAACAATAAAAATTACCAGTAGATCGTAAATCCTCTCGAGGCTGGACGTGGAAGTTGTAGGTGTTAAGTTGCGGTACAAAACAACGCCGCGGTTGCATATATGCAAACGTAGTCCTATGAATATCTATATAAGTGAGACGAAAAGGGTTTCCATTGATGTTGCGAACAGTGACGTAGCCAGGTTGCTGGTCAATAGACTTACTTCAGTTTTATCATTCTTCATTTTTTTGTTCGTTTTTTTATGCCATTTGGGGAATTTTTTCTTTGAATACAATATTTAGAAAGTCAAAAGTTCACCGTGAATAACTGATTACTGCAATTGAGATGGGCACGATAATATGCGTTGATTCGGATCATTTAGGTCAACTATTAATGACCACAAAGCTACGTTAGCACAAGGAGTTTCTATAACCGCAATCAAGGCGAATTATTAAAGTAATTGAATCAATAAAATTTTTTTCGGATACGTACAAAAACGTTACAATGTGCAATTGAGACAGATAGTATAAGTCTGGCTGGATAAACACAAATTTGATTCCTCATCAGTGTGTCGAACCCAATCAATTGAGGCCTTTTTCGGCTCGCCATTCGATAATTACAGACATTTGCTCAATACGATAGCAAGGTCTTCTAGTACGTGAGGTTAGTAGCTTTTGAACGCTTGCTCTAGAGTAGAGGATGTTTGAACATGCCTATATCTCTAATTGAAGATAACTTCTCACCGATTTCCTTGAGTTTTGTTCAACACTCAAACTTCCATATCCTTGAAACATGAAAACCATTAAGGTATCTTTCTTTCTTTAAGATCTTGTTCTTTCAAGAAAACTTATATATTCAAGTGCAAATTACAAATATTTTATAAATTATATATATTAAATAATTGAAAATAATCAGACTAACAATTTTTCTTTAGCTCCATTTCAGACACAATCTTGTTTTACTTGAAACTGTACTAATTCAAAATATAATCACTTGAATTCATATGGCAAAATAATCAGGAAAATTTATATTGCTGTTATTAATTCCAATCATATTTCACCTGACCTGGAATTCTTGCAGTCTCAAGTATCAGTTATGTCTATAAGCCAATTGTTTCAGTTCAAAATCTTGTGATAGTTCTTTAATTCAAATTTTTTCTGCAGCTGTTTCCAAATATTGTTGCCGGATTCCTTGCAGCCCAGCACTGAGCTAACAGCTGCCATATAAGGTAGAAAGTCCCGTGCAAATTGTGTGCAAAATATCGCCATATTACAATATGGTCGCAGAACCGTTCACCCTCCTTTGTATTAACCAAAGTTAAAATTGCATGTAAAACCGCGTTCTTTGCTTGTTTTACATTCCATTGTTCGCTCGGCCAAAGCCACAAAGCGATTTCGTGTGGCGTTTCTCTTAGTGTTATTGTAAGTCTTAATTTTTATCCGCCTTCTTGATTGTTTATTATTCCAATAATGCATTATTCATTCGTTTTGCATATTTATATAGTCGGTCCAGTTGTTCGGATGGCATGGGTTGCTTCTTGGTCGGGTCTTTTAATCTTTTTCGCTCGGATGTCTCATTCGAAATACTTCAGATCTTTTTAGGACAAGTCATGCGAGAGCTCAGCAAACAATCACAGTAAAATACTAGTCTCCCTATGAGCATAGGATTTGTCATTGCCCTAATAGTGTTACACTATTTCTGCATGGTAATGGATGCGTAAGACTACTAAAGACGGCGCTGTAATAAGCTCATTACAGCAATATTTAAAAAAATATTTCTAGCGTGATCCTTGTTTCAATATCTTTCAAGAAACAAATTGATTTGATGGATATTAGAGGACTTCTGGAGTAAACTGAAATTAAGAGACTTGGGCTGTTGAATTAATTGACAAATTTTGGACAATAATGAACTTGACCGCGAACCTAAAATCAACCAAACGTTGATATTACTTATTATATAATAATAAGGACCATAGACGGTTGCTTTATGCAATCATTATGAAATGTATCCTCATTGTATTTTCTAAACGTTGATTCAACAAGGATTAATAAACATTATATAAACGTTTAAAAATACTATTAATCAACTTCACATTCCAGCTACCTTTATTCATCTTGAAAGACATAATTTTTGGATCTATCTCGAATGAACAAAACACACATACTTTGTTTGCTTTCTATATTTTGTAAGTAGTAAACACAATTACTCAAAACTTTCAAAATTTCTTTTATAAAATATTTCTTTAGAAAGCATTTTCATCGTTCAATTTTATATGCAATGTTAGATAAATCAATGACGATTGAAGTAAAATATAATTAAATAAATAGTAAAAATGTATATACAAAATAAATGAAATTTTGCAGGACAGTTTTATGATATCGATGTTGAAAATATACAAATAGTTTCTCAATAGGTGTGGAGTAATGAATGTATTCTTCCCGTATTATTTATTAAAAATCCTTAGTGTTTTATACGTTCGATGATAAATCTTCGTGTTAAAAACAGAATATTGATTTCATCGTTTATTAGTACAACACGTGGAATGTAATTTCATCTTCACTGGCAAACAGATAAATCAGCTGGACTCTGTGTAGAACATTTTTTCCCAATCAATTTCTAGGTGTATAGGTCGTCCACTTACTATATATCACCCGAAATAAAAGACCATCGTCCTATGACCCCCATAATGGGCCCATTCCTCTTCGCATGACAACGCCATAAATTCCCAAAAAAACAAAATTGACGCATGGCCCCGTAGCAAGGGCACAAAAGATACCGAGCATAGGACCATAGAAAAACACAAACAACTGGAAAGAGTTAAATTAACCCGGAAGAATGGTAACATCCATCAGTGTCAGAGGGGGTAGGGGCGGAACGAAAGACGTTCCAAGCGGTGAGTAATGGCTCCTGAAGGGTGAAGGTGGATGAATTCAGGAACGGGAGTTGCATCGCCCAGGGAAGGTGCGTCTATTGGGGGAAGTACAGCTTCGGGCATTTCTTTTAGATCGGGAGAAACTGGGATCAGCGGGAGGAGGAGAAGCGGTAGGTCGGATGGGTCAGCGGAAATTTTGTTTTATTGAGTGTGGGCGGGTTTGGGGGCTCCCGTGGGATTCAACAGTTTCTGGGCGTTCGGAATCGTGTTCTATATTATTGGAATGAAGGAAAAGGTCATTTCGATCAATTCTATTGTTCAAAATATGTCTGATTGCACAAACTGTTGTTTTTAGAAGCTCAAATATGAAACAGAACGTAAAAATTTAATAACAATTTCGCTTTGTGGTTATACAGGGCGAAAAGAAGATCCCAGATATGGAAAATAACATTTCAAACTCTAATTTTCAACCTTGGATCAGAAGAACATGTCTAGGAATCATCACGAGAAAATTCTAATTTTGTTTATGTAAATGTTCAATGTGGTTTTGAATTTTTGTAAATACCTCTGATCATTAGTTTGGATTGCGGATTAGTATCCACATTTTAGCTGACGTGAAAATTGCAAATATTTGAGAATGATTTATTCAAATATTTCTCCCTAGAAATTTTAAATGAGTTTGTCGATAGATCATATTGAAATCAGATTCAAACCTGGACGGTCTACCCCTGTAGATTTAATTTTGCATTCAAATAAGGCTCACCTGAATATAATTGTTGACTTGTATTGGCATTTTTTATAATTTCCTGAAATCATATGGCAAAGAATTTGATTCCTTAACTGGTTTCTACACTGTATATACAGGGTGCTACTTTGACCTCTGCATTACCCACTTTCCCTGGCACAGGGTGCAACAAAAGTCCTTCAAAAATGCATAAAAATTTGTTAAAAGAGAAACTAAAATCAACCTGTTTCAGGATTTTGTTCCCAAATATTTTGCTTCTGAGAAATTCGTTTGTTCCATAATTTTCACGAGCTATGTATTATATGTTATAATTAATATATAATAATAAATATTATAATTATAAATTTGTATATATATTATTTATTATAATTAATATATAATGATAAAAGTTATAATTAATAATTTATAATTAATAGACATGAATTCACATTGTTGCCGAACCAGGCAAACCTGACTTTTGGTGAATCAAGTTTCGCGCTAAATCCCGAAGTCCGGGGAGTTAGGAGCGATTCCCAGGCGATCCCTAAACATCCGTATCGCCCAAACCCGGTATCGGCTTTATCGCCCGGCCGGTCTATTTGTACCCGACAAAAGTGCAGTTCGTGCATTTCGTCCCGCCGCAGGCGGCGGGGTGCAATTAAGCGGCAAAACGTTCATTATCGCAGAGGGCAGGGCGTGACCTCGGGCACCGCCAGCCGGACGGAAGTTATAGATAGTCAATAATTCACCGATTCCGCAATTCCGTGCGTATCCGGATACGCCATCCGGATTGGGGGGCAGCACAGATGTTTTCGATATGTTTCCGGGGAATGGGGGTAGTCCGGGAGGGTTGTTGTAAAAATATATTGGACCTGATGTACCATCAAAAGTGGGCGATCTAGTCAAGAGCTAATTAAATGTTTGCTAGGTTCGATAGTGGGCGTATAATTTCGGTACGTACTTTCAGAATGGCTTAAAGCAAAATAAATATAATAATTATTGATGGTTCAACAGCATTTGATGTACAGGAATTAATTTTTTTCACAACGTAATATAATTCGGCAACGTATCGGGCAGTGCCTTAAGTCAAGCTTTCGAAAATAATTTATTTCATGTAATTTTCCAACTTATTTTGTTGGATATCATTGGGGTTACATGAAAAAAATTAACAAATATGAAAATAAACATAAATAAAACTAAATAGGTTGGAGAAAGGCATGAAATAAATTATTTTCGAAGGCTCAAAAAGGGGCACTGCCCGAAACGTTGCCAAATTATATTTTATTGTGAATAAAATTAAACCCTGCACATGAAATGAAGTTGTACAATCAGTAATTCTACAGGGTATATACTTATATATGATATTTAAATTATAATAAAGGATTTTTTTCATATTTTCTTAGATTTCAAACACTTTTCTGGATATGTTTCGGTTCTTTTGGCATTATACGACTGTTATTAAATAGTGGTCTGCAAAAAGGACCTTGTTAACAAAACGTAACTTACAAGTCTTAAATTCCAAATAATAACGAACGACTTATTGACTTAATGCTTAAAAACTGATTATCACTCCAATAAAGAAAATATCGCGACTTGTGTACTGGTCGTTAATTAAGTTTGCATATTAAATTTTTGGATTACATTAAATATATAGTTGAAAATTCCTACTTTCACGCAGGTGGAGTAGCCTGAACAAATCCTTATTTTATCAAATTAATATATATTTGGGCCAAAATTTTCGTGTCAGTTTAGTCATTGATAGTTTCTATCTCCTATTTCTAATTAATTACGAGTTTTACTATTATTTTTATTATCTAGTATTGAAACATTTTCAAAATCCCTTTCATGTTGTTTTTCCCTGTTATACAAGATGAATTTTTTTTCATCATTTTTTTTACTAATTTTAACGGATAGTTGTTCTTTGTCAGGAGGTCCTTCGCTTTGTTTATTGTTGGTTGTCTGAATTCTGGACTTGTAAGTTTTAATGCTCTGCAATTCCTGATATGACAGTTTTCCTATGGGTCCGCTTGATGTAGGTTTTGTGTACCAAATTGTTTTTATTTATTGTTTGTCTGTATGAGTGTGAGGCCGGAAAAATTCATTCTATTTTGTGTTTCTACTTCATGAGTAAAAATTAATTATGGATATTATTATTATTCAACTATAATTGAAATATAATCATTGCAATGAAACTGCAAATTTCTTCAATTTAATTGCAGAATAAAATGTATTTTTCTACTTCAGTTTCGTAATGAATTCATGATAGTACTAAAAACAGTGCTGTAATGAGCTTATTACTGCATTGTTTCTAGTAATATTTTTCGTTTTATGGTTATCAGCACTGGAATTCCTAACAAATTCAAACACGCTTCAAATATCCATATAAGATGATAATTCTGCAACTTGTTTTGAATTATGAAATGTGATTCCGAATCGGTTTTTTTATGCTGGCGACACAAGAGATTTGAAAATACGCCTGAATCTATCGAGTACATATTCTTGAATATGAGGGAGAGTACCATGATCCTCTTCAACTATATATAAAATGAATGATGATCTGTTCTGAACTGCCATCTTCACTACTGATGTCAGAAATACAAAGACGTCGGCCAATACTTCATCATTTTCTTTACAAAACCAGGATTTTAATGATGTGGTCACACCACATGTATTCCGATTCCCCAAATATCCTGTGATCTATTCGAACAACATGTCCGTCAGGGCGTTCCTTAACATCTGCATCCGACATATAATAAACTTTGGATTCGTTAGTTAGTCAGTTTCTCAAAGTGCACACTCCTATTTACTATGTAATATGAGACAGGACTTTTATGGTTTGTTAAACAAGCATTGTAAATCCTGGAAATCAATGGCGGCCTTTATCAATCGGGCATTGATGGTTTTAAGGGCCATTTGATGGTTAGGGGTGGATTTGAAATTGATGAATTGCACCAAAATAAGTTGGGATTGAATTTCCGACAAATGTGTCGGATATATTCGGAAAAATAATTGGCAACAAATTCCTGAACTGAAGTCTACTTTCAGTTCACTTAAACCAAATTTTCATATATTTTTCCTCTCTCTGTGGCTTCCCTGCGAACACACTTAATTTTTTTGAATAAGGACAGTGGTATATTTGGTAAGTTTTTGGCAACGTCTTTGTATCTTCTTCACCAGCGTGCAGAAATGTTCAAGAACAATGTTTTTGAAAAAATAAGTTCAAAGAGGTTTTAGTGTGTGCACTTGTCAAGTTGACCTTTACAGTTTTGTTAATGCACAAATTTCAACCCCCTTTCGTGAAAAATTAGTATAAACAAATGTATGTGAAACACAGCGCTTGAGTTATGATCTTAAGCAGTTGTGTTTTTAATATGTTTTTACTGAAAAGAAATTTCCAATGCCACTCCATGTTTTGGTCCATTAAAGGATTCGTAGGGGTTGAAAGTTGTCCAGAAACAGAACTGTAATCTTGACTTTCATTCGGTGACAAATATCATTAGGTACCATAATCTCAAAGTTAACGAACCACGACAAAGTGTAAATACTGAAGTCCTCTTTGAAATAACTAGGTAATTAAAAATGATTCTTGAGAATTCACGCCTGTGAAGAAGATACTAGGACCTTGTCATAACAGTTCCCGATTTCCCTATTCAAAAATTCTTAATAAATGGATAAAAATTTGGTGAAAGTGAAACAAAAATTGACTTGTTTCAGGATTTTGTTACTAAATATTTTTCTCTGAGAAAATGGATTTTTTCCATAATTTTGAATCTCAGGAAGAGAATATTCGGATGAACTTCATAATATGCAATTAGATTCTCCCATATTATGATATCTTATTATGACTTAACCGTGATATACGCAACCCTTGACTGATTACACATTTATTGTTGTAAATGGTCGCCCTTTACTTCGTGTTATAGCCCTGTAAACATGACCAATAGGCGAGCAATGCTGAATTATGCCCCTACCGCCACATTCACATTGATTCAGTAATTGTGTTTACATCACGCCAACCATCTATTCCTTGTCGTGTTTACTCAGTTTACTGCGCTCGTATATATATACTGTCCCCCCGGCCGAAAGTAACACAGTTAGAGCACTGAAGTGGCCCTGCAGTAAACAAAATTATATCCCAATTAGTTGACCGCACTTCGACATCGATCGATGCTTCTTTATTAGCTCAACTATAACTTAGTTTGGAGCCCTACATGAGGTCTATCCAACCCTCCATGCTAAAACTATTTGAATGCGCCATTTTAGGGGTTAATCTCAATTTATCACTACATTTCGGATGATCTAACTTGTTTCACTGCTCAATTGATTCTCAATTCTTCGTTCCTTCATTAAATTCTCTGTTACTGTGAAAAAAAATCAGTACTTTCTTGTCTATAAAATGACAAAGACGAAGAGCTCGGAACTCGACAGTTTTATCTGCAGTCCTAACTGCTCAGTCCGTCAATTGGCACAATCAAAATGGAAGTGATGTCAAATCAATTTGAGTTTCTGAAAAATATTTTGTGCAAAATTAGCTAATATTTTATCATTTTCATTTGACTTGCGGTGACCCTGTTGCGAGGCTATTGAACCACAGATTCAGTAAAAAATCTAATCGTCTGTGATCGAACAGGTTATCGGATGACCTTAGTTTCATGTTTTGCATTCAATATTCACTCTGCGACTGTTACAAATTTGATTTATACCGAACGAGATAGGTTCAAATTCTTGGGATTAATTTGCAAATTTAGTTCCCGTTCATTTAGATAAGGTTGTGCTAGGTTTGTTCAGACTAGTGTATATTATGAACTTTTGTGTCATCAACGCATAAAGAAACCTCATTATGTTCTGATAAGTTTAGTCTACAAAAATTAGTTCTTCGAATATGAAAGATATCTATAAGAAAATCTTGTTAGTAATCAAATTTAGGAGTTTTTAGCTTGACAATCTTCTTTCAAACAATTTCCAAGTCTCAGATTGATCTGATAGATAATCGAAGTTTTTGAGGAAACCGAATTCCAGATCCTCATAACTGTTGAACTGTTTTTTGATTTTTCATTGGCTAGTCGATCCAACTCGATTGAGATAAGTTTATACCAGGTAGCCTAAAATTACAGAGTTTTCGCAAAACGATGACACGCTGTCCTACTTGTTCATAAATCTAAAAATAGCGCACAAAGATGGTAAAATTGCAATAGAACAATTTTTTTTCTGAAAATTTTCAGCAATCGTTTTGAAAAGTCTTCGTTGAAAATTATTGCAGATCGAGGAAACACCTCAGAGGGATGTTGAATTACTCAAAAAAATTCACAGGCCTCGCCTCTGAGGCAATTACAAAAACGGGCCGCGAAAGTAATCATTTTAAGCTCTTGGCTAATTGCAAAAGTAGCAGATCCCTCACTTTCTAATTTATTTTTCTTGTTCCTCCCTTATTCATTTCTCCCCACTCGACAATATCCCCATTACGAGTTTTTCATTTTTATTTCACCATAGAGAGGTTTCTTCGAATTAAAATAAAAAGACCCTTCGTTCCCATGGGTCCAAAATGTCTATATAAATGCATTATATGCTCCTGATATAAAACATGTTCAGCGTGATAAACATCCAGGAAAAATTCATTTAGAATTACTTCTTGTTGAAAAAGCACTTTTCTGCAAGGTGTAAGTAAGTTGGTACCACTTTATTTATTTATTTATTGAATCAAATCAGTATATCAAATTAATATTTTTATATAATTAAAATTTAATTCACGAAAAGTAGATATATCAACTTTTAATTGGTAAATTGGAATACACATTTAATACCTTAGTTAGTATTTATTATGACAATAATATAAACACCATCGAATATTTTAATACTCTTTGGTAATATTTAAATCCCTTATGGAAATCCATCGAATTACAGTCCGAGATTCAACCCCCAAAATATTTTTATCCTTATTGGAAAGCCATACATTCATATCGCCATAAATTCTTAGGGCTTACATGCAGCCTCTATCATATTTCGCCCATTTCCTCTTTAAGGTTTCATGAGGGGGGACCTCTATCTAATTTAACACAAGCATACTCACCCCAAATTCGCCATGTGGCTGTAAATAACTAAGGCATGCCCTGGAAATATTACTACTCCCACTTATTCCAATGTACTGGATACGAGAGTAGACGTGGCAAGAAGGGTAGGAGACGAGAATGATTTGTCACTCAATTTTTCTATGTGGGGATCTTATATAAGGGATTGTTTGGGTGTGATTAAAAATAAGCTATTTTGTCAGGGTGATTCCATAAGGGGGTGTTTCGTAGGTGTTGAGGAAGTTGGGGGTTTACTTATAAAATATTCTTCAGATATAAATAAACTTGAGACTTGGCTTGAACATTTTATGACTCACATATTTCTACATTTGTTATTGTTGAAAACATTCCCTTATATATATGGATACCCAACATGTCCGGATGGGGGTTTTGGATACTTTCATTCATAATTCGGTTAGATTTCTTAATTTTGACCATCCAAGTAATCTGAAAGGTTTAAAAGAGTAAATTAATCTTATAACAAACTTAAAAAGCCTTTTTTCGAATGAGAAATTTGATAATAATATACTTTCAAAGTTGAATAAAATTACCCGTAGACTCCTGAATTTGAATTTATACTATTTTTATATAGCGTTCGAATGAGGCTCATACTACCGTGGATTTTTATTCAATATACTATTTCAAAGAGCATTGCTTTTTAAAGAAATACATTATTATATTAACGAAAATAATTAATTAATTATTAGATAAATTATTATCAGAACAAATGAATTATCGTTATCATACTGGAATAATTTGTGTAAAATCGGAACTCAAATCCGAAATTTGTATTTGAAATTTAAGCGTAACACTGATAATTGAAACTCTAAAATTGACCGAATCTTCAGAAAATGTTTTATCATCTTAGGAATATATCGTCCAAATTATGGTAACAACCAGAACACACCCAGTAGACCACAGGGGGTTGAAATAATTAATTTCAATATATGCTAATCATTTGTTGTGTTTTCCATCGAGGTAATCATTCCAAAGATTCAGCAAAACATTAAAAATTTTCAAAGGTCATCTCAACAACTCGTATCCTCTAAAAGTAACGAAATTGGGAGAGTAAATGAAAGATATAATGAATTTGAGGTTGAAGTTAATGTTTTAGTGAAAAACTCACCCTGTATATCCTGTTGGAGCTATATTAGTTCATCCATTTACCACATCAATTGATCATTGACAGAAGTGATCCAAACACAAATGAATCACTTTTTCCAAGCCATTTCCCGCCTAGTATTAACTTTGGTTTGCAACGTCAACAAAGCCTCCAAGATTTATGAATTTCCACATCCTCATATCAATTCTAAGATGGTTCAATTTCATAAGTAATCCGGGCCAAGTCAATCTTCCAATTCATTGTTTTTGTCTTCATCCCAAACTCCAACATGGCATTGTAAATCTTCCCTCGGGGCATCGTTTCTGCCCCCTTCGCCCCCTAGTAACTTTTTGCCTCGCGAGGGAGACAGACTGAGTTGGTCGAAGGGTTACCCTGAAACTTAAACAGCATCATCGACTTACTGTATATATGCTCGTCCTATAGTCGAGTTTATTGCTTCGTTCGGTTTGTTAAATTTCTGCGAATAAAATTTTCAATTGCAAATTTTCTGATTTCTTCGTAGATTATTCATATGAAATATTTAATATTATTTGAGAGATATATTGCAGTAACTTAATTAATTATTAATTTATTTATTCATTATTTTATTATCTATTTATTAATTTAATTAATTATTAATGATTTAATTAATTATTATCATTTATTAACTTCTTTGTGTTGAGTCTATTGCTTTTGAGATTTTGTTTAGAATCGAAAAACTGCGTGCTTCCTTGTCAGTTCAATTAATTTCATTGTTCATTAATTTGGCTGTTAAGAAAAAATTCTATTTTATTTCAGAGATAAATAGCAGTAAGCATTTTGTCCATTTATTTTTGTCTTAATAGCTAAAAATTCAATTCCTTCTGTTAGAATGAAATGAATGAAAAAATTCCTGGTATATTTTACGATAATTTATATTCAAGGATGTTATTTGTTGAACTCAACATATCAACTCCACCAAAATCTAATATGGGGTTCGGGAATTTTCTTTAGTATAATTTGACTCCACCAACTTCATCGGCTACAAAATTGGTTTAATGATCGATTGCGTAGATCTCATCTGATGATAGGATAGCAGCGATGTTGTTCTACATAGGAAGGCACGTGAAATCCATCTTAATGCGTTAGTTTCATGCTAGCCACGAAATATGTTTGCCCTCGAGGTTGGTAACATTGGAGATAGCCCCCTACGCTCACTGTCGAAAAATATCTCAATCAAGTCTGATGCACGCAATTAATATTTATTGCTGCATATTCAGCAGGAGAAAATTGCTATATTAAATATAAGGGGACTTTGGACATTTTTTTTTTCTACGTATGAGGTCAAATACACAAAACATGAATTAAAAAAAATTGTGAAAACGGCAATGATTCATAATATTATTTAAATGAAAATTATTGAAATTTTTTCCGGTAATTGTCAGTTTACATCATGAAATTTTTATGTAAAAATTATTTATAAAACATACAAAAGTGATGTATTGAATACTTTTTAAGATTACAAACATTTAATAGCGATTCACTAGTATTGGAACGACGGTTTGTGCAAAATTTTTACGGAAATAGGGGCTTTTCATTAATTATTCAAATATATTCATTGATATTCCATCACTCTGTAATATTAGCTTAGCCCTTGAGATTTTTTTTTGTAGATGGGATTAAAGATTTCGGTGATGTTGTACTCTTACATATACAGGCATATTGGTTATTCAATCTGGACGCTGATACTGCATATATTACGTATATACGATATACAACAATTCGAACTGAATATTGAAAAGTAGGTAATCAAATAATATTTAAATACATTATTTTCGAAAATGCCAAGTTTTATTTCAAAAGAATTCTTCTTGGCGATTTCAATATTTGAGATTAATTTGTCGATCAAAATGGATGAAAGTTTTTATTTTTTCAAACATCGTGTATATTTTCAAGTGCCATATTTTTATTTGGTGAAATTCTGTTTGTATATTTAGGCCATACGGTTATTTTTTATTAGTAAAAAATCCATTGAAGAATTTATGAATCTAGTTGAAACTGATACTTAAAAGTAAGTTTGATGATTAAATAAAATAGAATAACTTCGAATTGAATGTCCTGATATCTGGACAAACCACAGTACAAAATAAAAACCTTACTCAGATATAAATACTTTAATTATCACTCATTACTATAATTTTAATTCTTCATCCTACATGTTTCGAGCCTATTCTGCTCATCCACAGGACTAAATCTGAAAAGTGAAGCTGAATAAAAGAAAATTTATGAAGAAAACGTAAAGCGTTCCACATTTAAAAACAATGTATAGAATCAAACAAAAAATTTAAAACAACGTGATAATTTAATATTAATATATTTAAAAAAACCAACGGATAAAATGTCACATTCGTCTGAACCTAGTGTTGAAAATAATTGAATTATGAAGGTCATCTATAAAATAGTGAAAGGTAAACAATATCAAAATGGTTAGAAAAAGGCGGGGAGGTTTTTTAAATTTATTTTATTTCATACAGTTTGTTACATTCTCTTCTATCAGTTGTGATTATTTTGTAGTAATAACCCCCAACTATTTTTAACAGCTTATATATATAACTTTTTATTATTTCATAATGTGTGGATGACCTCCGTAATTTAATAATTTTTTATAGTAGGTTTCGACCATTTTGAACCTTTATACTCTGGTTTTTCATTACTTTCTTTTCACTTATGTTGTTTTACATATTTCGTTTGATTTTGTGCCTTGTCTTATATTGTGGACTGTTCCACATTTTCTTCATATATTTGTTACTTTCAGCTTCAATTTGGTGATTTACTCCTGAGGATGAGCTTAATTGGCTCAAAATATGTAGAGTAGTAATTAAAAGCGCATAAGTATTTATAACTGAATAGTATTCTTATTTAGTGCAATAAAATAGAATAATAATCCAAATAAAACAAAAATATCGAAAAGTTATTTTCGAAATGAAATCTAGTGGAGAGGTACTTGTAATGGTATTGAACAATATCCATAATTTACAGAATTTCACTTAAAAAACAGTCTGCAAAAGCACCGGTCTGTTATCACTGCTTTTCAGTTTTATTCTTATAATACAATCACGTCGATGATCAATGAGTTCCGAACACAGAAAATTTCCTACCGGAATCCCGACTTGTCCACAAATCAACCTGGAATCAAACTGATTAATCCCAAACCGTCGGATGCTGTAGCAATCTGGGATTAATCTTCGAAAACGTTTGACAAACCTGGCTAATCAATATCGACACGAGAGTCCGACCGTTTTATCTCGCCGCCTCTCTCTTTCCGGGATTTATTATCCAATTATAAAGTACAGCTTTTGATTTATCAAAGTGTAATTAAGCCCCCTCTACACTGGATAAATTATACGATAATGTTGCATTTATTTATTATTAAGTTGAATTATCCGCTTTAATGGAACCGCTGCGGCGTTCCGTCGTAATTCAGCGTCCGTCGGCGTCGATATTTTCGGATTTCGACCGAAAAATGTGTGTACAAATTCGCAAATTGCGTCGCTGTAAATCCGACCGGTCGCGTCAACAACGAGTCGAGATAGAAATTAAATATGAATAATAAATGTGCGGTGGACTATAGTCAAACCGGAATTGTGACTGGAATTATCCATATGGTTCGTTTATATAATTACTCAATCGAATGACTTTTCACCAGGTTCTGTCATATTGTATTCATGTTAACTTTCATGGCAACTATGTTATTTATTTTTTTTTTTTGTTCGGTTGTTTGACATTTTAATTTATTTATTTGTCGCATTGCGTTATGTTTAAAGATTTATTGATATCTGAGCAGCTTCAATATCCTCTCTATTTCCACGCCTGGAGTTTTTGTTTATATCGAATTTCATTTTATTTATTTCAAATACTGCATTTAAAATAGCGAAAAATTTCGAAAATTTTTAATATCCAAAGTTTGACTGCGTTTTTCGTCGAAATATTCGTTAGCTATAGCAATTCACTGTTCTTACTTCAATTTTAATAGTGAAAAATAAATGTATAGTTTTCAATTTCTCCATTAAGGGTACGTTGTTGATATACGGTAAATTTGAAATCACGACATGATAATTTGAGTTGCAAACACAAACATTATGGAATTTTGTTGAATATTTTAATTTTTACCTTTATTTACTACTACTCTGAATCTATTTTGAATTCAGTGTGATAAAAATTTTTGTAATGATGAAAATACAATCTCGGTTGAAAGAACCAATAAAAATGCTTCGAGCTACAGCTACGTTTCTACGTCTATTTAGCGTCTTTTTCAGGCTACAAAGAAACATATATACACGTAATTTTTGGAACTCAAATTAACAAAAGCAATAGATATACAATATAAATTACAGGACAAAAAACAAAGCAACAGTAAAAATACAAACCAAGTTTACTTTTAAAATTTGACATATCGATAGAATGGCAATATATATATATATAATATATATAGAAGAGTTTTTCCTTTTTGAATTAAAGCGAATCGTTGACGTGTAGAATGCATTGGTATGTATTGCATAGAACCAGCTTGAATTGTTGACTTTACATTGCACGTTATCCCCTTTTTTGGCCTATAAGTTGTCATGAATGTCATGATACTCTTATTTTGTTCGATTTATTTAATTTATATAAATATCATTAAAATTGGTGGTATCTGTCTGAAGATTTACAGTATTATTGGTTTTTTTTTATAAAAATCATTTCTTTTATTAATCTTTCGAGGAGGTTATGTTCTTTATTAAGTATAACTGGATTATTGTAATCAAACTGATGACCAGTCAGACTATAATGTAGAGATAATCCTGTTTTTTGACTATCATTTTTACAATCATTTTGATGTTGAATAAGGCGTGACCAAATGAAGTGGACTTGATTGTTACATTCAAATTTTCTCTGGTTTTATATGTTTCTTCCATGCGATCTCAATATTATTTAGTGTTGTTTCGTTTTATCCGGTTAATAAATATTTTATATTTATTATTTTTGTTAATTTAAGGTAAACAAATGACCTGTATGCTTGTTCCTCTGTAGCCTGTGAAAAGCGCTAAATGGACGTCGAAACGTAGCTGTGGATCGAAGCATTTTTATTGCTTACTTCAACCGGGATTGTATTTTAAAGATAAATATCCAGAGGAACGAAAATTTTGAACTAATAATTTCTGTAATATATAGAAGAGAATTTTGCCGAGAGCCCACCCTTGCGATTTTCACCAAAAATTTATTGGAAATCCTCGAAATAAAATCTTAAATATTTCTTTAAGTCACATTTTTTAATCGTGACTCCGTGCAGGATATACAGGGTGTTCAAATTGCATGCAAAAATTGTGATTGTTTCCTAATATCTCTGAAATGGCTGTTTTATTCAATTACGACGACAGTTTTAAACAACCCTTCTATATTTGTCCTGGACCACATCATCACCATTTGCTTCAGTTGTAATTAGTTTTCGTTTTATGAATTTTTGATACAAAACTACAAACAATGAATAATCAGGTTTTGTAACGACTCTCGTATATATTTCTGTCAATTTTTATCTCACTACTCCACAGGCTCCAATATCCCACATTAGTCTGACTTTAGGATTTCATATTATTGATATGATATAAGAAATAATCAATTGAGCTCAGTATGTATCATCTTTTTTCTCCCTCCACTGTTGAAATTTTCTGAACTCATGGCTGAAGAGAGCAGGTAATCCCAGAATACCCATATCAAATTCCATCCCTTCCTATCGCTTGCAACCATAATGTGTTTCTCACCAACTGCTTGGTATTCTTCTCAGGTGTTCACAGCAGGGATTTACTTGGAACACCAATCAGGTACGACGCAATGCGTAGTCTTTTCTCATGGTTTAGAGACGCACAAAGAAAGTGCTCTTGTGACCAGTGAGGTGTAGTGTATCTGTCGAGTTGTTTCTTCTTTTGCTGAAAATTGCTATTTTTTAAACTATTAATTATTTGTGTCTATATAAATGTTCAAATATGTTCGTGACGACTTGTCACCTTGAATTTCTGTGTACGGTGGAGTGCTTAGAGAAATACCGTCTATGAATTCCCTGCTTTTCATTCAAAGTTTTGATTTGTGAGTATGAAAATATATAATGGTCATCAAAAATGAAAATTATTGCAGTTATATATATTTATATATATGACTTTTTGAATAAGGGTGTTAGACTCTATGTGAGCAGGTAGTAAAACTTCGTTTTTTATGCTAAGCTTTCGCAACTTGATCTATTTCTTCATCAAGACTTCTAAAATTGTAACGTTAATAACACAATCATAGCAAACACTTATTAAAAATTCTTACCGAAGTTGAGGGTATTCTCAAATATAACATAACATCGACAGATCGAATTTTCGCAATACATAACAAACAAACATGTCACGACAATGTTATTAAAATAAAACTCAACAAAATCTACTATGATAACTTCGAAAAATCTCCTATAAAATTTAGTCTCTCAATGCTCCTTGAACTTTTCATTTTCTGTTTTTGATCTCGGTAATTAGTCTCTTAATCATCCAGTTGACCATCATATGTAGCTCCCTCGAAATCCATTTTCATTTTATTTAGCAGAAAGGAATCAATAATGCTGAGCTTGTCTGTGTCAGTTTTTTTATTTATACTAGTTCCATATTAATTTATTTGTATCATTTCTTGGACTACTATTTCATAATATTTTTTTTCCTTCTTTAGGACCTAAACGGTTTGAAAGTCAATTTGGTGATCTAGGTCATGTACATGGCTGGCTTATGCACATCTGTCTTTGTATTTTCTAATGTCGCTCTTACGTTTGTATGACAACACGGCTCTTTAGCCATTGTGATATGGCCTTTATATGTTCCTTCACAATCTAAACAGTTTATTTGATATAGTACATTACTTTGCAAATTTATTGGTATTACATCTTTCAACCGAGAATACAGGGAGGCTACAATTTTTTGATTATATATTGCTATTTCCACATTTTCCCCTCTGAACAAATTTATAATTCTCGCTATTAATTTATTAATATTAGGAAATGAACCATAATGTATTTTCAAAGCAGTCTGTTCAATTTGTGGTTTATACTATGAAAAATTCAGAATTCTAAGCCTCTCCAAGGTGAATCATTCCTAAAAAATGCTTTTTATAATTTTTATATTATGTATTGATTTTTAACTTAATTACCATCTCGTACAATGTCAAAGAAGTTTTACTTCATTCGCGTGTGAACGTTACACGCACTCTTTTTTTGGCGCTCTTGTTCACCCGAACAGAGTGCCTATCATTTTGCCCGAATGTCTGTAATTTTGGAATATCGAGCCGAAAATGGTCTCAATCGATTGGGTTCGACTCCCTGATGAAGAATTCGTTTCGAAAGTTGAGTCTGTCCGGCCGGCCGGCCGTATCCTCTCTAGCATCCAAAGGGAATCAGCTAGAGTTTTCATATTTTCAGAATAGGTTAATTGTCCAAATATCTCGGTCAAGTTCGTTATTGGGCCAAATCCGTCAGATGGTTCAGTAGTTATGAGCATCTGAAATTTTGTTTCCTCAATAACTACTAGAATATCCATCCGATCAAGTTGATACTTGGAATGTTATTGAGGGAGGCTGAAACGAAACGGCTTGCAAAATATCGCAGAAATCGTCACGCTAGAAAATTTTTAAAAAATTCCCAAAAAAAAATTTTCAATACTCAATATCTCCTAAGACTTCATTTAGATTTAAATAAAAATCCGTATATATATTGAGGTTACCGATATCTTACTCATCCTCAAATTTCATTGTCGTAGCTTTCCCCCTTCTGAAGATATGATCATTTTTTTCATTTACTCAAGAGAAAAATAGAAATGTCATGAAGTCCGAGCTTTGTCATTGAAAGATTTGTTTGACAACTTGCGGACCTAGATATCAGTGTCAGTTGGCGTAATATCAATCAAAATTTTCATAGAATTCATAGAGGTAGAATTCGATGTCGATGACGTTGTCTAAATTCAGAAAAGCACAGACGTAATATTAATAAAAAAATTTTTTATCATAGAGAAAGAATTTAATGGAGTTGTCAAAACTCAGAAAAGCAATGACGTAAGTTTTTAGGAGAAGCATAGAACAAAATTTGGTGAAAATTATGAGTAGTTATTTTCAAATTGAGATAAAGGTTTGTTTATTCATTAGGCTTTCATATTTGCATCACATTGTCCCATAGTATGGAAAAAGACTATTGTTCACCCGATCAGAGAGCTTATAGATTTGTTAAGGTTTGAATATTTACTCGCAAGTAGCTCAACAAGAGCGCCAAAGCAATCTGACCTCACGTCAGTGCTTTCTAAATTTTTTTAATTTATTATAATCGTAGTATATTTTTCTCGACTTGATTCGTTTTATTTTTACATGATTCTATTCAGTACAGATTAAGTTGAAAGCAATAACTATTAATTAATAATAAATAATAATAAGAATAACAGCACGTCGTTCCAAAATAAAAGACATTCAATGTGATTTGTTTGACACTAGGGTGCATCATTTGTTTTCCAACACTTCATTTACTTAAAAAATCAATTCTGAACTTTTGAATATGTAAATCTCTATCAAAAACAAATCGATACTATAACATATTATTTTTATTGTAATTACATACCATATAGGATACTTATGAACTAAGGTATAAATGGAACTAAAGATGGAATTTTGATTATATTGATCAAGTTTGTTTTATTGTTTTTCTGTAGTTTCATTTATAAATGGAGATGATCCCGTATACTTTCTATAGCAACTCAATAAATAGATGAATAAGTTGATTGCTTGTGGGATTCCAATCGTACCGTCAAGATATTGGTTAAATTTTGTGATGAAATATAATTTAAATTATCACTTCACAAATATTTCGGAAATAAAATACACCTAGGCGAAATTGAGCATCTCTGTTGCCAAATTAGGGCATGTACCTTTCTCATTATATATGTTTCCTTTCATTCTTGAATCTAACTAAATTATATTTTCTTTTCAGGTGCCAATGGTCTCAGACGAAGAGGACGCCAAACTTACACGAGGTATCAAACCCTCGAATTAGAAAAAGAATTCCACACAAACCACTACCTGACGCGACGAAGAAGGATAGAGATGGCGCACGCGCTATGCCTCACGGAAAGACAGATAAAGATCTGGTTCCAGAACAGGAGGATGAAACTGAAGAAGGAGATACAGGCGATCAAAGAATTGAACGAGCAAGAGAAACAAGCGCAAGCGCAAAAGGCCGCCGCGGCGGCCGCTGCGGCTGCGCAGGTCGATCAAAATTAGTGGATGACGTCGATGTTGATGGCCGAGCAGCTCAACCTAATCAACTGAGGTGAGTTGATCGATGTTGAGTTTAGGAATTCAGTATGAACGGCTGAATGCCAAAGCGCATCGATCAAGTTGAAGAAATCAACTAGTCAAAAAAGTAATAATCAGTACGATTAGCTTGAGCTGCTCGGAGAAAGAAACAAGTAGATAATAAATTCCGAAAAATGTTGCCAATTGCATAAAGGTAAAAATTTTTATGTAATTTTCTATGTGAAAATTCGAATATTTTGTGTGTATATAAGCTTTGGCATTTGGCCGCTCATATTATTCTTGTACTTTAACTATTTATTATTTTTGTTATTGTTGTATATTGCATGTTGATATTGATCACGATGAACAGATTATTTGATATGAGTCGAAATTTATAGAAACATTTAAGTTTCTGAACTGATTTAAACGATTACAAATTATTTGAATCGACGAAATATCTATGTGAATTTTTGTGAATAATTTGTTTGAGATTCTCAATAAAAGAATTTAATTATACTCGGTCAATGTTTTATTGAAAAAAATCCTTCAGATTCATCTTTCAAACGACCGAAACTAAGCATGGAGTAATCAATAAAGGAGTCAACATTAAAGAATTGCCTGAAATATAGTCGTACTTGCATTGAAAAGTGACTGACGATAGTTCTGTAATGCTCATTGCATATCAATCGTGAAGGTAGGTTGTATTATCACATTGAAATGCCAGTTAAGCGATAAATAAATACAAAATATTAAGTGAATATAATGTTGAAAAAATAACCGAGTGTTGAGAACGTCCGCATGAGTACATGCCAGATGAATTTGTCTCATACAGGGTGAGTAGATATGGATGATTTAGACTACATTTTCGAAATTGTCAGAAGCAGAGGAAAAAGAGCTATGTGTTTCATGTTCGAGAAAGATAACTAGATAAAAACTGCTAGTCACTACGGTGTCTTATCTCAGAGCTTTGATCCATTCATGATCATTCCTCATATGTGTAACAATGATCCCGAAATAAAATGAATTCTAATTGATTAGGAACAGTACTAATTTTTCAATGCAGGTATCGACTCAAAGGTTTCATGAGGTGCATGAATCGATTCATTACCAGAACAGTAGGGTGAAGATATCTTAACTAGTAGTTCGATTATTATTTACGAGACGAATAAATTGAAGTACGTTTTGCCAACACCAGTTTTGGTAGTAGTAGTTGGGACACTCTTTATCTATAATATAAAAATGAATCGCAAAATGTGTTGGTAAGCGCATAACTCAACAACGCCTGGACCAATTTGGCCAAATCTTTTTTTAAAATGTTCGTTGAAGTTCAAGGATGGTTTTTACGGCGAGAAAAATCAGAATTACTGCTGGAAAAACCCTAAAAATAGCCCTTTTCTTTTTCCCATACAAATGATTTGTAACTAAAACGTAGTCAATTTGAGTCCAAATATATAAATCAGTGAAGAAAGCCTGTCAACGTTTGCAATTGCTTGAAAATGACGCTCATTGGGATCACACTCTCAATGATGCTGTAATATCATCACACGCTCATCAAATACGAACATTGTTTTCTATAATCATATCTACATCAAACCCAATTGATTTGTGGATCAAGTACAAAGATTATATGCGTGATGATATTTTGTATCAAATACGGAATAGAATGGGAAATCCAAATATACAAATCAGTGAAGAAATTTACAATGAAGCATTGATTTCAATTGAGGACATGTGCTTGATAATGCCAAACAAACAATTAATTCAATTAGGCCTGACCGCGCCCAATCGTCCAATGCATGACGCTTTTAACCAAGAGTTGCATCGAGAAAAACTGTATGATCTCAACGCTTTGAAAGAATTAATTCAAACAAATCTTCCACTGTTAAATGAACAACAGAAGTATGTATTTGAAACTCTTATGAAAGTAACAAATGATGAAACTGGAGGGATTTACTTCTTAGATGCACCTGGTGGTACAGGAAAAAATTTTTTGATTTCATTAATATTAGCAACAATTCGCTCACAAAATAAAATTGCACTTGCACTCGCTTCGTCGGGAATCGCAGCAACTTTGCTGGATGGTGGTCGAACAGCCCATTCAGCACTAAAATTGCCATAAAATATGCAAAGCAATGAAACTCCAACCTGCAACGTTTCGAAGAACTCTGCAATGGCAAAAGTTTTGCAGCAATGTAAATTGATTGTTTGGGATGAATGCACGATGGCACATAAAAAATCTTTGGAGGCTTTAGACAGAACCTTAAAAGATCTACGGAGCAATAATCACAGATTTGGCGGTGCAATGATTTTATTAGCAGAAGATTTTCGTCAAACATTGCCAGTGACTCCACGATCAACGCCAGCTGATGAACTCAATGCATGTCTAAAGTCCTCCAATTTGTGGAAACATGTCAAAGTACTTCATTTAAGCAAGAATATGCGTGTCGAGTTGCAAAATGACCAATCTGGAAACATATTCTCTAAACAACTCATTGACATTGGTAATGGCAAATTTCCTATAGACATGTTGACTGGCTGCATTAACTTTCCTCAAAGTTTTTGTCAGTTAACTCGATCAAAAGATGAACTTATTCAGAAGGTGTTTCCAGATGTTTCTCAAAATTACAGAAACCATGATTGGTTGAGCGAACAAGCTATACTGGCTGCAAAAAACATAGATGTAAATGAATTAAATTTCAAAATTCAAGAACAAATTACAGGCGAATTGAGGATATATAAATCAGTTGATTCGGCTACTAATCAAGATGATGTTGTCAACTATCCACCGAAATTTTTAAACTCGCTGGACTTGCCAGGATTGCCACCTCACAATCTTCAATTAAAGGTTGGATCGGTGGTTATAATGTTGCGAAATATCAACCAATTGCGTCTTTGCAACGGTAGACGGTTAGCGATAAAAAAATTACTGAACAATATGATAGAAGCAACTATACTATATAAAGGAAAGTATAAAGGAAGAGATTTTCTCATACCGCGCATTCCAATGATTCCGACTGATGTGCCATTTGAGTTTAAACGACTACAGTTTCCAGTGCGGCTTGCTTTTGCTATGACTATAAACAAGTCCCAGGGGCAATCATTAAGTGTTTGTGGTATTAATCTAGAAAACCCATGTTTCTCACATGGTCAATTGTATGTTGCCTGTTCCCGTCTTGGAAAACCATCAGATTATTTTATCTATGCACCAGGTAATCAAACAAAAAACATCGTATACCACAAAGCACTATAATGATAATAATAATAATTATGATTCACATGATTAACAATAAAGCGATTACTTACTTTTAAATCCTTATATATGTCTTATTTAATTATTTTTGATTCACAACGCCCTATCACCAGGGTGACGGTTCTGTTCAGGAGAATTTTTTAAAATACGTAGGCACAAAAACTGCCACATTACAAATCTTTTTGACAGGACGAAGTCTGTCGGGTCAGCTAGTAGTACATAAAACAGGAAGGGGGTCTAAACGAAAATGGTCCAAAAGGTGGCTTATGGAAAGAAAACGATATTCAAATGTGATTTTGTTGAAAGAGCTGAACCTACATGATAACGGGGATTAGAGGAACTACCTCCGTATGAATGAAGAATATTTTGAATATACAGTGATGTGCAAATGTGTGGAACCAAATGAATACTTCTGGAATTATTAGATATATCAAAATGAAATTTGGCAGATGGATACTGCAGTAGATTGCGTAGATTGCCTATTTGTTTCTATATTTTTTAACAATTTTGAACTTCTGGATTTACCGGAAGTATTGTCAAAACACCCTGTATATTATTTTAGTTTCTGTTGAAACATTTCATTACGAGTACGAAAATACTGGGTTCAATATTTTTTGTTTCAATACCTACTGAGATACACTACTGGAAAAAATTAAGGGATCAGAATAAAGTTTTTAAGCAATTTTCAACAGGCCGTAACTTCGAGAGATATGGTCGTACAAAAATCAAAGTAAAGAAAATTGTTGCTCCAAGTATCTAGGTTTTGGATCAGAACTTGGAAATTTTTACTCCTTGCGGTTTTTGAGTAATTGTATAAAAACCAGCAACAAACTAATTTTCAAAATTTTAGGTTTTTTTTTGGTGAAAAAAATTTTTTCAGCTTAACCATTTTACGGATCGGATACTTTGTTTATTTAGCCTCAATTCTTTTCTTATACACCTCGATACGTCAACTTCCTGCCGAGATATCGTTCTTCAAATAGAAAAGCGTCCACTTGTCTCTGATTATCGATGATATCTCAGCAACCAATGATCGCACAGAAAGTTAAAGGTGGGAACACTGGTTACTGGTGACTTCCACGATAACAATAATTAAGTAAGGATTGCAGAATTTTGGACAAATTTAATGTATTCAAAAATTTAATACATCGCCAACGTTTCGAATCTTGTGTGATTCTTTATCAAGGCTAAAATATCAAACAAATACTTAGGTATAAATGGAACACCAGCAAAGTCAACCTCGTATTTCTTTTTTATAGCGTTTCTTCAAGTTAATAGAATTTCGTATCATTTATGTAAAAGGGAATCAAAATCTTAAATTATGGTTCAATTCAATTTAGATTATTTGATATGAAATGTGTTGTCAATACGACAGTGAGGAACACAAAATTGTTTACTGGCATGTTCCATAAATTATACAATGTTTTCTCTTCAAATTGACAATATCTTTGCATCGAGCAAACAAATTTTGATTCCCTTTTGCGTAAGAGATACAAAATTCTATTAAATTGAAGAAACGCTATAAAAAAGAAATACGAGGTGAGTGTTAAATTGACATTGCTGGTGTTCCATTTATACCTAAGTATTTGTTTGATATTTTAGCCTTGATAAAGAATTACACAAGATTCGAAACGTTGGCGCTGTATTAAATTTTTGAATACATTAAATTTGTCCAAAATCCTGCAATCCTTACTTAACAATTATTAATAAAGGTGGGTTTCTAGAACTTGAATGACTTAACTTCTTCTGTTTCGAATTGAAGCACATTCTGCAGCAAAATGGGAGAAAATTTCGTGATCCTTTAATTTTTTCAAAAATTCGATGGAGTGAAGGAAAGAAACGGCTGGCTGCATTAATTCGGTTTTTTGTAGGCTTTTCGTGAACATATTGAACTGTAAAAGGCACACATTACTTTAGTGGTTTCCTCAATATTTTTGATCTAGCATTTGATTTATCAAAAAACCACCAAAAGCCATTTGTTGTTGCATTTTTTATTTCGTTTGACCAAAAGAAAATACTAAATTTTAGAAAAGCAATGACTATTCGGTAGAGAGAATTCATTCACCTTTAACTTTCTGTGCGATTATTGGTTGCTGAGATATCGATAATCAAAGATAAGTGGACGCTTTTCCATTTGAAGACCGATTTCTAGGCAGGAAGTGGTCGTATAAAAAAAGTTGATTTTTCCACAATTACTCCAAAAACACACAATGGTTAAAAGAGTTTCAAGTTTTAATCCAAAAACTAGACACTTAGAGCTGCAATATCCCTCATTTAGATTTTTTGTACGACAATTTCTCTCGAAGTTACGGCCTGTTGAAAATTGCCTAAAAATTTGGGATTTTTTTTGATCCCTCAATTTTTCCGGTAGTGTATAAAGGGTGTCCCAGAAATCAACGTCAAGCCGAAAACGGGCGATGGGCCAAGTCATGATAGTTAACAGAAAAATATAAAAAAAGTGCTTGTCATGCACCCTTCGAATTATGACTATTAAAAAAAAATTAGAAAAACTGACACCCTGTGATGATCTTTCAAGTCCTGTGGCTACAAATATTAACTTTTCGTGAAACTTTTTTTTGTAATTATAACCATGAATAACCCTTCTTTAAAACACAATTCAAAATCCAACCATAACTGCCTCAATTTTAAATTAAATGTTGGGTTTTTGGCCACCACTTATTTTAAAATAATTACATCACCCAACTTTAACCGACTGTACCGTAATAAAATTGTACTACACTATTTCGGCAAGTAACTTTAAAAGATTGTGCATTTAGTCAAGAATCCAAAATGGTATGATACTTGCTAGAGTACTTCTTAATTTAGGAAAACAAATTTTTTTTTCAAATTAAGCCGGATTTCATGACAATTTTATTTGATTAGATAAATTATTTGCAATACAGCCAAGGCGTTTTTAAGTCCACAATTCACAGGCACAAGTACATACCATTTCGACAATGTAAGTGAGACAGAGCCGCCATCTTGTCGTAAGAGTAATAACCATGGGTTAAGAAGGAATTTGTTAGGTTTAGGTGAGGTTTAAAATAAAATTCAGTTATTAGATTTCCTCAGTAATGATTTTAATTTAATTACATTAAGAATTTTCATCAAATGTTCAAACTGTTTGCCTTCAGCTGCAATGCAAGCTCTGCATCTCCTTAAAAATAACCGTGTAATAAGACGAGCGTATCTTCTCGAGTTAATGTTTTCAGCGGCTTCAGTAATTCCTTGTCGTAGCTCGTCTAAATCTTGAATGGGTTTAGAGTACACTTTTTCCTTTATCGTTCCCCAGTAAAAGAGATCTATGGGATTTAAATCGGGCGAGCGGGCAGGCCACGAAATTGTACCACCTCGCCCGATCCACCTATCGGGGTATTCTCGATCGAGAAACTCGCGTACTGTGCGCGCATAATGCGCTGGGCGGCCATCTTGTTGGTACCACATACTACCGTAAATGTTTAGTGGCACTTCTTCCAATAAATCTGGTAATTCGTTCTGTAATAATAATAATAATAAAATTGTCATGGAATTCGGTTTAATTAAAAAAAAATTGTTTTCCCAAATTAAGGAGTACTCTAGCAAGTATTATACCATTTTGGATTCTTGACTAAATGCACCATCTTTTAAAGTTACTTGCCGAAATAGTGTAGTACATTTTTTTTATGGTACAGTCGTTTAAAGTTGGGTGATGTAATTATTTCAAATTAAGTGGTGGCCAAAAATCCAACATTTAATTTAAAATTGAGGCAGTTATGGTTTAATTTTGAATCCTATTTTGAAGAAGGGTTATCCATGGTTATATTAAAGAAAAAAGTTTCACGAAAAGTTAATATTTGTAGCCACAGGACTAGAAAGATCATCACAGGGTGTCAGTTTTTCTAATTTTTTTCTAATACTCATAATTCGAAGCGTGCATGACAAGTATTTTTTTTTATATTTTTCTGATAACTATCATGACTTGGCCCACCACCCATTTTCGGCTTGACGTTGATTTCTGGGACACCCTGTATATAAGTGAGGATTTTCTTCCAAAGATATAACAACATTATGAACTAAACCTTCATTAGGGCCACTTTTTAACCGTCCACTTTTTGGTACATTGCTAACTCTATCGTACCTTCGCAAAGTTTTCATCACTATTGAACAGGATATTTGTGCATTTCGAACAATGTTAAAAAGATCACAAACTTCTTGATGCGTCCTTTTCCTATCCCCATACCCACTCATCATTAATAATTCTATTGTTTCTCTGTCACTTAATTCTGCCATTTTACCATCAAATTAAAACAATATAATATTTTTCGTTTAAATTCAAACAATAATAACTTATTTTGACAACTGGTGTCACTTCTACAATGAATTACATGAACTACTAGATACCATTGTAAACTTTTTTAGTTACTTTTAAGTTAACATATCAGTAGGTATTGAAATGAAAAAATTCAACCCTGATATTTTTGTACTGGAAATAAAATCTTTCATCAGTAACTAGAATAATATACAGTCTGTTGTATTGCAAATTTCAAAATTGTTAATAAAAAGGCAATCTACTGCAGTATCCAGTATATTCCTATCGCTGTTTATTGAAGAAAACTCTTTACCGAATTGAAACAATTACTACGGTAGGAATGGAAGGTATACTTCTTCAGTACCACTCCCAGACTTGAGAGAGTTTCTTTTTAATTCTCACCGAATAAAGCATCGCATCCGATGATTTCTTTTTAACCATAAAGTCCTTATTTGCATCTGGAAATTATTCCTTGCATTTGTGATTATGAACTCTTCCCAAATTTGTCGATCATTTTCCATTTTGTAATTCCTTACATAAAATACTACTTTCAATACTGCAGCTTCTCGTATATACGTTACTCTAAATTACAACGTACGTTGAAAACTAACAACTGCAAATCATATAAAATTCTAGTACAAGTTTAGCCAGGGGTTGATAAAATGAAAAAGAAAGAGTTTTGTCGCCGATAGCTCCAAATTATATATTATATAATATTATGGTGTGGTTAGGGAATAATATATATATATTATTTTGAACTTTTGGCTTACCAAACAAATGTTAGCTGGTGATGGAAACGGAATGCCATACAATTCGGTGTATGACATAATAGCCTAGGGAGAAATCCCTGGTAAAAAAAAATCCCTGGCTCCCAGCATAAGTATTGTCGTGTCTACAAAATAAGCTTAAATATATTTGAGGGACTTCTTTCTTCAAGAGTAGTCTTCTGTTAATAATCACAGAGGCTTCTTCAAGTTGCACATATCGAATCTGAAAATGAAAAGACAGAAGTATAAAAAAACTGAATACAAAAAATACGTATGAAATTTGTTTGAAATCTATAACCCATTCCAAGAAACAATCGGAAACATCGTGAATATCCCTTAAACCATCTTGAAATTTATGTATGGGATAATTATTGATGAGATGAGGTATTGTTTCTATATCCACATTCACAACTTGCGCTTGGAACTGAGTTCCATCTGAATAGCATGCTGTTGGTACGACCACGAGCATGGCCTTCCAACAGTCTAGTACTAACCCCTATGGACTCAAATATTTATTGCTTTTTAAGAAACATATTAAATAATTATGATCATGAAGAAAAAAGTTGCATTCTTGTTTATTTGTTTATTATATTGTGGAATTTCTGTATTATATTCCACTCCGCATATCTAATGCGTTCTCTCAGTGGACTTCCCAAAACACTTTATGAATTGCTCAGATATTTGATAACTGAAACGATAAAAAAGGGTATTCTTAGTTGCACTCCTCGAACTTGCAAGTGGCGAAAGGGTGCTTCTTAGCCCCAGCTCCCACATCTCTAAGCTTTTTCGCTCCGGGCGTAGCACCCCTAGAACGCCATACTTCAACCCCGAGTAATTACGCAGGGGATTTTCCGCGCCGCTCAAAGATTAAACACCGAAATTCCGTTCATAAATTCGGAGGCATTACAAATAGCCAAATGGAAACACAATTATCTTAATTTTCTTTCATCCAAGCGCCTTGAGGCCGAGATAATTTTTATTTTATTTACGTTTCTTATTTTCGGCTTCATTAAGATTCAGGCGGGTTTGCCTGAGTCGGCTGCAATCTGGAATTTGTCTCTTGTGAAGGGATTGGGGTGAAAATTTTATGAATAATATATACAGTGTCTTCTGATATTATAAAACGTGATCTAAGGTTATGCTGATAGAAAACGCTGATTTATTCGAATTGAAAATTTTTCTTTGAGTTAACCCGTTGAATGAAAATTAAAGAAGGAGGATGGAAAAAGGAAGGAAGTTGAAGATGGCAGTATACTGCTCATTCCTATTCAAGAATTTCGGAAATTACGTTAACGTTTCACAGGACTTCATAAAAAAATCAATATGACCAAGTGAATACCATAAAAACGATTCAATTAAAAATTTTAAAAAATATTGCATATTATAGTGGTTGGTAACGCAGTTTTCGAAATGTTTTATATTGAATACCGCATTTAATTCAATGATGTCTGGATGATGATATTCCTTTATCTATTTGGAACTGAGTGCTGAAGTGGTTAAGACTGTCCCAATCAATAATTGCAAGTTATTTGGTTAGATGATTATTTATCTTTATTAAAATCAGTAATTTTTCTAAAATAGATAAAAAATAAAAAATAAGAATTGAAACATCGGGGCGCTAAAGAAATGTATAAAATGAAAGCAACATTTTGTATTATATAGCCAATCGACCTCCTCGTAGGAAACAGTGTGCTGCTCAGCCAATGTGGGTCCCTACGATAAAAACAAATGGTAGTCGGAAGGAACTAAGTCTGGTGAATACATCGGGTGGAGTAACAACTCCCAGCCAAGCGTTTTTATTTTATCATGAACCAGTATAGCTTTATGTGCAGGTGAATTGTCTTGGAGCAAAATTACCTTGTCGTGTCTTCTGGCCCATTCTGGTCGTTTCTCGATCAATGTATGGTTCTAATTGACCATTTGTTGTCGGTAGCGATCAGTATTAATGGTTTTACCAGGTTTTAGGAGCTCGTGGTACACCACTTCTTTCTGGTGCCACCAAACACAAATTGTCTTCTTGCCGAATCGATCTGGTTTTGCAGTCGATGTTTATTATTTGTTTGTAACAGAACGTACAACAACATTTTGACCCATCAAATATACATGGAGAGTAATAATAAATTACAATAATGCAAATTTTCAAGCTAGAAAAAAAAACAACCAACAACATGAAACTTGAATAAGACAGTAGACATCCTACTATAAAGGCGAAAGTTTGTAAGTATGGATGTATGGATGTTTGTTACTCTTTCACGTAAAAACTACTGAATGGATTTGAATGAAACTTTACCACAATATAGCTTATACATCAGAATAACATATAGGCTACAATTTTTGAGGTTTCTAATGTGAGGTCGTAAAAAACACATTTTTTGCGCTGACATTGCAAACGCTGACTGAATCCTACAAGATAGATCAAAACAATTTACTACAGTATTGTACAACTTAAAAAAGTCTACAAAAAAGTCCGTGATGGTATATGTTTACCTCTTAGGAATAATCCACAATAACCATTTTTTATCCTTTACTTTGTACGAGAAATAATGGCTTATTTACGAAGCGATTTTAAGCAATACAGTATTAATCCTTATCCAATTAAGTATTTTAAATACATTGTGCATTTAATAAAGATCTATATGGCTTTTTACAGCATGTAAATTAAATAAATATTTTCGAAGATATCACAGATTTAAAATGCAGAGTCATAGCAATTTCGGCGATAAATACCGGCAGCGGTGCCAGGCGAACGGGGCGTGGGGGGAGCGGGATAGGTGCGGTGGGGAAGAAGTGGCTCATCGCTGAGTGCGCGACCCGAACGCGGGCAGACGCGTGAGGGCAGACGTCGTTGACGGTTGTGTCCGTTTTGCGTATTTTCAAGGCACTAGCGATTTGATAAAAACTTATGGTCGCCTACTTTAAGTAATATAGGGCTAAGGTTAGTTATTGCCAGGTTTCTTTTTGGTTAGGAGTTACACGTACAAAAAGATACTTCATTTTTACGAATTACTTCATTGATAATTCAATTACTATATAGATAGGTTACTCACAGTTAAGTATAACAAATTATATAAATAGGTTAATTATAACGAATTACTTCATTGATAATTCAATTACTATATAGATAGGTTACTTACCGTTAATTATAACAAATTATATAAATAGGTTAATTATAACGAATTACTTCATTGATAATTGAATTACTATATAGATAGATTTTTTTGAAATATAGAAACAACACGTACTTAAGAATAATGCCGATGACTACAGAAACATCTATCTACATTTTGCACCTAGATGTGTATTATGAGTCAAATTTCACCCAAGCGAAGCCGGGTTTTCATCTAGTTTTACATAAAGGACAAACATATTAGTATATTATCGGATGTGCGAAGTATTCCTCAAGGCTGTAGTAGGCTTTCTGTACCAGCTTTCTCTTGAGTAGATACCGTATTTTCTTGCTGCTCATAGATTTTTATTCATCTGGCAGTGAATTATAAATTTTGATTGCCGTTTTGATAATTTGTGATGACCGACCCCTGGGGGACGCCACAGATATAACGTTCCCAATACGATCGTTCTGTTCCAATATGAACCTGTTGAAATCTGTTTTCCAGAAAGTTCGAGATCATATCAAAGGCTATCCCCCTAATGCCACAATATTTTAGTTTTTTCAAGAGCACTTGGTGTTCAATGCTATCAAAAGCTTTACTCAAATCGCAAGAGTAGAGCTTGCATTTTTTATTTTAAAGGAATAATCTGATTGGAGTTCGTTCAGTGTTTTCTGTTCTGCTCTGTACATACTGGTTTTAGCGACCTTGTTATAGTATAACAGCGTGCTTTCGATTTGCCCAAATGTCGAGCCGAAAATGGCATCAATCGATTGGGTTTGACATCCTGATAAAGAATACAGGGTCCAACTTAAGTATATCCGTCCGGCCGGCTGGTCAGCCGTATACTTTCTATCTTTCGAAAGAGATGAGCTAGAATTCTCATATTTGTCCTAAAACGAGGGTTGCCTTTTATATTTAGGGATTGGACAACCCAAGTATATTAACACTTGGGGATAGTGAAATAAATTTGGAGAGGAAAAGTATTATTTTCATTGAGAAAAATGCTACTACAGATTTGCTTTCTTCTTATTTTGAATCATCCTAAATAGATTGTAGTTATATAGGTATTAGTAGTTATATTTAGGAAGGTTGCTTTTTATATTTCGGTATTGGACAACCCTAGTGTTGCAATCCGCCAACGGACATCGTAAAGTTGATGACGAGATATTGTTGATGATGGAGCTCGTGTTGAATGATTGATAATTTTCAAAAGGTTTTTTACTTTTCCTCCTTGATAAAGATAGGAGATGTCTATCGAAACGTCGGAAAACATTACATCCACAATAGATGATGGTAATAGCCCAAACAATCATTCAACATCTATCGTGAAGCTTGATATTTTTAAGGTTCTACGTAGTATTGATTATAATAGGGAATATTTTGAAAGACAATAAAGCGATTATTGTTTTTGTTCTTCAATCCCTAAATGTAAAATGCAACCCTCGTATCTCTGTCAATTTCAAAATCAGGCCAAATCCGTTCAATGGCTCAAGAGTTATGAGCATCTGAAATTTGGTTTCATCTACATTTTTCAGAGTATACCTACTACGGATCAATTTTTTACTTTGGAAACAATTGAATTTAATTGCAACAAAAGAGCTCTCTAAATTTTGGAGAAATCAATACGCATAAGAACGTTTTGAAAGTTTCCCAAAAAACATTTTTCAATACTTTATACCTCATAAGATATAAGTCATATTTTAACAAAAATCCGTGCATTTCATTATCTCAGCACTTTTTCACCATAAGATATTATTAATTCTTCATTTACTTACAAGAAATGTCAAAAATTCAGTCAGAAACTTCAATGCTCGATGCACTCACGCACTGACATCGGCCGAACTTATTATCTGTGTCAGTTAAGGCAAAAAGGTAATCAAAAAGTGAACTAATGTACCTTGTTAAAATTTTGAAAAGCACTGCCGTGTGTTTTTGAAAGGACGGAATTTGAGATTCGAAAAAAGTAGGATTGCTCTTTTATTTCGGCGGTTGTATTTGTATCACATTGTTCCAGAGTGATGGAAACACAGTATAGATACCAATCAGTAGCCGCACTCCGTGGATTTTCTTACACCAAGTCTGACTCGCGCATCTCGCAGGGATTCTAACCTCATATTTTGGTCCTTGTTCATTGCTTTCATCAATAATTCTAAGATGTCCGGAATAATGTCATTATCATTATTTTAGACATCTTAAATAATTCCTTTGTATAATTAATTCGTTTAATATTTAGAAGAATATAATTTTTTTGACATCTATTTAAAATTCAAAGAAGTTGAAGAAAAAAATACAACCTAACTTATAATTCAGTGGAATTTCTTTGAGTCAAAATCTACCATGAACCAGCAAAGCTCATTTATTTAATCATTTATTTTCATTCCAGTAAGTATTCTGTTTCAATTTTGTGTTATTTTCAAATTAATTCCAAAATGATTAACAATTGTAGCGTATACAACTGCAAAAACAATAGTTTCGATAATCCCAAACTTTCTTTTTTCTCCATACCATTAGACACCGACAAGTGAGTGATACATATAGTATTGTAGAAAATGTTGTTTATTAAAAGCTCCGTTATTTGAGTAGTGCTTCATTAAATTAGTTGAGATAAGTTGAGATATCAGGAACCAAGCAACCAATGGAATTTCAGGAGGTTTACGCCTACTGTCGTCATTTCATTACGATTCGTTGAGATATCAGAAACCAATGGAATTTCAGGAGGTTTATGCCTACTGTCGTCATTTCTTTACGATTATTTGAGATATGAGGAACCAATGAAATTTCAGGAGGTTTACGCCTACTGTCATCATTTCTTTACGATAAGTTGAGATGATTTCAGGAACCAACTGTCGTCATTTCTCTATTTATCAGGAACCAATGGTTTACGCCTACTGCATGCGTATGCAGAAGAGTGAAATTTTTTTAGATAAATATTTGAGTGTGTATCTATATGATTTTTAATTTTATAAATAAAAATAACAATAATATAATATATATAAAAATAATTCAATAGGTTTTTTTATTGTTTTCCCACCAGAATGAGGGAGCCCTTTCTAGAGAACACTCGGCATTTTTAGCGCTGGGGACAGTACGGCGGGAGGGGGTGTTTGTGTACTGGGGGTAATTAATTCAATCAATTTTTAAATTCGCGGTCGATAAGATTAGATGCGCAGGGAGGAATGCGCGAGTTCCCTTTGGAGTAAGCGATTTCAGTTCAGAATCCACGGAGTGCTACTACTGCTTGGTCCCTATACTGTGATGGAAATGACTTTGGAACAGGAGTGCAGAAGCATCGGTCCTCACTTCAGTGCGTTTAATTTTTTAGTAGATGAATCCAGTATTGCTGCTATGTTCTACCTTTTCTGGTTCCCTCATCTTGATTTCTCCTTTTTTATAGGCCAAATAATCTTTTTTGTTGAAAGACAGGGTTTGATCTTCATTGAGAGATTAGTTGTTGCTTCAATATGGACATTAGGTATATATCTTGTCTACTTTACATTTCGTTTTTCATTTCTTCATTTTTGAATCATTTACTCGTTGATTCTCTCGTAATTCGATCTTTCAGTTTCTAGCATGGTCATTTCATTCAAATATAAATCATGTTATATAATAAAGAAGCATAAGTAATCTTCATAATGTTTAATTGGCAAGAATATCACGATTTCAAATCAAATACCAACTTGATACATACACCATTTTAATCAGGAAGGCTTTGTTCTGCATCGAGATCCAGAAATCTGTTTTCAAGTCTTCTGAGATCTCAAATAATTATCGAATATACATTTTCATTCAGTATGTTTTTGATCATATTGATTCTATGAATAAACCAGAATTATTATTATCCCTAGTTATATATTCCAGAATATGAAATATGATATGAAATAGCATCAAAATTGATTCTTTTGAGAATGCCACATAAAATTGAATCATTTTAATGAATGTTAGTTTACGAATTTTCTTTTAAAGTATTTACAAAACTATTGAAACCGCATTAATTTTTAATGATCGCATGTTTCTCACAAACTTTCATTAAGAATACGCGTAGTAATCTCTCAGGACTAATCAACTAACCTGAAATGAATTTTTATTATACAGAACAAATATGCAGTTTTGATGGTCTCCCGGGGAGCTCATTAAAAATGAATCCACTTACTTAAACTTAAAATGATAATCTGCAGCCATCTAGTGAGCCTATTCCGAACTAATTCATATGCCCCTGACGACCTTGCCGTAAATATGCTCGATCATCAATAATCCTCAGATAATCATCCAAATTCCCGTCCGTTAAATCCATTCATAATGTTCTCAGAAACATAAATTTTTACGAAGGTCGGCTCTTTCATTCACAACTATCGTACAGATTTATTTGTTTTGTAGATTTCATTCATGATACTAACTCGAAACAGATTTCGTTCGGTGAAGGTTGAAAATAACTAACGTAGTCGTTTTCTGTAATGGCTTATATGAGTTCGTTCGCTTACTACCAGAGGCCGCCAATATATTTTAACGAGGTCGTAACTCGTGATTCAGCAACTCTAACGGAGGTGGCGCTGGGAATATAACTAACGATCGACCCAGTCCTTGTGTTGTCTGTCTCTTTTTCGGATGTTTCCTTCTTTTCCGAGTTGACAATTCCTTATTTATTTAAGTAAAAATGGAATATTCTCTTGGACGTTTTCATGTGAAATTTATAGTCCAGTTAATGAGTTTGAAATAATGTTAATTATAGATACAATTATCAAAATTATGAGATATATCTCATTCGCTTCAGGATTATGTCTATAGATCATTGTGCTAAAAACCGTATTTTTAAATTTCAAAAGTTATAAACAATTTACGATGGTAATAAATTGGTCTTTCGTTTTTGATAAACAATGATTGAACCAATCTTTTCTTTTGATTCTGTAAAAGAGATGATAAAAAGGTAGGAAAATTCAAGTGATATTTGTTTTTCATGCAGTTAAACCAATCTGTACAGTAGTAGTGAGAAACCCACAAGAAATAGAATAAATCTATCGATGCCAAATTATGCATGACTGTTATCAAAAATCTTCTAGATTTCAATTGATATTATCATATGAATATTAGAGGTTAAAATGCATTTATTTTTTATGAAATTTCAACACCCTATATCTTTTTCCTTGGAAAAATGTTAGAGGGAGAAAATGTTTTTTTTTGACGTTGTGTATACTAGATTTAAAAATATAAAGAATTTATTATTATAGTAGAATATACACTGACTTGAAAATTTCATCTTTAATTAAAAACTTTTTCTAGGACCTCCGTCATTATTTCAATTTTTTTTTATTTATATTCAAAGAATATTGGAACAATTGGTATAAATTTTTTTCGCATAGTAGCTTCTCTTGTATACCCAGAAATAAGATAATGTGATAAAATTTAAATGATTTTGAAATCTTCCCTATAATCATTTTTATGAATTAATAAAAACAGAGAATTCACCGTTATGTTGTGAAGAATTTTTTTTATTTGTCACTCACTTACCGTTTTGTTGTTTACAGAAGACATTTATTAACTAATAATAAATTATCGCTATTTGTTTATAATTTTTTATGAACAATTGAACTTTTTTAACAAATTTTGAAAAATTTCTTCTGCGAGAAATGTAATTTTTGATTTGAAAAAAAATATTTTCAAAATTAGTTTTTAATTGCTCATAAATGTTTCATTCATTTTTCTTGTTTGAAGTATTAATTGAAAAAATGTTTCTCGTGAAGTATAATTGAAGGTTCCCTCAAAATTAACGAACAATGTTATCAATTTGTTGTGAACAAATTTACAGATTTCCTAATTTTTTTCTGTTTGTTCTGAAAATCACAAAATTGTTTTTGTTCATCAAATTTCGATAAATAATAAGTCCGGTTTTTCATTAGGTTTATATATGCAGAGTCGAAATATATGTTGTACAAAAGTTGCAGCATCTGATCCAATTATTGAAATAAAAAGTACTATAACTCTTACGTTCATGTCATTTTGTTAGTAAGGAAATTGTTGATTTTGCACTTATTGTTTATTTCATTTGTTCGTATTTGTTTAAAAAAATCAGATTTTTTTAATCAATCCGCTGTAATAATATTACTTTACTATATTGTGGATCTAAAAACAATTTGGGAAATCTTTGTGAAAATGCCTCTGAACCGAATCGATAGAAAACTGTTTTTAATAGAATTGCCATGTTCACAACTTCTTCCGAGCGATGGCCCTAGTGCGTTCTGTTCCGCTTAGATTCAACCCCTGAGGGAACAGTTACCCTTAGGCAGCGGCACATTTCTTTTATGGTCTCTGTTTCGAATCTCACATAAGTGCCTAGAAATGCTACCAGAGGGGATTAGTTTCATTTCTATTGGTTAGTAAACTAGAAAATCTTCTTTTTATATGCTATTGCCAGTGGTTGTTGGACATTCAATTTTTGCGTTGGGAATTTTTTTATTGAAAAAAGGTCTTTTCTAGTCGGTGCATGTTGCCCAATATTGACATTCAATTTATGGTGTATGCAATTATTGAAATTCGTTGTTTCGTTTTGTTTAGTACTGTTGTGTGAATTACGACCCCTATACTGATAATATTTTTGTAGTTCTGATCTTTGAGATAAAGTTTTTTAATTTTTTTTTGCCTTTTTCTTGAATGTTTTTATCCTTCGATAAATATTTTACGTTCAATATACTGAAGGTAATAAGGAAACGTCTTCTATGATATATCCAAGAAATATTGACAAAAATCACGCCGTACAGTATATCATAATTTAGTATATTGAAATTATTGAAATAATTTGATTTCGAGAAACAAAAATTAATATATATATACAATTACACATTTTGAGTTTTGGAAAGTCAGTATTGCATTTTCTAGGAAGAGAGAGGGTTATTATATACCCTTCTCCTGTAGCGACGCCGTTGAGAAGACAATTTAATCAAATAAAAAGTTAATTGAACTCGATATATAATCGAAAGTGTGTAGTAAACTATCGAATTTTAATTATTTTGAGTATGGAATAATTCCTTGTGTATATTTATACTATAAATCATAGTTGAAAAAGGGTGCTGCCAAGAACGTCGTTCATGAGGAAATAACTATATCTTGTCCTCACAGTTGACTATTGAAATTGATTGATCAATCAAGTATAAACCAAAATGGAATATTGTTGGGTTAAATAGGAGATATCTATAATTAATCATAAATTTCTTTCAATATAACGAAATATAATATTATTCGCTAGAATAAAAATTAAAAATCATTCTTCAGTAGTTTTGCCGAACCTATCTGAAATAATGCTTGGATCGTATATCTAGCAATAACTGTACTACTGTTAGAGACAAGAAAATTTGGCAACAAACTCTGCACATTTAGGAATTTTCCATTTCCTAATGAAATTATGACGTTATTACAACTTGTTAACACCATATTTATCTTGTTTCAAGTTTCACGCATACGGCTCATATAAAAATCAGTACAATTTACGACTGGGAGCTGTATTAATTAATTTTATAGCATAATATAATTATGTATTAATTGATCGGTAGTACAAGACTTTTATTTTATGGATGTGTTGTATGCTGAAGTGATAAATTCCGCTGTCATCTTTAATTGCTTGTGAAATTCCACGAATTTTATGGGCTGTAAAATGGAGAATATCACATTTATAAGTAACTGGCCGATGATTTCTGGTGGTCTTTTTTTATGGAAACGCTGTCAAATTCAGTTCTTATCGGATGCAATATCAAATTCATGAGGAATTGATACATGAATATTGATTTGTTTTTTGCTTAGAATAAAATTGTTTCGATATACATAATATTAGATAGGAAGACTTCTAATTGATGACATTTAGATCAACAACTGTTATTTTCATGATGTCCTTTCAGTTTTATGACGAAAAACTGTTTTATCGATAAGCATCGCATGCAAGAAAAAACCAATTAGTTGAGTTTTTCTGTTTCATCAGAGATCTGCAATCAATATTGTGTTACGTATTTCACAAGCATTATACGTTATATTTTAATGTGTAATATTCAGTCCTTTTGACACAAAATCTCAAGTGTTTTTTTACTCATTCAACGGAATATTGGGATTAATCCAAGACTTTTCTTTTAAAAAAAAATAATAGGTATCTGAAAATTTATTGAGAGATAAATTTCTTCTATTGTGGTCTTGAAATTTGGTTGTACAAGGAAACTAAAATAGTTTTGTCTTTACTCTGAACAACAACGAAAAATATTGCGTTGCATCTTAGGTCAATGTGAAGTGAAGCTGTGTGACAATGTAGCCTTGGCATTGTCTCCCCGCATAAGTATGGTACTTGTTTCTTCAAGAGTGATTTTCTATTAATAAATACACAATCTGCTCCAAGTTGCCCACATAGAATCTGAAAACAAATAGACATCCTTGTGATGAAAGAATCAGAAACATATTGAAATTTGAATGGGACACTCATGAAATCAGGTATTGCTTGTAACTGAATTCCATCTAAAATAAATGCTACCGGTAAAGCCATGACCTGTTCTGAAAGATTTAGAATTGACTTATTTTTCTAGGAATATCAAAATACAGGATTTCTTTCTGAATGATCAGCAATGAGATCTTCATTGAACATTTCATGGGAGTTTTATTCAATCTGTCATAACTCTTTATCGATCATGTTTAAGTTAAAGAACGAGTCATACCATAAGGGTTTACGTGACTTTAATCTGGGAATTCTATTTTGTGGAATGTATAAAGTAATCAACACTAATATTATAAAGAGGAATGCAGTGGCGGCTCGTGACAATATAGTTTGGTGAGGCACACATGAAAAAAAATTTAATAATGTAATATATGTATATATATATATATATATATAGGGTTTACGTGGCGAACAAAGTTTAAATAGTGAACTCTACTTCGTCAGTTGCATAATAAATATATTAAAAAATTTTCTTCACTAATGCTTGGAATTTTTGATGAATCCTCAAATTATTTATATACATATTACTTTATTTTATTCAGCAAAAAAAGCCATTAATTTAATTGTCCCAATATATTATGAGCTTATCTTTCGATATACTAAATTGCTCAAAAATATGAAAACCATTATTATGCAGCTGTACAGCAAGAACCAACGTGGAGGTGTAGAGCATTCCTGCCACGTGTGGGATGGGAATGGATCAGATCAAGTTGGAAATTTTCAAAATAGCGAAATAAACTCTAAATAAATAAAATAAACTCTGAAAAATATTAACACTGAATAAAAAAATTAAAAAGGCAGTGTAAAATAGGATTTATTCTGAAAGTTATAAATGAAAATTATTCTAAATTGAGTTCTCAATATTAAAATTTTTTGTAAATCAATGGAATTCTACGATTTTTCTGATCAGCGAAATGATCTATAACGTTGTCAATAGAAATATTTTCGCCCTGTGATTTTATGAATCCTTTTTCGATCGAAATTTTAGCCATATTACTCAGCCGCGCCTGTCCAGTTGTATTCCTAATATAATTTTTAATCCTTTTCAACGCAGAGAAACTTCTTTCTGTGGAAGCAGTTGTCAAATTTTCCGAATTTTGAAGAAAAAAATTGAAATAGGTCATCAGCAGAACGCCCAGAACTAACATCATAAAATTCCATGAAGCGCTTAACAAGTTGGTCATCTATTACATAACGAAAAATTACTGATAACTGGGAATGACAGCTTATGTCAGTTGTTTCATCAACTTGCCAAGAAAAAAACAATGATTGTGAAATTTCGTCCTCGATTTGTTTATTCACAACAAAAGCAACCGAATCAATTAATTCATTTTGAATGGTTTTAGATGTACCAGAAATTACCGATTTACTGTTGGTGTCATTTTCTAAAAAGGTTTTTAAATTCGTGTCAAATTTACTAACAAGAACTACCAATTCTTTGAAATTTCCGCGATTTAAAGATTCATCGTGCCCCCTAAAAGGTAACTCTTGCATACAAAGGTGCATCGTAATATCTATTAAACTTCTTAGAATTTGTCGATTTTCTTTGACTTTAACATTGAAATTTTCAATTTCTATTTGACGCGCATTGTCTATTGCTGTGGCGATATTTTGTTTTTGCTTTCTCATAACGGTAAGCTTGCAATTGAAATGAAATATGCTGAGCACTTTTATTGTGTAGCGATAGACCCCGAGATAAATTTTTCAAATCACTAAAACCACTTCTCGACCAAACTCTGTCGGAATTTCCATTAGTTGCTGAGAATAAAATGCACAGCCAACAAAATATTTTTTTCAAAGTAATACTTCCAGTAAGCCAGTCGTACTTGTCATACCACGTACTTTGGAATCCCCGATTTGATTTACCGACCCCACCAGTAGACACTAGAGATTAACTCAAATTTGGAACAGGTCGCTTAACTTCCTTAATTAAATATAATTTATTATCATACGAATGAGTCGAAAATGTTATTTATTTATTAAAAAATTAACAATATCACAAGTACACCGAATATGTTCCTTAGGAATTTCCAGAGATTTACTATTACTAGGTCCCGCTGAATCAATTTCGCGATCTGTTAGTCACTTTCGATATAAAAGATTTATATTTCAGAAAAAATTCACCTGGAAAAGATTATAATCATACGCGATACCACTAAATAACGACAAAGTGAACTAACCCTATTTCCCGCTTCCCGATTAACTCGAATGAAATCCTGAGGCCAGCCTCTAATTCCTCGAGAAGCCGCCTTCAAAGCCGTAGATATGTTTTCACCGCTCGGACGCAGATAACCCTCTGGACATCGCAGAAACGAAACGATCTCAGATCGGCTACGATCGCGCAGAGGCCAGACTCTGATTAATCCTAGAACGGCTTTCCATTACGTTCTCGTAGGTCATCGAAGTAGATAACACGGTAATTCAGTCAAAGAAGCCTGCGTTAGGCATGCCTCCAACCGTTTAGTCAAAGAGGATTTGATTTGTTATGAATATACAAGAAACGTGAGATTGGGAAAAATATTGAGGAAAAAAGTGATGATGAAAGGGAATGAAGAAATATACAGTTCAGAATTTTTTTGATGAGGCACTGCCTCACCTGCCTCATAGGACAAGTTGCCACTGGAGGAATGCTTTGTTTGTTTGTAATGAATAGGCTCAAAAACTACTTGACCGATTTTTGAAATTCTTTCACCATTCGAAAGCTACATTATCCGCTAGTAACATAGGATAAATTTTATTTCATTTTCATTGAACATTTAATGAGAGTTCCATTTAATCTGTCATAAATCTTTATCGCTTATGTTTAAGTTGAACGTATTATACCACGTGACGTTTACGTGTCTTTGATCTGGGAATTAATTATATTTTGTGAATTATATGAAGTAATCTACACTAATACAGGGTGCGGCAAAAGACAATTTACCGTTTGACATACTATGAGAGAACAAAAAGCTCAAATAATTGCTAAAAAAATTATTTTCGAGAAAAATATAACATCAATGATTACTTGTGGCCTCACATCTTATAATCGAATTTTTTGTTCCCCTTTTCAACACACCTGCGACATCGTCACGGTAAAACAAATTTTACAAAAAATTAGCAGGACGTCCTGAGCGCGGCGCGTCGACAATGGTACCAGTACTTACGAATTTATGTACCATTTGTCTGGTGGGAACTAGTGTTGGGTAGTACACGTCTTAAAATTGAGTTTGTAAAAAGTGCCTCATTTTTGTACTGAAGATGTACATTGTACCGCTTCAAATGAGGCGAGGGGGTTTGGCCATTTATGACGCGATACGATGTCGGGACAAAATTTGTACTAGTATAGACGACTAGGAACGTTGATGGTCTGTCTCACTTCAAATATGTCGATGCAAGAGGAAGGTAACATTAACTGTCGACAGAATTGAAGTAATAAAAGAGGAAAATTTAGAAAGCAAATTAATTGATGAATTTTAAAACTAAAAGGATGGTGAGCGAGTGAGGCGAAGATTTTACTGAATATGAGGGTTTTGTAATTCAAAATAATCGAAACTTACCGTGATTATATATTCTGATGTAATTGAAAAATTTTAGGTTTCCTCATATCATACAGTTTTCCTGTTCGTTTTAGAACAAACTGTTTTTATAAAAATGTATCCAATTACTAGTAATTTCGGGCTGAATTATTTTTGTGGGACTTCATTATGCCGAAATGATGTACTGCTTATTTATGGATCTTCGCAATTTTAACATTTATTAGGGTCATTTATTGAGTATTACTATTCCGAAAATTTCATCTTTGTAGTTTATCATTTGGTTGATAAGAAACTGAGTATTTCGCCCTTTGATAATAATAAAAACTCGTTCAATTTTTCGTCAATTCGACTTTCCATGTCTTCTAATTTTTCTTTATCTATGACGAACAGAATTCCTAATAATAATTAATATTTTTAAATCGGAAAAATTAATACTATAATGTCATGAGATACTTGTACAAAAATAGCAGGTAGTAATCGAGAGCTTTGCGTTTTATTATTTCTCTGAAGTATCAATATTTTCATACATTCATCGAAAATAAAATTGTATTTCTGTTGAGTTCAAAGAAACTCCTATAAAATCCCATCATATTTGGTAAGAGGTGCCAAAGTGACAAAGACGCCGCCGCGCCATATAACCCTCCGTAATTCCATAATTTACAGCATCTACTATGAATCAGTACATCCCGTCAGCCCTCATTTATCTCTATCTCTGTCGTTTTTATGCCGGTGACCAGGACCAGAACTTATTTCCTCTCCTCTTTGTATTTGTCGCGTGACTTGCGTGGTCCTCATCGAGGCGAAGTGGGACATTTGAAGTGAGGTGGTACATTGTATAAAAATGAGCCGCTCTTACATTTCCTCGTCGTGTACGGGATAAATGAGCCGCATCTTGTAAGAGGTACTTGCTTATTTGGAAAGCGCAATCAATCATAATCTCTGTCAAGTTTTAGGTAGAAGTAAGCATATGCCATGGCAACGAACGCACTGTAAACGTACACAACAACACTACTACACGCAGATAACTCAAATCGCTACGTTTCAGCTGCCTCCTTCTGCCTTAGGTACGATACCGGCCTAGAATACGCCTATGCTAGAATACCAAACAATGTAAACTGACTTTTGCCGTACTACTGTGTTTGATTGTTTGTAATGAACAGGCTCAAAAACTACTAGACCGTTTTTGAAAATTCTTTCATCATTCGAAAACTACATTATCTACGAGTAAGATAGGCTAAAATAATTTGAAATAAAAGAGGGTTCCGTAAAATATTTTGATTGAATTTGTACTCTGACGTTGGGTTAGTTTGAATAGACTAAGGGTAGAGATGCTGTGAGTAGAGTTGAAAGATCAGCAACTCCAGGTCCGGATTTGATACCGCCGGTATTCATTAAGTCATCGTCTGCTGGGCTCGTTTTACCCCTTCATATAATTTTCAATCAGTCCTTGCGTGATGGTGTCTTCCCTGACCGTTGGAAGATAGCGAGGATTACCCCGATACACAAGGGTGGAAAAAATAACGATTTGTCTAATTATCGACCAGTTTCTATTCTGAGCCATTTCGGTTCGAGTTCGAGTCAATTATAACCGACTTTCTATTTAGGTCGTTGAAATCCACGATATGTGTTCGACAGCATGGTTTCTTTTTTATTAAGGGTAGATCGGTCCTAACGAATTTATCACCCTACATTAATTTTGTATCTCAACATCTGGATCGGGGTACTCAGGTGGATGCCGTTTACACGGATTTTTCCAAGGCTTTCGACAAGAATCATCACGCGACTCTTCTGAAGGTTTTGTCCGAGTACGGTGTGGGGGCAGCGTTGCCAGATGAATGAAATGAAATTATGGTACGGGGTCGCCAAAATTATCAGATTTTCCTGAAAATTATGTTACAATAATTATGGCACCTGGTTGCCAAAATTATCGTATTTTCCTGAAAATTATGTTACAACTATAAATAGCAGGAAAGTAATTTTGCACAGGTCTGGTGAAATGAGCTCTAGATCTAGAAAATCTAGGAATGACCATGGCAAAAAACCCAGAAGCAAATGTACCGAAACTGTGTTTTTCGAATTTCAACCCTATTCCCATGATGAAAGAGAAAAATAACATATTTACAGACACGCAATAGAAAAAGTACCGCTCGACTGATGTAGCAAAGCGTAAATTGGTACCCAGATGGCTTTTATGACAGTCTCTTCGGCAAAACTGCGAAAAAGACCAACTATCTACCAGCTGTGGGGTAACGCAATAATATACCATCTTGAAATATTTCTATAATAATGATTTTGTAGAATATTTAACCTAATCGAGGATTCCGTATGTTTTCTGGCTGAAATGGGTGAATAAGGTATTATGTTACAATAATTATCAATTATGTTACAATTCCCGAAATTATGTTACAATTATCGATTATGTTACACTTTATTGGTCAACTCTATTTTCCCGAAAAAATTATGTTACAATCTGATAATTATGTTACACCTGGCAACGCTGTGTGGGGGTAATCTGTTAACCTGGTTTGGGTCTTATTTGTCTGATCGGTGTCAGTGTGTAATTGTAGGCGACGCTCATTCTCCTCTTCGTGTCATAACGTCTGGGGTACCTCAGGGTTCACACTTGGGTCCGGTTCTCTTTTTGTTGTACATAAATGATATTTTCAAGTGTTTTAAGCATGTATTGTTCGAACTTTATGCGGATGACCTTAAAATGTACCTGGCGGTGGAGAGTGTAGAGGACGCGCGGAAGTTTCAGGACGATCTTGACAGACTATCTAATTTTTGTGACAATCGCTACCTATCTCTCAATGTTAAAAAATGTAAACACATTATATTCACCAGGAATCTCAGCGTTCTGGGGAGTCCACTTTCGCTGAACGGTTTGATTATCGAAGAAGTAAATACCATTAAGGACCTCGGGATTTTGCTCGACTCGAAGCTTTCATTTCAGCATCATATAGATGATGTTGTTTCCAAGGGTTTTAGAATGCTCGGGTTTATTTTGAGGATTTCACGGCCGTTCAGCAACTCTGAGACCTTGAAAGCTCTGTTTTTCTCGTTGGTGCGCAGTATCCTTGAATACGCCACACCGATTTGGACTCCTTTTTACCATAAATATATTGATCGGATAGAGTCCAAAGAAAGTTCACTAAGACCTTGTATTATAGATTTGGCGGTCGTCAGGTTGAGTGCCCTTACGGCGCTAGACTTAGATTATATATAGAAGTTGATAAGCCTGGAGCATAGGAGAATAATTTTTGACCAAACTTTATTGTACCGAATTGTAAATGGCACCTTGAATTTTCCACTGATCAGCGAAATCTTATTTAATGTTTCCGTTTTTTCTGGTCGTCGCAGAAACCTCTTTTTTCTACCCAGAGCACGTACATCTTTGTTTTACCAATCGGTTTTTTTGAGGTTGATGCGATTTTATAAATGGCACCTTCAGAGCATTGATATATTCAATACATCATTGTTCGTTTTTAGGAGAGAATTGCATGAATATTTATGTAGGAATTATTGAGTGTAATTTTGCTTTTTTTTTCTTTCTGTCGAGATTTTGTAAATATGTAGTTGTTAGGATTGAGTTCAATGTGGATTGTTAGAATTAAGTTCACATAATTTTTTCTAGTGTACCTATTATTTAGTGAATCCCTGTAATTGGGTTCTCGTGTTGGGATTCCTGATTGATTAAATAAATAAATAAATAAACTCAAGATGATCCGTCTGATTTTTTTTTTTCCTAGTTACCAGTTTCAGATCCATACAATCTATATATCTCATCCAATTCAATGCAGGTGAAAGAGATACTTTTGTACAGTATCCGTATGTGTCTCTCGAAGGAGAATAATCTCTGCTTCATATTCCTCGGTTAATTTATCAATATAACCACTGTCGTCCTTAGAAATACCTTGTTATTCAAATTCAAAAAACAGAATTTGTCGCCAATCTGCCAGGAGGATTCTGCGATAGGGTCTTGCGATCTTCTGATTTTGAAAGTCTGCTATGGAACCCTTTCATTGGAAAACATGAAGGATTTTTACATATGACTCATTTTATTCAAAATATATCGAAGAAAAAGTTCGACTGATCATGTACGAGTAATTTAAGTCAATTCGAAAAGTAAGATGAGTTAGGGATCTATGGATATGTCTTTGAAGCACATCCAATTCGATGCAGTCGTTTGCATTTGATCCAAAGGCATAATATCAATACACTAACTCTTATTCATGTTATTTTTTTGCGGGAACTTCCCATTTGGACTCGGAAGCCCGTCGCAAAAATATCTAGCGGAACGGCACCGTCCGTCCATCCGTCATATCCCTTATGCGCCGACAATTTTTTCCCATATCCCAGCATCCAGATAAATTACCGGCTTCAAAACGGCAGAAGTGGGGCATTAATCAGCAATGACCGGTAACAAACATCCACCATTGTCAGGATGTACGCGCTTCCCAGATGCGGCTCCGATAGCGTTTCTGACATTTCGCGTGAAAATATTTATCGTCTCCCGATGAGGTCTTCCCTCTCGCTCCGCATGGCGGATATTGTGCAAATGACCGAACAACTACACAACAAAAGACTTAAAAAATGAATATCGCACGCAAACAAATGGCAGAACTCAGGAGGTCCCGTCCTGTCAACCCATGTCGGGGTAAAGGTCTTCGTGTTTTTTTTTTGGGCCTCCGAAAAACCGGATTGTTGCGTCTGGTGCCATCGGTGGTATAAGAGGGGTCGGTGTAAATCTATTTCAACGGTTAGAGGCGTTCTTTCGTTTAACTGCTCAGCGGGTTCTAGGATTCCGGAACAATTGGTCTTCGGACACCCAGGGATATTTTTTAATTCAACATTTAGTGGTTCTGCTGGAGTTAATTAATAATTTTATTGAATATAAGTATTTACCCTGTATAATTAGTAATTGTACAATAGTTTTGAATATGCAGGGTTTAACTTTAATAATAATGTTATTTGATTCGGCAACGTTTCGAGCAGTGCATATTTTCAAGCCTGTAAATATCATTTTACAACAATCTAAATCTTGTTTTCATATCACCTTCGGAAATTATTCATCTTTTTTTTCCTTACTCATTTTGTTGGATGTCATTGGCGTTATGATGTCAATTGATTTTTGATGTGTCACGTCAAATTTAATTTAATCTTCTTGTCTTTGTTGGTCTGTTCATTTTAGAATGTTCGAAAGGGTAAAATATATAATGTATCTGCTCTATCATAAATGGAATTATCATTTTCTTTTTTTACGGATAATCTCGAGAAATTCTCTGAATTAGTTTTTGGTTCTATGATCGATTGATAGGAACCTGTTATTAATAGTTATTTAATGATTAATGACTATTAATCGCTAGATTAATAAACGAGTTGATTATAAGATTTTTCCGTCGATCTCAATATGAATTAGAAATAAATCATTTATTCAAATGAATTTTATTTCTCACAATATAAAATTTGACAATGAAAATCTCGATGCTCACTTTGGCATATTTATATTTACGGTTTCAATGGAACAATTCGTAATTTCATAGACGGAATTTTCGAGATGTGACATTCTGGATAGTCAATGTGAATGTCAATGAATATGATAGAATTTATTGTTGAGCAATCCAATATATAATCTGCTCAGCTCACTAGCGGAGTAATACCTTAAATATAAGAATTTCAGGTCTCATTTTTTGGATATAAAAATTTACCTCTAAAAAAAAAGTTATACCTTGCACCAGTCTTGTTATATACCGATATATCTTCGTACCCACCAGAGCGTAAAACCAAATAATAATTAATTTCGAAAATCATCAAATCAACGTAATTTGTCACTTTCAACTTTGGTACCTACCAAAACAGAGAATTTATGCCCAGAATAAAAGTTATTCACGATGAATTGGCTTAATGGAAAACAAGTGCAAAAATAAGCCCGGGATCATTACTACTATAGTGGTTGTATTGAATCGGGCAGTTTCCACTTAAACAATACCACATTCTTTGTACCTTATTATATAATGCATAGCAATTTATCATTTATCTCCATTCAGGGAATAAAATATATGTTTTTCTTTCTAGCTGCAATTGCAGCATTATGATATTTCCATTTCCCTAAAAACTCTATATTCATTTCTGGCAATTTTTCACTGCAACAATGCTTCATCCACGGTGCCTGATTATGCGGAGCATTTCAATATTTTTCCTATTCGAAAGCCGAAACTGCAATATCCACTCCTTGGTCCTCGTTCGACGCGGTACACTGTGGCAGTCCAGTTGCCTCAGCCAGTGGATTTATTGCCCAGGACGAAATTTGCTGAGTACTCTCTTTGAATTGATAGTTGGAATAAATCAGAGCGCTGGATATCGCTGTAAAAATTATGTTCGAAGTTTGCCGACTCTTTTCCCGGTTTCGGATAAATTGAGTTTCATAATTTGTTACATGTATTACGTCGGCGTGGCATGTTTGCCGAAATGGCCCGGTATTTACATGTGATTCGTTATTAGGGTGTCCAGGAAAACGTGGGATATCTCTCGAGTTCAGATGGAACATTAAAAATAAGGTTTTTTTTCCTAGTGGCCCTCCCTGCGGAGAAACGGCTTCCTAAAGAACGCCACCGATCAATTTTTCCTGAATAACTTTCAAAAAACTCAATATAATTTCATGTAAATTTAATACGATAAACAGCAGAATTCTGCCCTTAAAACATAATTGGTTTTTTAATTTATCAGGGGTGGATTAGGTTGTACATTTTATTGCTTATATTTTCAACTCCCCGTATGATAAGGAGTTGAAAAAAATAAATTTGAATAATTGAACACTTAGCTGAAGAAAAGGTGCTCTTGCTCATTATCGATAAAATTAACCGTTTGCGAGAAAAAAAGGATTAATGTTTTGTTTTTATTGAAAAGAAATTTTTATAAGCATTTTTTGTCCACATCAAAGTGTGGTACGGAAGACATTTTCAGATTTAGTTTAGGTTATAAAATCTGACATAATTACTAATAAAAATTATTCTGATGAAATAAAGCCATGTTTTTCTAGGAATCATTTGAAAACCCACTTAAAAATAATGTACACGAAAATTAAACAATGAATTATTTTTTCGTACTTCCGGGCCTAAAGTGACAACTTCACTCCCTTGTGACAGGTACTAAAGTGTCACATTTAATCCCTCCGGGATTAAATATTGACGAAACTCCCGGAACGATTAAATCACAAACAAACGAATTTACAATTAATTAGAATGGTAATTAACGTTAATATTCAAATTAATATTGTGACAGTTCGTCATATTGACCAGTCTCTCCTGGGTTAATGCAGCAGGTAACTGACGAGTAACAGATAGGTCCTTATCATATTGAACTGGTGTTTGTTTCGAAGATCCTGCGGAAACAGGAAGCGAGAATGAGGACTGTGGCATAACTATAGTGGACGAATCGGCGACTTGACCAAATATTTTATCTGAAATTTTTTGTTTATTTTTAATAGACGATTCAATCGATCCCTCGGCCACGTTGGAGATTTCCATCCTCCATGTCTCTTCAGCACGTCTATTGTTGCTCCCGAATCAGCTAACAAAGAAGCAGATGTGCGTCTAAAACAATGTCCCGTATAAGACGTCGCATTTTCTAATTTCAAGAAAGCTGCTATTTGCCGCGGAAATGTACCAAACATGTTTTTTTCTTCTACTCTCGCGTAGTACATTCTTTGTTGATGTATTGAACAAAAATTTTGAATGAGGTATCCCTGTCTTTCGCAATGCCACATATTTTCGAAATATCGCCACAAAACTGATGCCACTGTTTTCTGAATTTTTGATCACAAAATTTCGGTCAATTTTATTTTTGGTGTTTTTAATTGCAATAAGGAAGGAATCGCCGAAATCTCTCACATCGTCGATTTCTAAATCAACCAACTCTTTCCCACGACAAGCTCCCGCAACGCCCAAAATAAGTGCAACCTACAAAAAAATTGATTTCTTGAAATTTCTGAATATAAATACATTTCCAAATTTACCCTAAGCATTAAATATTTATCATCCGTAAGAACTGATCTACCTGCTCAGACGTGAGAATTCTTGACTTCTTTGGCTTGAATCCCTCATTTCTTCTCTTCAAAAAAGCTAATAATTTTGGAAATTTACTTATATCAATATGTTCTCTAATGTTAATAACCGATTTCAGCATTGAGTAATGTGCCCAGAGAGTTGAGGCACAAACCGCTTTTGATTTATCATTGAAGTATACTAACAGCGCATTTTCAGTAGGTTGTCTCACATTTTTTAAGCGGCACCAATTTTTAAAAGCATCGCACTGCTGCTCGTATAGTTTTCTAGATTTCGATGGTAACAATTCTTCACCTACTTCGGCTGCTCTTTTATCAATATCAGATACACCTTCTTCACTTATGATACCAATAATTATCAATAACAATGTTTCTTTACAATGACACTAGTAATGACAATGTTTCTGAATTATAATTGTCACAACGCAATGTTACTATGGTAACTTATTTTAAAGACAGTTTATTAAATGAGTTGAAGAGAGAAAGAACTGATTGAAATTATTGAAATAATTAATAAAATCATACCGGAAGTACGAAAAGTAACGTATATACCTTGCGACTGAAGTACTTTTAATCCTTCAGGTGAATTATAACATATAACATAAACTTTACCTTCAGGATTAAATGTACTACTTCAGTCCCGCGGTATATAACATACTATTAAACATCGGTTTGAACAGTTCAAATACATACCTTCCAGAATTAGTTAATTTCAAATTGGAAAACTCGTATTAATCCTGATTTTGCAACGATTGAACCGAAATAACATTTGTAAAAACACTTTGAATAATTTAAGCCTGATATCAACATGGCGCACCTCGCTTATATGAAATAAGAAATGATCCTCTTTCACCCAACAGAAATTAAGATTAAAAGAGGAATATCCCAAGACCACGTACTAAGCCGTTCGTGGTTCTGCCTAGCACTTAACCTTCTTAGCAACATTGTAAATATGGCTGCCTACAGCTACACAGTGGACGCACATAACAAAGTCAGTCAACTGTTTTACTTAGACGACCTTAAATTATTCAGTAGGGGTCAAAAAAGCTGGATGGAGTTAGTCAGAAAATACAGCGAAGACAATGACATGATGTTTGGCCTGGAAAAGTGTGCTGTGGTAAATGTAAGGCAGGCTGACTGAAGAGGAAAATGTTGAATTGTCGGAGGGTCGGCCAATGCACAAACTGAGACAGTATTTGGGTATACAGCAAACATTCGAGATCAAACAGATGATAGAAACAGAGAAAGAGCTTATGAAAAGAGTCCTCCGGATCATGAACACCCAATTGTCGGCAAAAAATAAAATGAAGGTCATCAATATCTGAGCAGTACCAGTGTTCGCGTATACAGCTGGAATTCTCATCTGGTCTAGATCAGATTTTGTAAAACTGGAGAGAAAGAACAGATCCATCCTCACGCAAAATGGTTTGCTTCGCCCGAATTCTGCCATTGGACGGCTCTATCTTTTGCGTTAAGAGGGACGTCGAGGATTGAGTAATTTGCAAGACATATACCTGAAAGAAGAGCAAAAGTTTAAGACCTATTTCCAGCCAGAAATTAATCTAATCCAACATTGGGTGGCAGCATAGCGCTACCCCTACTGGAATACAGAGGGGTATTTGCCCAATGTGAAAACGTAAAATGCTTATAATTTTTTAACGCAACTGAATATGGAAAAACATACATATCTTTTGAAAAAAATTATTTTATACTCTTTTTCTTTTTTCATTATAGTCTTTTCAAGGTCTTCCATTACAAGTTGGGCTAATAGGGCCGATAGAGGGGCTCCCATGCTGCATCCATCGATTTGACCATAAAAAGAATTTTCAAACTGAAAGTAGGAGTTGGATATGCAGAAATCAATGGCTTTTAGGAATTATGTTTTTCGCTTTATCCATTGGTGTGTTGGTATATAGTACATATTTATATATTGTATATAGTATTATATCTGAATATATTCCAAACATTTTTTATGTAATCATATCAGCTTTCAATAGGTCTCCAGATTTCCTATATTTTCAGAGTGTATCGTCCACATACTACCGAAGTTATTTCGCCATTTCAAGAGATTGAATCATTTCAAATTTTACCGTTTGAAACTTACGATTATTGAGATATTTGCAGTTGAATTCGATGAAATTTGATTTCTTGAACACGTGCTTTGATATCATGTTTCGATACTGCCGGTGTGATTCAATTGATCGTAAACAGCCATTTTTACTGAAGTTGTCATCAAAGAATGTCTTCACCGACTTAAAATTTCAAGAAGTGTTATTACATTTGAGGGAATGTTACATTGAAAAAATAGCATATAGATACAGAGTTCATTTGATTTTCATGAACCGCAAGTTGATGACATTGTAGAATAGAGACTCTTCGCTTAGCACGATTTCATTTGTCAGTCAAATTAATTGTCAACTGTCAATAAATTTCATTGTGAATCCGAATCAATCATCTTCGACTTCCATTCTTCATATATCAAAAACCACATAATACGCTCCAAACAGAGTCGATATATAACCTAGAAAAAAACTTCTATTCATCTCGCCGCATTATAGTCCACGCCGTAGACTCTCCGCTGAAAACTTCGTCCTGGAGAAAGATAGCATTATTAATATAAACTAGTTTCTCTTGAATTTTTTCTCATCCCAGATCCTCGGGGGCAGTCCGGATGATTTAACGCCGTACTTCTCCGGTAATAAATATTAGAGCAATTAGATTTGCGAGCCTATTGGGATTCAGTTGCAACTTTGAACGGGTCCCTCAGTCCCCACTCAATCAGTTGTGGCAGCCTAGTCCTATTGGAACAAAGAAATTGTTCTCGAAAAAGATACCGACGTACGATGCCTTGGATGCTTTATTTCTTGCAGAGGCGTCGCTTTGGAAGGGGCAGAAATGATTTTCTCTTTATGATTGGAACGCTGTAAAAATCAAGTTATATGTTGAGTGAATTCTGATTTAGAGGATCAACACGTAACCCTCCCCAAAGAGAAAGGTTGTGTACAGAGTGAATTATCGAAAGCAAACAGAATCAGTGTTTTCCATAAACTTTACCTTCAGGATTAAATGTACTACTTCAGTCCCGCGGTATATAACATACTATTAAACATCGGTTTGAACAGTTCAAATACATACCTTCCAGAATTAGTTAATTTCAAATTGGAAAACTCGTATTAATCCTGATTTTGGAACGATTGAACCGAAATAACATTTGTAGAAACACTTTGAATAATTTAAGCCTGATATCAACATGGCGCACCTCGCTTATATGAAATAAGAAATGATCCTCTTTCACCCAACAGAAATTAAGATTAAAAGAGGAATATTCCAAGACCACGTACTAAGCCGTTCGTGGTTCCGCCTAGCACTTAACCTTCTTAGGCAACATTGTAAATGTGGCTGCCTACAGCTACACAGTGGACGCACATAACAAGGTCAGTCAACTGTTTTACTTAGACGACCTTAAATTATTCAGTAGGGGTCAAAAAAGTTGAATGGAGTTAGTCAGAAAATACAGCGAAGACAAAGACATGATGTTTGGTCTCGAAAAGTGTGCTGTGGTAAATGTAAGGCAGGCTGACTGAAGAGGAAAATGTTGAATTGTCGGAGGCTCGGCCAATGCACAAACTGAGACAGTATTTGTGTATACAGCAAATATTCGAGATCAGACAGATGATAGAAACAGAGAAAGAGCTTAGGAAAAGAGTCCGCCGGATCATGAACACCCAATTGTCGGCAAAAAATAAAATGAAGGTCATCAATATCTGAGCAGTACCAGTGTTCGCGTATACAGCTGGAATTCTCATCTGGTCTAGATCAGATTTTGTAAAACTGGAGAGAAAAAACAGATCCATCCTCACGCAAAACGGTTTGCTTCACCCGAATTCTGCCATTGGACGGCTCTATCTACTGCGTAAAGAGGGAGGTCGAGGATTGAGTAATTTGCAAGACATATACCTGAAAGAAGAGCAAAAGATTAAGACCTACTTCCAGCCAGAAATTAATCTAATCCAACATTGGGTGGCAGCATAACGCTACCCGTACTGGAATACAGAGGGGTATTTGCCCAATGTGAAAACGTAAAATGCTTATAATTTTTTAACGCAACTGAATATGGAAAAACATACATATCTTTTGAAAAAAATTATTTTATACTCTTTTTCTTTTTTCATTATAGTCTTTTCAAGGTCTTCCATTACAAGTTGGGCTAATAGAGCCGATAGAGGGGCTCCCATGCTGCATCCATCGATTTGACCATAAAAAGAATTTTCAAACTGAAAGTAGGAGTTGGATATGCAGAAATCAATGGCTTTTAGGAATTATGTTTTAGTTTTTATTTATCCATTGGTGTTATGTTATATAGTCCATTGGTGTTTGGTATATATTGTATATAGTATTATAGTCTATCTGAATATATTCCAAACATTTTTATGTAATCATATCAGCTTTCAATAGGTCTCCAGATTTCCTATATTTTCAGAGTGTATCGTCCACATACTACCGAAGTTATTTCGCCATTTCAAGAGATTGAATCATTTCAAATTTTACCGTTTGAAACTTACGATTTTTGAGATATTTGCAGTTGAATTCGATGAAATTTGATTTCTTGAACACGTGCTTTGATATCATGTTTCGATACTGCCGGTGTGATTCAATTGATCGTAAACAGCCATTTTTACTGAAGTTGTCATCAAAGAATGTCTTCACCGACTTAAAATTTCAAGAAGTGTTATTACATTTGAGCGAATGTTACATTGAAAAAATAGCATATAGATACAGAGTTCATTTGATTTTCATGAATCGCAAGTTGATGACATTGTAGAATAGAGACTCTTCGCTTAGCACGATTTCATTTGTCAGTCAAATTAATTGTCAACTGTCAATAAATTTCATTGTGAATCCGAATCAATCATCTTCGACTTCCATTCTTCATATATCAAAAACCACATAATACGCTCCAAACAGAGTCGATATATAACCTAGAAAAAAACTTCTATTCATCTCGCCGCATTATAGTCCACGGCGTAGACTCTCCGCTGAAAACTTCGTCCTGGAGAAAGATAGCATTATTAATATAAACTAGTTTCTCTTGAATTTTTTCTCATCCCGGATCCTCGGGGGCAGTCCGGATGATTTAACGCCGTACTTCTCCGGTAATAAATATTAGAGCAATTAGATTTGCGAGCCTATTGGGATTCAGTTGCAACTTTGAACGGGTCCCTCAGTCCCCACTCAATCAGTTGTGGCAGCCTAGTCCTATTGGAACAAAGAAATTGTTCTCGAAAAAGATACCGACGTACGATGCCTTGGATGCTTTATTTCTTGCAGAGGCGTCGCTTTGGAAGGGGCAGAAATGATTTGCTCTTTATGATTGGAACGCTGTAAAAATCAAGTTATATGTTGAGTGAATTCTGATTTAGAGGATCAACACGTAGTTTTTCGATGAAACCGAAAAAAGAACTGAATATACATAGGTGTACAAATAGAAAACCGCCGTTTTATTTCATAATTTGAGGTTTTATTATAAAAACTCGTTACATACTCAATCTTCAAAATATTTTTCCATAGCTAGCCAAAACTTTCTCCTATCTTTGTGGCAGATTCTGAATTCCTCGTCGAAATTATTGTTCGTCTTCTGACGCGATCCACGAATCGATCCAATTCTTCTTCGTGAGAACGAAAGTGCTGCTCGGCGAGGTCATGCGTCATCAATCGGAATAGGTAGAAATCAGAATGAGCGATATTACGAGAGTACGGTGGTTGGGGTAGGATGTCCCATTTCAATGTTTCCAGGTATGTTTTCACGACCTTGGAAACATGTGGCCAAGAGTTGTCGTGTCTTTCCGCGTATTGTAGGCGTTTTTCAATCAACGCTCGACTCAAACGTATTAGTTGCGCCCGATAGAGGGCTCCTGTAATGGTTTCGCCTGGTTGCAAGAGTTCATAGTATACTACGCCAAACTGGTCCCACCAAATACACAGCATCAACTTCGAGCCATGAATGTTTGGTTTCGCTGTCACGATATGATGCAAAATACCCTTTCTGTTTTGCCGTTGGAGGAGTTGTTTGCACGTGAAAAGGCGCCGTTCGATGTCGCTCGGCTTCAACTCGTACGGCACCCAATGTCCCAGTTTCTGGATCATTCCTAAGCATGTTAAGCGATGAAAAACCGCTTCCTGAGTCACGCCTAATGAATTTGCAAGTTCCTGTTACGTTCTACATGAATCTTCATCCAGCAAAGTCTCCAAATCTGCATCCTCGGACTTTTTCATGGGTCTAGGACGTTCCTTGTCTCCCACGTCATATTCGCCATTTTATTATGAACTTATGAAACCATTTCCGGTTCGTTCTTTCACTAATACAACATTCACCATAAGTTTCTACAATCATTTGACGAGCTTGAGCTGCATTTTTTTCCTGCAAATGACGCTTGTTCGGCTCGAATTTCGCCATTTTCGCGCACAAACAAAACAAAGCACAGTAAAACTAGACAAGCAAGATTTTGTAGAGTTGTTGACTGATGTCTCAGCTGACTATATAACAAATTGTCTGTATGTAGCCTGGTTGTTGGTTCATTTTATTGGACATAGTTTCACAGAATTCTAGTCTTCGGTCGGGGTCATCATCTGAAAGTTGGTGCACCATTTTTAATTTGTATGGATGGAATTTGTTTTTAGCCAACACCCTATGTACTGTCCTTTGACTGACTTCACAGATAGACGCAACTTGGGCTGTGGAAGAAGTAGGGTTTACTATCATTTCTCCAATTATGTCAATTTTTTTGTCATCACTAATTGTTGGTCGACCAGATCGTTTGGCAACACTACCTGATGATTCAAACTTCCGAAGAAACTCCCTCAAATAAACTCTCGATATAGGGCGATCGGGGTACCTTTCATTAAACAGTCGTTCCGCTGCATGAATATTGTTTCTACAATTGTTTCACCAATTATTAAGATAGCTGCTACTTTGTCGGCTACAGTACGTACCATTTTGCCTATGTAAACACTTAAACGTCTCGTTAAACAATAGCTCAGGTAAGGGTCCCAACGTTTCTGTAGGTATCTTTATCGACCGATTTGCTATACTAGTGCAACCTTTGGTGAAACGGTAGGTACTTATCGGATTTTATTCTACAACCTTGTAGGCCTTTTCTACTTGATGATAGATTAACAGTTTTCACGAAATATGCCATTATAAATAATCCTATATTCGTGAAGAATATAGCAGTAAAAACATTCATATATTTCCTGGTATTTGTACCTAATTCTCAAGTTCTTTGCTCGAACATTATTTCACCGTGAATGAACCATTTCGATTAATTTTCCACCTACTGAATCAATGAGTCCGGCTGATCTCAATAGATACGTATCTGGGAAAGCATCGAGGACTGGAATTTCTGATGGACTTTTTGACATTTTTTTCTGATTTTCGAAAAATCCTTATTTCCAGACTAAGAATAATAATTTTGCCGCGAATACAAGATGCCAGGAGATGAGAAACTTTCTATAGTTTCATTTTGGACCCCGCTCCAAAATTTCGATGAGCATACAGTCGACACGGAACGTAAATGTCAACGTTATTAATTATCATTAACTTCAGTTCTCAAACTGCTTTCCCTAATGTCAAAAATTCAATACACGTAGAGTGATAATTCAAGAAAACTCTTAACTTCTGGATATACATCCAGACCTACGCCACTGCATATCATCCTTCACTCCGCGCCCAAAGCCAGGATGTGACTTTCCAAGGACGCCGTCACGGGATACGTCACAATCTAAACGATATAAAAGTTTGGTTACGGTGAATGCCTTTATGGCCATCAGGGGTAATATAAAGAAAATGAAAAACACTATATGTAGTATTGTCTTTGCCCCGCCGACGTTGGAAAAGGTGATCCTGACAACTTGACGCCCATCTCGGATCTATGAAGTATCCTCGTTTCCTTTTTCCGGTTTTTCCACATCCGATTCATTCGAGTACGCGGACGAATCAGATCCGGGCGAGGGTGAAACAAAAATAAGACTTCGTAGGAAGAGTTGAGGAAGGATTCGCATTTATTATTTAATCTTAATACAAGGCAGCCATATCAATACCATAACGTCTCGTGCCTCGAAGGCGGTTTTTATGTCGTACCTGTGGATGATGGTTATTGCCCAAATAATTATTCTTTACGAGTTCCATCATCGACAATTTTTCGGCAGCAAGTTGATTCAATTCTAAAAGGAATAAACTTTTCTGATATCTTGAAATAAACAACCAATAGACTGTTTATAACGAATAGAGTCAGAAGTATTTTGTCTCGCTTGAAAATAGATATTACGTAAGACTTACTTAATTAACTAGGAATACTTCCAGAATGTTGTCATATAAACATAACCAAGAAATTACCACTTTTTCTGATTAGGGGCCGATGTCCTCAATGTGTTAATGATATTTTCTTAGTATTTTCCATTTTCGATTCAGATTTATCATTTGGTTCAATAATGAAAATTTGTTTATGCAGAGATTTTGATCCAACCGAGAAGAATTGATATTTGAAGAGATTTATTTATTTATTCTGAAACAGGGATACACACGGGAAATAATTCCCACTATGGATCCACTTATAAACTAAACAACATTCGAATCAACAAGCATGAAGTTCACAAACATCACTATTACAAATAATTCACTCTCGCAATGAAAACTAATTTAATTTAAATATATACTTTAGGTTTCTCCTAAAAATGGACAAACTAATAAGGAAAATGTCTATCCCCCCACAGTATTTGTTGAATGATGTGCACACTCGGTGAATTGGCGAATTCCTACCGAGGTTGGTGTTAAATGCACTCTCCGAGAGCAGTGCCCGGCTACGCGTCGCTCTCGAGGGAACATGAAACGGAATCATTGCAACCAAGTCTGCCGAGTCCAAGTAATCCCAAATCAACTTAAAAACGAACACCAAATCATTTTTTTTCTCCGATGTTCAAGAAGCTCGATATGATACCGGGAATGGATCTGGTTTATACCTAGGGTTACATAAACATTTGACATTTTATAATGAAGAAATCTCACGAATCTGTTCTGAAGTCTTTACAGTCTAACCTTGTGGACATTATACATTGGGTTCCAAACCACACTGGCAAAATTGAGTCGACTATGAATAAGGCCGTAATATAATGACTTAATGGCCACCTCATCACTAAAAGGTTTACACATACCACACAAAAATCCCAAAGATCTACTGCATGATGATATGACATGGTCCAAATGGTAGCTGAATGAGAGCTTCGTATCAAAAATAACGCCCAAATCCCTGACCTTAGTGACCCTTCTAACCTTGATGTTATTCAAAGAATAGTGAAACTCGACGGGTGTACTTCCTCTTGTAAACGAAATAATCGCACATTTGGCAACATTCAATTCCAATTTGTTTCGGTAACAATATGCACAAAATGCTTCCAAGTCAGCCTGCAACTGAACGCAATCTAAAATGCTGATAATATCCTTGAAAATTTTGAAGTCGTCTGCGTACACAAATACGAGAAAAAGTAATGACCTCAGATGCGATCCCTGAGGCACTCCTGATGTTACGACAAATGGGAAGGATTTGTATCCATTCACGCAAACAAGTTGAGATCTATTAAACAAATATGAAACGAACCATCTCAACAGATCACCACGGATTCCAATCGAGATAAGTTTGGCAACCAAAAGATTGTGATCCACCTTATCGAATGCTTTACTGAAATCAGTATATACTGAATCCACCTGTGAACGATCGTCCAGTGCTTTCGTGATAAATTCCGTGTAAGTAACTAGATTCGTTTCCACCGATCTTTTGGGAAAAAAACCATGCTGTTCTTGTATTATTGTAGGTTTCAGATGGGACATCACTACATCAAGGATGATCATTTCGAACAACTTAGCAAAAATTGACATTTTGCACACTCCACGGTAATTTTCAACAGAGTTTCTAAGTCCAGAATTTTTGTAAATTGGAACTATGAGTGATACCTTCCATGAGTCCGGAAAAATACCAGATTGAATAGATTTAGAATACAAAATAGAAAGAGGATAATTCAAACTAGAGCATTTCCCAATAAAGTATGAAGGATATCCGTCAGGTCCGGCACCCCCATTGGCATCGAGAGCTCTTATCTTCTGCAGAGCAATCTCAGGAGAAATAACAACCGAATTCAGAACACTAGCATTGCTATTACACACAGTGCTGACATGATGAAGCTGTTGGTACGGTCGAAAAACGCCCCGAAAATACCTAGCAAATAAATTACTTATATTTTCACCGTCTTCAGCACACTCATCAGCATAATACATTTTATCTGGAATTTTAGTTCCATCTTTGCTATTTCTCACATATTTCCAGAAATGTCTTGGTCTTGACTTTACCTCACCCTGAACTAATCTAACATAACTATCATAGTCTGTTGAAATCAATATTTTACATTGTCTTCTCAAAATTCTAAATCTTTCATAATAACAAGTGTGTCCAAATATTTTGAATTTCTTATGTATTTTCTTTTTTTCCTTAACTGCAATTATTGTTTCCTTCGAAAAATAAGAAGGAAAACTTTTGTTTCTTATTTCAATTTTGGGAATGAACAAATCTCTCCCCTCCCCTATAATACCATAAAATGTTTCTTAACTCTGATTCACACATCCACCATCGAGAACCTTACATCAATCAATATTCAGAAAATACTCATTCAATCCACTGTAATCTCCTTTTTTGAAATTGTAGAAACCTGAGTCAGAGTCACGTAGTGCACTGACCCGTGAGAATTCAACAAAGAACTCAATAGGAGGATGATATGAATCAGGTTTAACTAAATAAAGATCACACACATGCAACACAACAGGTTGAACCCCTCTACTGAACAACAAATCAAGACTTCTGCCATCACAATTTTTAACATTATTATACTGAGAAAACTCAGCGAAAAGAAGCTGATCAATAAGAGAAAAATTGAAATTGTCAAGTTCAGAGGGTACATTAAAGTTACCACACTCACTGGTCGACCACTCGACATTAGGAAAATTGAAATCACCATAAATTAGGACGCGATCACTCGATAAAATATCCAGGTTTTCTTGAAGTTTCCTGGTAAAACTGTTAGATAGAACTAATGATAAAGAAGCTCTTCTAGCTTTCAGTGAATTATAATAATTTTATTTATATAGTTTGCTAATGCTTTCGTCGTGACGATAGATTGTATTGCTATTTAGAGTTTTTAGATTTGAAGTAACAAATCTAATTATGGAATGGAAATCATTCAAGGCCACTTCAGTAGGTTTGTAGAAAAGCAAAATATCTCGGCACATGAACGAAAAATACATAATACGCCCCCTAAACAAGGCTGGTATCCAGAAAAACAGCCAAACGGTCCTACTTCCCGCTACGTTGCGTCAAGGCAAGGTGTCGGGTTTTAAAATGCTAATCTTCGCGAATGGGGATGCGCATTATTTTGAGTTATGGTTTTGTTTTACATTTTTATTGCGCGGGCATTTATAATAACGTTTTTCAATTTGTGCTGATATTTCGAGGATCTGAGGCCGACACAGGGCGTCCTAACATTTCCCCAAACGCTGTGGATGCCCCATACGTCATCGTTGAAGTGTTTCAATTCCGCGCTAAATGTTATCTTCTGGTTGTTGAAAAAGGTTAGGGCAGGGGATTGAAGTGCGTTGTATTTGACACGTTTGAAAGTGGAGCAATGCGATTTAAACCATAAATGTTCCGTTAATATTAATTGTTATTCTTAAGACAAACAATAGCTTTTTTTTTCGTGCATTTTAGGTTCCATAATATGTAACGTTGTCATCTATAACCTGACTTCAGTGCTTTTCTCCATTTATTTTATGTTTGATAAACTTTGTTTTATGCAACGATTTTAAAAAAATTAAGCAACCCACACAATCTTCCACAACCGTTGAAATCAAAGGATGAACACCGCCACAATTTTCTCCTCTCGACGCCCGTGCAACTCGTCGAAAAAACCGAAATCATCAATTAAGGCGACGCACGCCACAAGCTCGCCTCTCCTCCTTCCCCGCCCATCTTCGACATGCCGCTAATTACAATAATGACATCTTCGATCGTCAACAGAGAAAAAAACGTGCTCAAAACGCACCGCCACGTTCGATTATGGCACCGCCGCGATAACCCTAAATGGAGGCGACATCTACCGTGCCTTACCGCGAATCGACGGTTCCGTTCTAACACCTGTCCGGCGACGCCATAAGAAGCGTCGTGTCCTTTGCGGTAATTGCGCCGCGTACGGCCGCACGTTCCCGGCGCGGCACTTTGATGTTCGACTTCGTCTCAATTACACCGGTCTGCCGGTCGTTTTTTGTGAAGATGTGCGCGTTCGCCGTTAGTTGCAAATTTGGAATTCGCGTTGAATGGAAATTATTCGAGAAAGTTTCTATCTACTGAAATGCTAAATTTGGGCTGAATTTCAAAACTACAGAACAATATGGTGATCCACTGGCTTCTCTAGGTAGGAAGAATGCTGAAATTCGAGGATGTTCCGAATATAAAATCAAAATTTTGTAGATCTCTCATGGATATTCTATAAAATTAAAATTGAAGAATAAATTCGAGAATTACAGACATTTAGGCAAATAGATATAAGTTTTTGTGCATTTTTCTCGTGTAAACACGTATCACGTGACCCGGCTTTCCACTCAGAGCATCTCACATGATGGTAGATAACTGCTGGTCTTTGAAAATAGGCTGTCCCGAAAAAACATATCAAAAGAGCTACGGAAAAGCGTTTCATCAAAGTTGAATAAATTTTTTATTGACTTTTACTTCTTTTGTACTTTTGTGTCTGTTAATTTGAAAATGAATTGAAAAACTGTTAATTAATCTCAATAAATGTTGATATTCAAAAACTTACAAGAGTACGTATGCGCGTTAGTATTCAAATTTTTTCTGCACTCTTTTATTGTGCTCTTCGAAATTTATTGAAAAAATAATAAATAATATCGGAGGAAACAGAAAATTTGAATATATTGCAGACAAGCAATCTTTCCGTGAATAAAACAAATGTTCTTTCAATTCTATGATGAGTAATATACATGGTGAGTCTTTGACCACTGCGTTGATTTCAACTATAGATTCTTGACGTCAAAAGAAAGTATTGACATTTCAAAAAATATTTTGAATTTTTTCATTTTCATCTGTAGTATTCAAACGACAATATCAAGCAGTCATGCATATTTTAACATCAATAGATTTATTCCATTTCTTGTGTGTTACTCACTACTACCGTACAGATTGGTAAATTGCATGAAAAATAAATATCATTGAATTTAAGGTCCGCATCTTGTACTTCCTAGAATCATTAGTTTTTTTGCAGATAATATTATTCCTCATCTTTTATCCTAAATTTCACCATTTTTGAGATATTTGAAGTTTAAAGGAATTAAATCGATATAATCATCTGATGAAACATGAGTGAGTGAATTATTTCTTGGAGGGAAAATAATGACAATTCTTTTTCGAATTTGACAGAGGTTCTCTTGATGGTATCAAGGATGAGTAAGGTGGTAGTGGAAAAAAATTTTTAATTTTATTTCATCTCAAAAACAATAATTGCAACAATATAAGTACACCTATGACGAAACTTAAGGCTTAATTGAAAGAATTTTCTAATTTTAAACCCACATATAAAAGAACCTATATTGACTATCAGATAAAAGAACAAAAACAATTCTGCTTAAAATATATTGTGAATCACATAGGATATTTGTCTGAAATCGGCGATATGTACCACGTGATCTGGTGTGACCTATGAAAAATGATAACATCATTCTGTTGGACAGTGACGACAATTGAAACTTACGCCCCGCCCATCTCTGCCATATGATTCCTTTTAAGTTTGTACTACAAAAATTTCCAATAAAAAAGATGTTCGAGAATGTAAGTCGAAATGCATTGCTACTCGGCACATAATCATCATTTGTGATTATTTAATATAATAACATAATTAGAAAAAATTTAATAAAGGAAGCTAAAAAAATTCACTTAAGAAAGAACACAATGAACAAGAGCATTCGTACCAGATTAATGACCAATTGCGTAGTTTTAGGGCAATGAAATGAAACGGGATATACGTCTGAAAATGAGAATTTCTACCACGTGATCTGGCTTGACCAATGAAAACAGATAACCGCATTAAGTTGAACAGTTGCCATATGATTCCTTACTTGGAAACATTTTGTTGAATAATTACGAATAGAAGATATCTAATGAAAGACTATGTTCGAGATTTAGAGTCTTATTCGAAATCCATTGCGACTTAGCACATTATTGTCATATGTGAATAATAAATAGAATAACATGATTAAGAAAACGAAGAAAACGAAAGAAGATATAAGAAAAAAATTTACTCGACAAAGAATACAATAAAAATTAATTAAACGAAGAAATTTGCCAGTTTAATGGCAGATTGTCTGGTTTTAGGTCTGACATAATAAAAAAAACAAAATAGATATAGAATTCTAGCAAACCTACTTCAAATTTACCTAGGTCCTCTTATTAGTATCAAGGATTAATAATGTATTAGTGGCACAAAAAAGAAATCAATAATTTTATTTCATCTCAAAATTATAAATTACATCAATGTAAATACAGCTCGACACCTATTATATAACGAAGCTTAAGGTACAGTGGAAGAAATTTTCTAATTTTAAACCTACATATTGAAAAAAAATAATGCTGACGAAACACATAAAAGAATAAGAAGTAATGCAATACCAGAAATATTAAGATCTCACACAGGATGTTTGTCTGAAAGTGGGGATTTCTACGATATGATTTGGCGTGCCCAATGAAAAGTGATAACCGCTTTGAGTTGAACCGTTTTGATAATTAAAACTTACGCCCCGCCTATCTGACAGATGATTGGAAACAGTTTGTTACATAATTAAAAAGATTCCAATGAATGAAGATGTTTCAGATTTATTGTATTATGCGAAATCTTTACGACTTAGAGCATAATTTTTATTTGTTATTAATTAATAAAATAGCATGATTGAGAAAATGTGACATGGCTGTAAGACAAAAGATTACTTGACCATACACCATACACAGGAGATTGTATTACTTGAACTAAGAAACTCAACAGTTTAATGACAGGTTGCGTAGTTTTAGCTTAGACCTCGTCATATAAAGACAAAAAAAAATTAATATATGAAACTGTAGCAAAGGTTCTTTCAATTTACCAGAGGTAATTCAAATGGTATCAAAGATCTTAAAAGAAATTGTTTTTTCATTTCATCGAATATATTAATTACATTATTGTAGGTACAGTTCAATACCTACAACTAAGCTTAAGACACAGTGGAAGAAATTTTGCAATTTTAAACCTACAACAAACAATCTTGACGAAACACATAAAAGGATAAAAATAAAAATGCAGCAAAATATTTTGGATTCACACATTATATTGAAAGTGGCGATTTTTAACAGATGATCTGCGTAACCAATAAAAAGTGATAACCGTATTGTGTTGAACAGTGGCAACGGTTATTACTTAGGCCCCGCCCCTCTGCCATTAAAGTATCAATAAATTCGTTAATCGTTGGCATAATGGCACTCGAAACACCTTTTCTTGAGTTCAATAAAACCAGTGTAATACCTTGAGTTTCTCTTCTGAAAATTGATTGTAGTTGTCAAATATTAGGACAGTGCGATAGATGTACGGAATGTTCATGTATTCACCAATACCAGCTAGCAGTTTATTCGTATGCAGAATATATGTATATGTTTTTGGACAAATTGAGCTGTTATCTTCAACTTTAAATTTTCTTGGTGCAGACATAATTTTCAAAAATTTTGACATATACGTCATATATAATCGGGTAATAAATTGTTTTATGAAATTAACATTGTTTTCATTGTCTCAATACCTACTCTGTTTCTGGGAAAGATATGTTGGAGGAAAAAATCGTCCAGTAGATTTCAGTTATTTGAAAAAAATCTAGTTAGAATATTTCATTGGCTAACAATATATGACCTTCTGATAATGATCAGAAGCACCTGAAACTTTAGACAATCTGTACATCCAGCCAATTAATATCTGCCTAGGCCCCGCACAAAAATCGAGCCGGGGGCAGGGGGTGTAAAAATCCCCTTATCTCGCCCGGAAAATTTATTCGACTCTCTTACTTCTCGGGGCAGAAATTACGCCACCTGATTTATAGGCCGCAACTGTCGAAGTTTTCCAAGAAGGCCGGGAGAAAGAAAGTGAGAAATATGACAATTTTCTGAGTTATTACCCGTGTAGTGGTGGCACTTCGGGCACGGCCATAAATCCGTCCAGACCTGCAATCAGATAACGGTGACACAATAGTTTGGGAACTTGAAAAAGGTACGCGATCGCGCTCGTCCAACCGGGAAATAGGAATGCCACAGATAAAGAAGAATGGGATGGGGTTTAAGGGATGGAGAAAGAAGCATGTACGGTATTGGCAGGGCTGGGCCTCGGTTATTCATGGATTATGACCGGACACCTACGTTTCTCATCCAACGATTGAGAAATGGGCCATAGGGTTCTGTAGCTGATTAAGCTCTTGATGGGCCAGGAAACGCTTACAGAAACTCATCGTTAGTGGTGAATACAAAAAAAATACGGTTGGTATCGTAACTGAAATGGGACAATTAAATTAATAAATATGGAATACTCATTTAAAAATTAGTATATATCTATGTCTTTTCTCTGATACAGTTTTAAATTAATATGTTTCAGCAACATTATCTGTCAGAACGCATTCATTGAACGTCTGAAGTCTTTTTCTCAGGCGTTGATTTGAAAACTTACCACTGGGGGTGGTTCATATGTATAGGATTAATGAATTTAATTTCTCCAAAAATATGAAAATTGTGAGATATACTAGAGTATCTACCATCAATCACCTTATAATTATATGCGTTGTCGATTGAATTGTGCTTACTCCAGACCTGTCCAGGTTTGATTTTTATAGAAATTTTTTGTGGGGGACTCTCATCATTTTCCGATAGAGAATTCAGCATAAACTGCTAGATATAGATATCCCCGTTCCACCCAATAAATCAACATGGTTGTCGTTGGAGTTAATGAACTTTTTCCTGGGCGCTGGTGAGCCCTCTGCCGGATCGTAAATCGAGGACGGAGTATTTGAAACGCGAAGTGAACGTTTAAAAAATTAGATAACCCCACTTTAAATTGACAAATCCCTGTATTTACGGGGCCGGCGAAATTACCGGAGCATTTATAAAGCGGGGATCTATTCCATACGTCATTATTAAAAGCAACTTATCCGGATTATTCGGCGCAACTGAAGATCCCTGATTTATCGACTGCGCGGAGGAGGTAGGAAAAGTTTGCCTTTAATTCACGTGAAAAAATATTTAAATTTACTTTGAGAAGAATTACATGAATGATGGTGATCCATTTGAATCAATTCTTTGTGATAACTAAGTGTCTTACGTTTTCCGAGCCTGGTATTGAGAATTTTTGTACAGTTACATACCGGCCATGTGGTATCGGCCGGAGAGATTTTCAAAATCATATATCAAGAAAACTGCGCCGACATAATATACTGACTTCATGATACTATCTGTAGGGGTTAACGATATATTCACCCTTTATTAGGGTTATCAGCACAGCATAATCCTATTCTCCGAGACCTACTCATTCTGAAGCTGGAATCACTAAACTTTGGGTACCACTTTTGTGTATTATGTAGACAGAGGTGACATCTAGCGGATATCCGCCTAGACTTCTATCTCAGTGTTATCTCCAACAACGGTACTGCGGCAGACAAATCTCTTTCTATGGGCAGTACTGCGATAGTGACAGGGAATACATAAAAGCAAGAGAATGGTAACTCTTGTGCTAATATTTTTTAGTATTCGATACTAGCACTCAACGAAGTTCTTTGGAACTAGCAGCTGGCGGGAAATCCAAATCAACTGGGATATTTCGACACCAAATTAAGATCGTTGAATAACGCCTAGCTGACCGGAGATTCAAAATCGGCTGAATCTAATTTTCAATAATGAATCTTTGGTTCAAAGGGTAGTTGAATGTATAATTTTGATCAACTTGACATTAAGAAACCGATTAATTTAAAAATAACTGAATATATCGTCAAAAAACTGGAATGATATGAAAAACAGGAACGAACACCTAGGAGATAATTTGTTTTTATTTTTCTCGAGGTGATTAGTTGAAGATTTTCTGAAAAAGTATGTTAGTTGTTTATTTTCTTATCAAGCTTACACTTTTCCTGTATTTGATCTACTAAAAACTGAACATAATCGCTTTGTTTGAAATGCATTAACAAAATTAGATGGAATTTATGAGTGTGCAATACACAGTATAGATACCAACCAGTAGTCGCACTCCGTGGATTTTCTTACACCAAGTCTGACTCGCGCATCTCGCAGGGAATCTAACCTCATATTTTGTTTTCATCAATAATTCTAAGATGTCTGGAATAATGTCATTATCATTATTTTAGACATCTTAAATAATTCCTTTGTATAATTAATTCGTTTAATATTTAGGAGAATATAAATTTTTGAGATCCATTTAAAATTCAAAGAAGAGGTTGAAGAAAATACAATACACGCATACAGCAGGCTTAGTATAGTTTTCATTTCTTTACGATTTGTTGAAATATCAGGAACCAATGAAATTTCAGGCGGTTTACGCCTACTGTCGTCATTTCTTTACGATTAGTTGAGATATCAGGAACCAATGAAATTTCAGAATTTCAGTCATTTCTTTACGATTAGTTGAAATATCAGGAACCAATGGAATTTCAGGAGGTTTACGCCTACTGTCGTCAATTCTTCACGATAAGTTGAAATATCAAGAACCAATTTTAGCAGATTTACGCCTACAGCAGGCTTAGTTTAGTCGTCATTTCTTTACGATTAGTTGAGATATCAGGAACCAATGGAATTTCAATGCAGAAGAGTGAAATTTTTTTAGATAAATATTTGAGTGTGTATCTATATGATTTTCAATTTTATAAATAGAAATAACAATAATATGATATATATATAAATAATTCAGTAGGTTTTTTATTTTTTCCCACCATAATGAGGGAACCCTTTCTAGAGAACACTCAGTATATTTAGCGCAGGGGAGTATTAAGGGTGGGGAGGGGTTTACTGGGTGTAATTAACCTTGGTTTAAACGAACAATTAAAGAGATGGTTTTCATCAAGGGAATTAAAGATTGTGTGAATACACGCACCGATATTGGTAGTTTGAGTTCGGTGTATTTTAACTTAATTAGTAAGGTTACCTAATGTAGATAAATTTATTGCGCGGTAGTTCGTGTTTCGTTTTGAATCGGGTGTTTTGTATGACTCACACATTTTAATGCAGTCTGTCTTGCCCGATGCATTGTTTATACTTATACGTCTGGTTTGATGTTGTTTTAATGCTATCCTTTTTATTTTATGAACATTTATTTGATGATTTCGATGTATTCGAATGACTTATAATCGTTATTCATAGGATGAGATCGCTTTTTATTGTAATCTTATTGTTTCCTTGGCCGACCTGGCGTGAATTGTTTATGTTGTTTTGCTTTATGTTTATATTTATATTTATTGTTATTTTTGTCATCTAGTTTATACTTCATATTTATTATTGTATAGCGACATCATTTTATCTATTTTTTTCTCTATTGCTACACCAATAGTATGGTCCATGCCATTGTTTATAAGTTGGTTTTACTTTTTAGCCTGATGAAGGAGCTTAATGCTCAAAAACGTTGCCATTGAATAAATTGTGTACAACTGTTCCTTGTGACTGATATTCCTCACCATCCAAATATTTTTTTACTTTCCCATTAATAATTAGTGTTTTATTTTCCCAAAAACGCTCATTTCATACCGGTATGCCTGATATACATGTATTCTACTGTGACTCCTTAAAGTGAATTAAATAACCGCACATAAACTCATATATCTTCTCGTGGCTTCAATATACGATGATGAAATTTGAGAATCCGTAAGATATAAATGGTCTACAGATAAATGCACAATTTTTTTTGTAATCCGACGAATATCTTTGAGATATGAAGTATTAAAAAAAATTTGATTAATGTCGAGTTGCAATTTCAAAATATTCATTCGGATAGAAAGATAGCTCGCTGTTCCACCAGCCTTATGTCTGTCCTACCACCAATAACCAACGAACACAAAACGCATTATATATTATAACCTTCCACCTCGAAATGAACCTCCGGAAATTTGTAGCCTTTTAATGATGTACACTGGCAGTACGCAGTTTTCGAAATTAATTTCAACGACAAATTACCGTCCCGACAACGAGATGTAACGAATGGTTTATTAAAAGCGTAATGTACCGCTGCGTAATGCCCATTGTAATTTTATAAATGGAGAAATATTAAGAGCTTTCCGATATAAATTAATTTGTGGGCGGTTTCTAGAGTAATGGCGGTCAGCGTTGTATTTTTCCTAATGGACCTTCAGCGAGTCCAACTCGTCTAAAAATTACGATTGGTTATTATTATGCCATGTTCCTATTATGTTTTCTGGTTGTCCGGCATTAGCGAGCTCGTTTTGCGCGGTTGTCGCTGCTTGTTTGTCGAACCCTGTTGCGAAGTGACGTCCTTGCGGGTTAGTTTTCATGGGGCTCAACTGAAATGCGGAAAAATAATTTTGATAACCGTGCACTTTGTTTTTTTGATAGACTGGTTATTTATCGTGGGAAATGGCGCCCAACGTGGGGCAACCTATGTTATACGGTGCCAAATTATTGACCACATGAGTCATTCGGAAACTTTTTTTTTCATTGTTGTATTCAATTGTTTTTTCGAAAATTTCTCATATCAGAGCCAGATCTAACTCACACCTAAGGAGTTTTGTAGCATATATACTACTGACAGAAGAAGATTTTATTTTTGGTGCTCAAACAATCCTGAGTTCTATCGGGTTTTCCAATGGGGACTTGACAACTCTGAATTTAATTTGTGATCGCACCCTCAGACCAATCGTCGTACTGTCAACGTCAATTTATTATTATTTATAAATTTGTCAATAATGTGTTTGTCCACCGCGATTATCTATACAGTATACAGATGCAGTAAGACAGTCTATTTCTTGTTGCGTGATACTTTTCTAAGCTACCTGAAGTTCACGTCGATGAGCCGCCAAGTCCATGGATATATTTTTTGTGCTCTTACGAGAAAGTAATGTATCATATCGAAAAGAATAGCTTCGTTCCAACAAAGAAAATAATACAGTTCACAATCATTTATACAATTATATAGAACGATTTTACTACGCATGTGCCAGTATTATCAAGGGTAATACCATTAGAGGTGAGAATTTTTTGAGAACACTGTTTTTTGGGAATTATGCGTTTAAATTTCACGAAACAAAGTTATCCTTAAAATACCACGAGCCGAAGGCGAGTGGTATTTCGGGATCACTTTGTTGAGTGAAATTTGTATAATTTTCAAAAAACGACAGAGTGTTCTCAAAAAAAAAATTCGAATCTCGTGTGGTATTTGGAAAGATCATTCAACAATATAAATCAAAAGAAATAAAAAATAGTTTTTTTTTCAAAAATAACCAGAAGGACATTTGATTCATTCCTTATGGCTGTGATTATTTTTTTGTGATGTTATTGGCCCAGTTGGAGATACGGTTTCACTGACGCTGCAGAAGAATAGCCTGTTATCTTTATCAGCTGTTCCTCGCCAATCCATGCTTTGGCTAAATGGCTGATAGCAGTAGCTCGATGCGAGCGATTGGTTATCTTCGACTTGGTTGTGTTGATGCCAATGAGTTCTGCCGATTCTTTTGACCATTTAGCTATTGTATTGGGACCGACTGGGGAGTTTTTGAACCATGAACCATATTTCCAATTCTTATGTGGAGTAAGGAATAGTCTTTCAGTGGTTATGTTTGCAGTTCTTTTGGATACAAGTAGGTTATATGACCTCACCGGGCAAATATCTTCTTCAATATTGGGAGTCAGCCATTTCGTTTCCGCACATTTTTGGGCAGCACTTTGTCTTGTTTTAGAAAATATCGGATTGTAGGCAATTCGGCCCGTGGGATTACCATCGTTTTCGATTTCGAATTGGAAATGCGAAATTAGGCATGATGAACCCTCTCCTCCGCGCCAAGCAAGCTCCAATGCAGCAATAAAATAAAATTTCTGTTCAAACCGTTTGGATTATCTTCTTTACATAAGTTGACCATCTTTTTGTGTTGTGTTGTGTTGCTCCAAAGACAGCGCCTTGGTACTAACTTTTCTTTTCTCGGGGTCCACTTGCAAAATACGCCTCTTGGCATTTCGCGCATCCCGCGCCGTTTTAAAAGCCACGTCTGTGAATGGATCGCACCTAACGCCCCATTCGGAATATAATTTTTCCTGCAGCTGTTTGGCAGTGTTATTCCACAAGGTTTTTACGACACTTTCCTAGTCTGATCCATCTCTTTTCTTCATATTGAAAGCCCAGTCTAGCATAATATTATTGAGCTCTGACAAACTTGTTTTTTCATTTACAAGGTATTTCCGGGCAGCACAGAATTCTTCAAATTGTTTCCAAATGTAGGATCTTGACTTCACTGTATTAAGCGGCACACCTTTCTTCACACTTTCCTCAATTGAAGTAATATTACAATTCCCAAAACGTTTCATTTTTATCTACTTTATGGTAAAATACGTAAATAAACTGACAGAACTGCTGTTGAAGTTATCGCTAACAACTGCTTGTTTATCGTAACCATGACGACCGCTACTTCCACCAACGGCCAAAGCTATCCGGACGTATTAATATTCCTATGCAAATTAGGCATTTGATAAAAACAAATTTCTAAAAGTGAAAACACTGTGAGGTTGTGTGTTTTCAGATACAGTTTGTTTCTATTGGTCCGTTTTCAAATATTGAGCGATTTCATTGGACGATGTAGTATAGTGTTGAATGATCAGTAATATCGAATTTTCTAATGGGGACTTGACAACTTCGAGTTTAATCTGTGAACGCACCCTTAGACTAACCATCGAATTGTCAACGTTAATTTATTCAGTAGAGTGAACATTTTCATCATGGTGAAGTACACGAACGAAAAACGTTTACAAGATATAACAATTTACTACCGAAATTCGGAGTCGGTGACCTCAACTTTGAGAGCTTCAACTCCAATTTTCGGTCGTAATTCGCATCCTGGTAGACAGGCAATCACAAGTTTGGTGCAAAAATTCAAGTCTACATATTCGCTGTTAGATATTGTCGTGCCAGTGAGACAATGGACCGGTCGCAGTAACGAAAACATCGCTGCCGTTCGGGCCTCCGTATCCGACGACACAAATCAGTCAATTCCACAGCGTTCTCAAGAATTTGGCATTCGTCCGACCATTCTATGGTGAAACGGTGCCACTAACCACATGTCACATGTAACAATCGGTTTATTGAAGCAGACATTTGGTGAGCGTGTGATTTCGAAAATCGGTCTCGTCGGTTGGCCGCCTCGTTCCTGTGATTTGACGCCTCTGGACTATTTTAATTGGGGCTACGTCAAGTCACTGGTCTATGCCAACAAGCCGTCGACATTGCAAGAGCTCAGAGACATCATTGAACTCGCAAACAGGCTGTGGTAGCCATATGAACGATGTGGAGTTCCATTCATAAATACTATCTTTGTTCTTCAAACCAATAATAACGTTTTTGAAATATCTCAAATATCTTTGTGTTTTATTAAGATTCAAATTTGTCAAGTCCCTATTGGAAAACCCATTATTTGAGCAAAAATCACGACACGTCTCCAAGAACCCTATCTTGACTGAAGTCCCCAAAAAATTATGTCTCTATTTCAGTATCGTAATGAGTTCATTACAGTTCTAAAAACAGTGCTGTAATGAACTTATTACAGCATTATTTTTAGTTATATTTTTCGTTCTGTGGTTGACAACACTCACATCCTTTCCTTTCCAATGTCAACTCGAGTCCTTTGCATGTCAATTTTCGTATGAGTCACGCCAACAGCGAAAATAAAATACAAAAGGCACCAGGAGGTATAATCAGAACATTTCATTGAACACTCATGCGTTCAAAAACTCGGTCCTTCGTCGCTCGTTTTCGAATTTCGCATTCTTGTTGGAATAGGTGCCCATTCTGCAACTTGTTTTAGAATATACTATTATATATTCAATTATTTTTAATATTTTTTAATATTTTAATGTATTTCGAGTTGACTACATAAGGCAACATTGCTGCAGAGAGTTGACGCTTAAAATTCATTAATTCTTCATCTAAAGTTATACCATATCTTGAAGAATGTACAAAATTAATAAACCTGCCTATTCGATCTTCTGTTGGATAGTTTTTTATCAAATTTCTTGCAGAAAGCACGTGATGTGGATACTGCATAATAAGAATTTGAAGAGTAATTTGTAATATTTTAATTGAGTACCAAGAAATATTCATCCAGAAAAAGTTTATTCTTTTTCCCGACGAAGTAGCCTATGTTTATTCAGCAACTTTTAGTTGAGTCACAATCTTGACCAATTCATAATTTTTGTTCAGTGTTACACTAAGTTTTTCACCTGAAATCAGCTGCCAACTATTCGTTTGCTGTGGTTTACTACGATCCCTTTCTCAATTTTTTCATCACTTTCTTCAGCCGATACTCTTTTTTGTTACCGTATATCAACATCAGAGGAGTAAACACAAATAAGGCGAATAAAATTTTCTTTCCCTAAAATCACCCTCTTATATATTCACTTTAAAATGCGCCAAAAACATATCTCGATATCTTCCAGTGAATTATATCTTCGCAAATGCATTTACGAAACCATTAATCATATACTATGTTTCCCGCTATATACTGAAGTAACCAGAGACTGCTTCTTTTTTGTATCTTCGCTCATGATGCAAATTTTCTAGCTAACTCAAAGCGATGCCATTAAAACCGATGAATGGCTGATTTTTCCTCCCCAAAGTCAGTGATCTATCTCGTTAGCTGGTTTGAATGGAATTTTCGTGAAGGAATTGGGGTTAGTTACCCCCACCCTATCACTATCTATAACACTTATGAATCGAACTTAAAGCGTTCCAGGGAATATTGATTTATCTTGAAGCAAACATTATGTCACATGGATTAGGTGGAAATATTTAAAATTAATCTACCACTAATTATAGCGTTGTTTATTGTGCTTCATTTAGACTTTTTCATTTGTTTATAAGAAATATGGCTCTTATTATTTCATAAGAAAATAATGGTGAACATTTTCAAAAGCACTGACGTAAGGTAAGATTCGGACTCATGAAGACATTCAACCGAGATTGAATATAATAATAATAACAACAAAAATAATATATATTCTTTTGAACTTTTGGCTGACAATATTTAGTTAGCAAACAATATTAATAATAATCAATAATAATTTATTCTCTATAAAAAAATTTATAATTAAAAATAATAATAATCAATAATAATTTATTGATTCTTTCAGACATTGCAACGTATGTATTAAACAAGTCAAAATGGGAAAAATAATATATGCAGACAGTTTTTAAATTATCATCAAAGTATTTTTAACACTATAAAACATTTCTGTAGAAGTAAACACTTAACAACTTTCTTGAAAACGATCATAGTGAGTGACTTAATATTACATGGGAGATGGTTGAATATCCTCATGCACTGATATTAAGGTGACTTTTCAAATTTTGTCCTATGTTTCAAAACCGATAGTATTCCCTCATTTGACAATGAAAATAGATACCAATACAAGCGTCACGATGAATGAACAAACCGATATCTCCAATAAAAAATGACTACTCTTTGTTTTCCTTAAGTTTTGTTCGGGTTTAAACTCCCTTGTCCTAAAATCAAATTAAAAGTAGGCATCAACTCCATGAATAACTTGAATGCATATGGCAACTATATATTTATCGGTATAGAAGGTGTTTTTTCCTCATACCAGAATTTCGGAAGCGCAAGCACTGGTCCTTTGAAATATCTATGTATTCATCAAAATCAAATTGCACAGAAGCGATGATAATTTGGAATATTTTACTTCTACGGGCATAAACTCAAACAACATATAATATGTTGTCAAAAATATCCTTTCCGCTTTTTTGCTCTTTAATCAATGCTTTATAGAAAGTGTAACGGTGATCGGATTTAGTTCATTTAGTTCAGTTTTGTTCGATAATCCGTTTTCATCTAGACTGCAACTTCATAATACCCTCCCCGTAGAAGCCACCCTCCTTATTTACAAAGAAATCGGACAATCACTTTTCACAAGCCTCTTTTGAGTTCAACTTAAACCACCAAGGTCGTTCGCCATGAACAGGAACAGGTGGTAATCACTTGGCGCAATGTCCGGGCTATATGGTGGATGCGATAAGACCTTCCATCCGAGCTCCCGTAGCTTCTTACAAGTCATCAACGAAGTTTGTGGTCTGGCGTTATCCTGGTGGAACACTACACCCTTCCTGGTGGCTAATTCTGGACAAGCGGTCCAGTTGTTCACAGTATATGGTAGAATTCAGTATCTGGCCATATGGGAGCAACTCATAATGGATGATTCCCTTTCAATCCCACCAAACACACAGCAAAACCTTCCTGGCCGTCAATCCCGGCTTAGCCACTGTTTGGGACGATTCACCTGCTTTCGACCACGACCGTTTTCGCTTGATATTGTCGTATTTGATCCATTTTTTGTCGCCAGTCACCATCCGCTTCAAGAATGGGTCGAGTTCGTTCCGTTTCAGCAGCATACGTAGGCGTTGATTCGGTCCAGAAGGTTTTTTTTGCGTCAAATCATACGGCACCCAAACATCAAGCTTTGTTTCGTATCCAGCCTTCTGCAGATGGTTTGGTGACTAACTCCCATCTCCTGGGTGATGTCACGAGATGCCACATGCTGGTCTAACTCGATGTATTCCATGATTTGATCGGTATTTGTCGTCACAGGTCTTCCACCGGCTGGCTTTTCCATGGTGTCGTTTTCACCGGCTCTGAATCGTCGAAACCACTAATCCGCGGATCGAACTGATAGAGCACCATCCCCCAAAACACCATTAATCTCACGGAACGTTTTTCTAGCGGATTTGCCTTTAACAAAGGAAAACTTCAAAATAGCGCGAATTTCGGCGCTAGTGAACTCCATGTTTACACGTCTTTAACGTTGGAAAGGAAAATGTCAATAGCAGATGGTGAAAATATCTCAAATAATCAACCTGGACTGATTTAGGTTATTTTGAAATCAAGTTTTGGTATTCTTTTTTTGTTTATGTAAACTAAATATAAAAGGGTTGCTATAGATATGGAACATTCGCAGAATAATATACATATATATGTACATCTGAGGAATACAATTTCCATTAAACGAAGATAATCGTTTTTCAACAAAAGTGGATTTTCATGAGGAGCTCGGAAACGTCCATTTGTATCCCCATCAGCGATAAAAAATAACCTATTTAGCGGGAAAAGAGCGATATTTCTTTCTTCAAGAAGTTTATAGTAGGAGAAAGTGGGCCGTTCGCTAATTCGTATGCGGAATCGTCCTTCCAGGCACGTCACGTGATATATGAGACTCTGAAATATGCATTATCCGAATTTGCGTTCCGTCTTTTTTATCGCAAGAGGGCACGCCGCAAATCATCCGGACTGAATGTGTCAGTTGGGGCCCCTGCTACAAAGGTTCCAGAAAGTTTTTCTGGTTTCAAGATGGCCTTTGGAGATATTTATATTTTTTGAAAACGCTCTTTCAATTGATGACTTAGCAGTTTAGCATCTTTTATATGGTCTGGATTGACAAATGTGTTTGCTACAAGGATTGAAGTCATACACTACAAGTTTCAACACGGGACTGAGCGTGATCCAATACATATATAGAGACATGCAATAGGAGACAGTTGGCAATGGTGATCACCTTAAAATAACAAAAATTGAACGCGATCGAACGATGCGAATATACATACACCATAGGATTGCGAGATGTTCGTTTCAGACCATCGATGGATTAGTTTGCGCGACGCATTTCCGGTTGGCAGGCTTGTGAAGTATTTTTATCTGAATTTTAGACTGCCTACTTACGAAAGTTTGTAATAGCAGTTGAACTTGATTCAATGAGAACGAATAAAGCTTGCAAGCAAACGTATTGTTTCTTGCATCAGAATTTAGGATCCATAGGTTCTGCTTTTAGCAGAATTCAGTATGCTGTTAAGGAACATTTTGTTGACATTTTAGCTGTGACAGAACATTGAAGGGCTGAAGAAAAATTGAAACATTATAATATCTCAGGTTATAATCTAGCATCCAGCTTTTGTAGAAATGAGGATGAACATGGAGGTAGTGCATTATTTCTCAGAGCTGATATTCCATTCAAGACTACACTTGATATCAACAACTACAGTGTTCCATTCATTATTGAATGTTGTGCGGCTCAGGTACCTGAATGAGAGGAATATTGTAATGATATGTATTTATAGACCTGATTCCTCGACCACAAATTTTAATGTTTTTTTGGAAAAACTTTCCCAGATATTGTCTCTTTGTTTGAAAGAAAAAAATGATCTTATTCTTTCAGGCGATTTTAACATTGATTTGTTGGTGGATTCATCGGCAACTAGAATGTTCAGATCTTTGATAGAGAGTTTTGGATATCTTATAACCATTAATTAACCAACTCGAAATTCCAGAACATCTGCTACATGCATTGACAATATTGCGACCAACATAGTAGGTACTGCTCATGTTATTGGAGAACATATATCTGATCACTCTTCCCAAAAATTTGTTTTCTCTGGAAACAAACACAAGAATAGGACAGTTAAGAAAAAACAAATTAGAATTTTCAACCAGGACAGAAAAAAGAAGTTCATAGAATATATGTCTCGCCAAATTTGGACCACATGCTCATGCGAATTCACTGTGGGAATCCTTCTTTGAAAGGTTTAATAACGTGTTTTCTTCCTGCTTTCCCATAAAAACAGCGTATTTCACTAACAATAATAACCATAAAGAGACAACTACCAACATCAAAGAGCATAAAAAATTACTTGATTACCAATATATTTTATCTAGATCATCTGACCAACATTTATCAGCATATAAAGAAATGAAATATAGATATGATTCTTTAATAAAAAGTGAGAGAATAAAACTTAACCGAAACACAATAAAAAAGTCAAGTAATAAATTAAAAGCAGTATGGAAAATTTTAAATGAAGCATTGGGGAAAAGATTTAAGCATTCTAGCCCAATTGAAGATGAAAAAGAACCTCAAAAATTGGTGGAAAAATTCAACAGTTTTTGTTAATGTTCATTCAGTACTCAACGTACATGATGGGTCTGACAAGGGTGATTGTGGTTCAATACCATGTAATGAGAAATCCTTATTTCTTTTTGACATTACTGAAAAGGAAATCATGTTACAGTGAAAAAGATGAAAAATTCCAGATCAACAGGATGGGACGATGTTCCTCAAGATATATTAAAGGATACAATACACCTCATTGCTGAGCCCTTGGCTAAAATAATGAATAAATCTTTTAAAGATTGTATTTTTCCAGAAGCTTTAAAAATAGCCGTAATAAAACCAATATTTTAAAATTAGACATTAAAGAACCAGGAAGCTATCGTCCTACCAGTATTTCGTCTAGCTTTGCAAAAATTGTCGAAAAGGTTCTGAGTCGAAGACTTTCGAATTTCTTCAAAAAATTCAGGATTCTTTCTTCGAGTCAGCATGGATATATTCAAGGAAAAGGAACTGGGACAGCTATATTTGAATTATATAACTCTCTTTTAGCAGCACTGGATGGAAAGGAATTACCAATTGGCTTATTATTAGATTTATCCAAAGCTTTTGATTGTGTTGACAAAGAGATATTGCCTGAAACATTATGGAAATATGGAATTAGAGACAATCAACTGAAACTCATAAGGAGCTATCTGAGTAATAGACCTCAAACTGTCAAAATGGTAGTGAATAACTGTGAATATCACTCTACACAGGAAGTAAGCAACACTGGTATACCTCAGGGTAGTATTCTAGGTCCATTACTATTCCTAGTTTACATTAATGATCTTCCATCGTTCCTGTACAATAAAATTATCGATACAATTATTGTAGAACTTATATCATTTGCAGATGATACTAACATTATCTTGAGATCTCCTAATTTTGGACTAACTGTAGAAATGGTACAGAGAATCTTAGATGAGATAAACAATTGGTGCAAAAACAATCACTTAGTGCTGAATGTAGCGAAGACTGAATGTGTAGTATTCAGTACAGATAGATCTGCCGTTAACCCACAGCATATCAACGAACAGGTTGTGGTGTCCAACTCCACCAAATTCCTGGGTGTTATTCTTGATAGCCACCTAAAATAGAACTGTCATATAGACCAACCAACAAGGAAGCTGAACTCAGTTATATATTCAACATTTGTACTCAGGAGAAAAGTGGATCATCATACATTGAAGTATATTTCGCGAATTTTCAATCGTTGTTGTCTTACGGTATAATTTTTTGGGAGGGAAGCTCACTATCTGAACAAGTTTTTTTGAAACAAAAATCGATGTTGAGAACTGTATTAGGACTAAAATTTAGGGAGTCATGTAGGGGACATTTCAGGGAACAAAATATTTTAACACTGTGTGGTCTATATATATATATATATATATACTACCTAAACTACACAAAAACAATATCCCACTAAGACCAATTGTCAGCTGTATTCAAAGTCCCACCTACAAGTTATCAAAATATTTAGCCAAATGTATTTCACCCATTATAGGTCAAAATGCATACCACATAAAAGACTCTTGGACATTCAAACAATTCATAAACACAGTAAGCCTCAATAATAACGAAAAATTAGTGTCATTCGATGTAGTAAGTCTATATACCAACACACCAATGGATAAAGCGATAAACATAATTTCGGAACGATGGAATGAAATAAAAACCACACAGATCTTCCAAAAGTAGAATTCCTAAAAGCCATTGATTTCTGCATATCCAACTCCTACTTTCAGTTTGAAAATTCTTTTTATAGTCAAATCGATGGATGCAGCATGGGAGCCCCTCTATCGGCCCTACTAGCCCAACTTGTAATGGAAGACCTTGAAAAGACTATAATGAAAAAAAAAAAAAAAAGAGTATAAAATAGTATTTTTCAAAAGATATGTGGACGACTGCATAGCTGCACTTCCTGAAACATATATAACGTCAATGCTAAATGAACTGAACAACTACCATCCTAAAATTAAATTCACAACAGAAATAGAAACTAACAATAAAATAAACTTTTTAGACATGACGCTCATACAGAACAGAAACTGCTCAAATATAGAAACAATATGGCACACAAAGGAAACATGGTCAGGAAGATACCTAAACTATGAATCAACAGCACCAATTCAATATAAAAAAAGTGTTATATCAGGAATTGCAGATAGATCAATAAAACTTACATCACCAAAACATCGCATCGAAACAATAAAAAAAGCCAAAGAAATCTTGAAACAAAATAATTATCCAGAAAAACTAATAGAGAAAATATTTAAAAACAGAATTCATGCAGCTTACAATTCCGATAAAAATGAAAGCTCAAAAAAAGATAAAATATACATAGCAATTCCATACGTGAAAAACTTGTCCGAAAAAATCAACCATATTTTCAAAGACACAGACATCAAAATTGCACATAAGTCCACAAACAATCTGAGACCACTCTACACGAGGCTAAAAGCCAAAACTCCGAGAGAAAAAATATCAAATTGTGTTTACCAACTGAAATGCAAAGAATGTCCAGGAATCTACATAGGCCAAACAACACAATACATCAAAGAAAGGATCAACGGCCATAAATATTCAAAAAAAAAAATTCCACAGCCCTTAAAAAGCACGAACGAGAGAATGACCATAGATTTGACTTTGACAACTTTAAAATTCTGCATAAAGAAACCAACAGCAAAATAAGGACATTCCAAGAAATGATATACATTCAAAGAGAAAAACACTCAATAAATGATAGAACAGACCTGAAAAACCTATCCAAAATTTATTATAACATTCTGTAATGGTATCAAAATTGCGTCGAGGTGGCATCTGTGAGTGTATTCGAAAAACATCACCAAAATGAACTAGTAAAAATAAAATATTCTATTCAACAATTTTCACACATATGCACAGATGGCATTCCAGGTGATAAATTGAAAACCTGCATATACAAAGAGATAATTTGAAGAATGATTCTAGTTGACAGCGTTCACAACACAATGAACATGATTTTAATTTTCTGATTTTAAGATGAATTGTTGGACAGGTAGGCTAGCATAAAATGTGGAAATGTTAAGATACCCCTAATAATCTGATTGTACATTTTAGATGTTATTGTCACTATGTTTGTAGCACGTAAACTTGAAAAAGGCTTAGTATACGCCAGAAACATATGTAGTTAATTAATATAGAAAAAATAGATGAAGTCCTAATTTTTGATTCCGTGCTCTAATCCCAAAAAGATTACTTCTAAATAATATATATATAAGGTATTAATTTTCATGAAACTTCATCCACAGTATTTCGAAAGATACAGAAATGTTGATCAAACCAGAAGAAAAGAACCACTTTTTTATCCTTATCATTCTTTAACGATGACCGAGTGTTCTCCTTTGTATTTTGGGATTAAATTATTGAATGCTCTCCCGTTATAAATTTCTAACGTATATAATTTCTGTTGTTATACGTAAAAGGAGTGAATATTTCCATAAACTTCAGCAAGAGTATCCTGATGTTGCAGCACATTATTTAGAGAATACAACCCCAGATCATTATTTATTGTTATAATTTCTTCAATAATGCTGTTATAAAAATTCTAATTATATTAATCTTGGAATGAGTGCAAAATAAATATTTTTTTATAGTAAATAGTAATTCTTTATCATTGTTCTTTAATATAAGACCTGAATGCTAATTAATTGTGACTATTTTGATGAAGATATATCTCATAAAGAAACTACATAATTTAGTGAAATGTTTTTATTTATAAAGGAACAACTGATGGGCATAAATTATTCAAAGCACATGAAACATGAACAATTTCATCCAAAATCGGTTGCTCATCTTGTGTGCTCGAAAGAGACATCGGTACAACATGATGGAGAATGGAATACTTCTGCCAAACACATCCAATTACACGCTCTACATGAATTCTCACATGCGCCAATCCTCTGGTTTCCTCTGTCGTGGTAATTTTGATATCATCTCTTCACTATCGATATCTGTCTGAACAGCTCTCGAATTCAAATCTGCAAATTGATTAATGCAAAACACTGCCCAATTACCTCTGAAAATTTGACTACGGACAGAAGTATTCTGAACAAGAGATTAAATAATTAGAATTATTATAGTAATATACTATAATATACAATGGTAACACTTCTATTTCAACCATATTATCTTACCTTAGCACTACTCGATTCGTGCAATGATTCCATGCCTTACCTTATCTTTTAACATATCTCTGGTCTTTCTTCGTTTAAAACGATAAAGCTTTTTTTCAGCATCTTCTGAACATGTACTACCATGTTTTTCATATCCCAAATTCAATGAGGGAACCCAGTCTGGGTTTAACATGTCCATTAGATCTGCTGGAGCTCCTTAAATAAATTAAGCTTTCAGTGCATATAAAACAGTCAAACAATCAAGTTTTTACCATGTGAAGTTGAGAATTAATGAGAGTAATGGTCCTGATATTTCAGCTTGCACCTCATCCGACAATTCTTTGTTGACGGGAAGATTATTCAACAAACACGTCCAGGAACATCAACGTAGTTATGTAATGGTCCTGATATTTCAGCTTGCACTTCATCCGACAATTCTTTGTTGACGGGAAGATTATTCAACAAACACGTCCAGGAACATCAACGTAGTTATGTAACCGGAAATACTAATTCCTCATATACTTAATATTTGAATGAATGCGCACATAATTTTAATCATAATTTTGAAATCCTCCATACAGAAAGTAAAAGTTAAAGATTAACATATTTAGAAGCCCTCCAAAATAAACAGGTATAACTTACAAAATCTTTTTTTGAATGAATAAACAGATGTTGACCGGTCCCCGTTGTTAAAGATCTTCCTGTAAAAATTCTAACATACCTCAATATTTATTACCGTATTTGAGACGACGTTCCGAAAAAGTTTTACAGCCATAAATACAGAATTAATTCAGTGAAACTATCATTCAAAGTGAAAAACTGATGAAGCCAGTGTTGGCGAAACAATTGTTGTAAAAAACAATAAAAATTTGTGGAAATCTGAATCATGGGTTCTTTTCTGATTGGATAGATTTTCGCAGATCCAAATCAATAGAAAGATTCAATCAATGAAGAACATCCCATTGGGCTGCTGCTTCCAACCACTAACATCCCATCTTCAATTCCTTGTGCGTCAAAACGCAATCTAGATCCTGAGTAAAATTGCTCAATTTAAACAGCAAATTATATGATCTTCTGTGTCTCTTCAAAATCAAACAAAACTTGTTAGTTGTTCGAGCTCAAGATAACAATCTTCGCCAATGGAATAGACCAGACATACCAAAGTGACCTATTGTGTAATAGCTCCTCTGATTAGTACATGATAAACGACGTGCCGAATCCTATTGTTCATGCTGTCAACTTTCATCTTCTAAAATTTCACACCAGTACCTCTTTCCCGATACGTATCCGCGAACTGTGTTCATCCAGCCTGAAGATTTTCAGATAGGGCCGCCTCTACCACGAGTACTACAAGAAGGTGCGAGCTCTGACCGCCATATATAACTCGGCAGGATACTTCCCGTGTCCGATACAAGAAATACGACAGGTGTCCGACGGCGTTTATATGAAGACATCGCTATGTTATATACACTCCTGGCGCAAAAGTTATGGTTGCAACGCCTGCATTTCATAGTGTGAGAAACAAAGATCGCGGAGCAGCACTGTCATAATTTCTAGCACGTATAGAAACGCGCTGGTTTTTTTCTAGAGAAAGCTGTGACGGCATGGTGTGTACCGTTGGGAAAAATCGGTAAGAACCGAGTCGTGGTAGTTGGTTGCGTGCAGGGACAAATTTTATCAAACCTAACGTTTCTTCATACTGAGCGATCATTGTTTCATTGAATATGACATTTTTCTTTTTGCTTATTTTAATTTCTGAGTTTCTTTGTTTCAATACCCAATAGACACTGTAACGTTCATAAATACTTGTATTTTTTTTAATAACGTCACTTCATCGTTGAAAATCTGCGAAGTGACAAAGACGCCGCCGCGCCATGAAACCCTCCGTAATTCCACAATTTACGGTATCTGTGTACCGTCTACTATGAATCAGTACATCCTTCAGCCCTCATTTACCTTTGTCTTTGTCGTTTTTGTACCTGGACTTATCCCCTCTCCCTCTTTGTACTTGTCTTGTGACTCGCATAGCTCCATCCTGGTCCTCATCGAGGCGAAGTGGGACATTTGAAGTGAGGTGGTACATTGTACAAAAATGAGCCGCTCTTACATTTCCTCGTCGTGTACGGCACAAATGAGCCGCCTCTTTTAAGAGGTACCCAACACTAAGTCGTGGTCTTCTGTGGTAAGTGTAGCGCCAACTCCATGGGTTGTCTTCTATGCGTCTATATATAAACGTTTATAATTTTGTTATTTTTGCATGTGGTTAAAAAATATGTGTCAACAGCATCATGGTTTATTTCTGTTTTTTGATATAGGTGAGACTAAAATAAAATAATTTCGAATGATCCTTAAATAAATAAGAAATCTCTGCTTGCTCAGTCCCTCGATAACAAAACCGCTTTCATTCTCGGTGATCCCGATGAAATTCTTATAACCTCATTCTCTCATTCATGGAACTCGCCCTAAGAATGAGTAGGTTGCAGAGCACAAAAGGGCGGAAAATATGGTCGTCGTACCGAAAAGACGCGAACAATATGGGGGCTGCGTGTCCAGGCCGAATAACGTCAGATTGATGTCGGCCCCCGGAGAAAAAATGGCAGACAGGTAACCCCCGTAATTGAATTTCAGACACTGTTCAGAATTCGCCCCCATTGTGAAGGATCTGCGTTTGTCTTTTATAATATATCGAGCGATAAAAGAGAATTACGTAGGGGCTCTGTTTGCGCTTGCTAAGGTTGCATTTTTTCCCGGAGGGGGTTGGAGGTTTTCAGGGTGACACGGGCATAGTTTAATCTGACAGATGATCGGTGAACAAACGGAAAGGATTTGGTATGGAAATATATATTTAAAAAATTCGATCGATCTATAATTGAATAGAACGTTTGCAAAAACAGTGCATTTTTTAATACTGATATCAATTTTTTTTTTAATAAAAATAAAACATTAATTCTTTTGATTTTTTTTTCTCGATAACGGTTTAATTTTTCGACAATGAACAAGAATACCTTTTCTTTAGCTTAATGTTCAAAGTATTCAAATTTATTTTTTTTAACTCCTTATCATAGAGGGTGTTGAAAATTAAAGCAATAAAATGTACAACCTAGTCCGCCCCTGATAAACTAAACAGACTAAATATATTTTAAGGGCGGTGTTCTAAGTGGTCCTCACCACTGTTTATCGTATTAAAGTTTGAAAGTTATTCAAGAAAAATTGATTACCAGCGGCGTCCTTTAGGCGGCCGTAGACGTTATGGAAACGTGTCCTCTTATTTTTTAATGTTCTATCAGAATACGAGAGATATCCCACATTCTCGTGGACACCCTGTATATGAAAGTCCAATCGCTCAAAGTAGGGTATAATCGAGCTCAATTGGAGTAGTTACAAGCAAACATACCTGTATGCCGGTGATGCTATAAGGCGTTAAAAACTGTAATTACTCAAAAAACGTGCTCGCAGCTTCCGACGCCCACCAAAATATTTATGGGAATTTATTTTTTTCCATGTTATATATACTGTCAAGTCGTTTATTCAAATTCTTCTGAGGAATAAAAACCTAGAACCACAAGTTTCATTTTAACATTCCCTATTTGGAAAACCATCCCCCCTGTCCATCATCAACCCAAGATCAACAAGTCAAAGCCACAGACGAGTCCCAAACTTTCCAACTTTTCCGTGTAAACAGTGGCGGCACGTCCGCAAGCGTCCGGTACGTAAAACATCGTCCCATATGTCACGTCCGGCCCGGGGGCCGCAAAAACTGGGAGTAGACTTATTAAATTTGCATTTGGCGGAATTTGTGTTCGGAATGAAGTCGGTTAATCATCTCGCGGCAGCGCGCTGCAAAATTGCAGACGAAACCGGTCGTCGGTTCGGCCTTCTGACGGCGCTGAGCGTCGTGCAACACCCGGGCGTCGGAGCGAAGTCGAGCGCCGGCAGTAAATTATTGCATATTAATCTCTTCGCTGCAGTATTAGTTACGTTAATTATACTAGCCGCCATATTGAGAGAGACGCGAAGATGGAACGGACCGCAGCATCTGGACAGTGGCGTAGTTAGTGTTCATTAGAAGGAATTTTCGATCTTTAAAAAGTTTTTGCACTTAGAGATCGGTATATTTTTCAATATCATTGCATATTGTTTCTTTAAGGTACCTATCCTGTATATTTTATTGTCGTACTGCATCCTTACAGAAGTTTGGCGATAAACATGGCATATTTCGTGACCATGAGAATCTTCTTCGTCCAAGTCCTAGTTTCTCATCTAGTTTGCCTTCGATAATGAGCTGCATTAAATTGTGTTTGATCGAGCGAGATTTAAATCGCAATTGACGGTAAAAACCATTGTCTCCTTACATATCCCAAGAAACACCACAAGGATCTCTACTTTCCACCACTTTATATAAACTGTATGGTTACGACATCTACCCCGAAACAACAAAGAAAAAATACATCTTGCAGTTTGCAGATGACACAACATTGATCGTTCATGGAAAATCTGCTGAGACAAGAACTACAACACTTAGCAAATAACATCAACAAATGATTCTTCAAATGGAGATTAACACCTAACCCCTCCAAATCATATATTTATATATGATTATAATATATTTTTTTTTTTATATATATATTATAATTTTACCACAAAATTTCTCATAGGTCACCACATATAATCATTAACGGTACAACTGTTACTCCATCTCCGTCAATCAAATATTTGGGAGTTCAAATTGATAACAGATGTAATTTCAACAGTCACACAAGATTAATGAAAAAAAACCATATCAAGTGCAAAATATTTTGCAACGCTGACGAATAGGAAACAGGGTCTATTTCAACTGAACTTGTATTAAATCTTTAAGCAATAAACTACGGTTATGATTGAATGAATCACGGATCTTCCGAAGGAAATTTCGAATATCTCAAAAACACCAAGGCGCACGAAATCCAAGAATGGAACCCATCCCGGAGTTTAACACGCCTCTTCGCTTCTTTGAGATGTTTTCTGGTAATACACAGAGCCATAATTCAAGATTTAAAATATGCGTTACCAGTGGTACGTCCAAACCAGACTTAGATTTACTCCTTCGGTTTTTTGAATACATTAAAATATTAAATAAATTTATGCCCGTCGTTTTTTGCGCTTGTCGGCATTTTTTACAGGGGACTGTGATAGATGGACCCAGTTGATGAACTTGACCGTGAAGATCTCTTCGTGAGTAATACGATGCCGTGTGTAGTTATTTCTTGTATGTGCGAGTACCTTAAAATTTGAGAAATGCCGACGTGCTTAGAGTGTGAAATACCTAGTAAGGTCAACAGGACACGTTAATTTTTTTTTTGATGTGACAGAAACAAAATTTGACAATTTCATCTCTGTTGGTCGATGTTGAACTACCTCATTCCATCAACTAACTCCTTTACTAAATTAAATTGTACATAGGCGTACAAATAGAGAACCGCCGTTTCACTTCATAATTCCAGGTTTTATTATAAAAAACTCATTCTTCAAAATATTTTCCATCGTTAGCCACAACTTTCTCCCATCTTTGTGGCAGCTTCTAAATTCCTCGTCGAAAAATTTGTTAGTATTTTGACGCGATCCACGAATCGATCCAATTTTTGGCTTCTTCGTAAGAACGAAAGTGCTGGTCGGCGAGGTCATGCGTCATCAATCGGAATACGTAGAAATCAGAAGGGGCGATGTCTGGAGAGTACGGTGGGTGGGGTAGGATGTCTCATTTCAATGTTTCCAGGTATGTTTTCAAGACCTCGAAAACATGTGGCCGAGTGATGTCATGCAGAAGTATTATCTTGTCGTGACTTTCCGCGTATTGCGGGCGTTTTTCCTTCTACGCTCGACTCAAACGTATCAGTTGCGTCCGATAGAGGGCTCCTGTAATGGTTTCGCCTGGTTACAAGAGTTCATAGTACACTACGCCAAGCTGATCCCACCAAATACACAGCATCAAATTCGAGCCATGAATGTTTGGTTTAGCTGTCGAAGTTGATGCATGGCCAGGGAAGCTCCATGATTTTTGGCGCTCTTGTTCACCTGAACAGAGTGCTTATCAATTTGCCCAAATGTCTGTGACTTTCGAATTTTTGGGCAAAAGTGGTATCAATCGTTTTGTTTGGACCTACTGATGAATAATCCGTGGTCAAAATCGATTCTGTCCGTCCGTCCGTCCGTTCCGTGAACACGATAACTCTCGAACGGATGAAGTTAGAGAGTTGAAACTTTCAGAATAGGTTTGAGGTATAAATATCTCGGCTAAGTTCGTTATTGGGCCAAATCCGTCGGATGGTTCAGTAGTTATGAGCATCTGAAATTTTGTTTCCTCAATAACTACTAGAATATCCATCCGATCAAGTTGATACTTGGAATGTTATTGAGGGAGGCTAAAACGAAACGGCTTGCAAAATTTCGCAGAAATCGTCACGCTAGAAAATTTTTAAAAAATTCCCAAAAAAAAAATTTTCAATACTCAATATCTCCTAAGACTTCATTTAGATTTAAATAAAAATCCGTATATATATTGAGGTTACCGATATCTTACTCATCCTCAAATTTCATTGTCGTAGCTTTCCCCCTTCTGAAGATATGATCATTTTTTTCATTTACTCAAGAGAAAAATAGAAATGTCATGAAATCCGAGATGCAATGACGTAAGTTTTTAGGAGAAGCTTAGAACAAAATTTGGTTGTCATAGTGTTTCCACTTTGTTTATCTCCTTTCATCACAATACGATGCAAAAAGCCCTTTCACCTGATCAGATTTATAGCCGTTGGTTTGAATTGTTCGCACGTAGCTCAACAAGCGCCGTTCTGATGTCCCTCGGCTTCAACTCGTACGGCACCAAATGTCCCAGTTTCTGGATCATTCCCCTTTCATTTTGGAGCGATGAGCAAACCGCTTGTTCGAAGTCACTCGGCTTCAACTCGTACGGCAAGTTCCTGTTTCATCATCCTCGCATTTTTGAACTTATGAAACCATTCTCGACACGTTCTTTTACTAATACAACATTCACCATGAGTTTCTACAATTATTTGACGCGCCTGAGCTCCAATTTTTTCGAATGAAAGGCAAAAAGCAATACTTCCCGCAAATGACGCTTGCTTGGCTCGAATTTCGCCATTTTGCCAGTTGACTATGTAACCGATTTGCAATGCTAGTGCAACCTATGGTAAAACGGCGGTTTTCTATTTGTTGACCTGATAATTTGGAGGACACATCCTATTCAAAAGTTGAAAAAATATTTTGTGAACATTTTTCTTTCTCTTTAATGCATATTCAACAATTTTTGAGTGATTTGTGAATAAATACGTTTTTATATATCAACTTATCGAGAACTTCAGTACTGATCCAAAAATATCCTGACAAGGAACCTATTCATCTCAATATATGTTCACCTTCACTAGTTGTATCTCGCAGATACTGCCTTGATATAAGAACGATAGAGATGAAAATATGCAGATACCCATCTCAGAAACGTATATATACACGAGCCATTAATATTTGATACGTTTATTGGAAAAATACTGCCTTGGAAGTTGTCAGATAATAAAACAAAAGTCGATAAATTATCGAATTCGCTCCGAATGGACCCATAAGCCAAAAACAGGGGCGTAGTAGATTAAAACGTTGATTTTATTTTATTCTGAGGAATTTTTTTTTCTGATATTCATTATCATCAATCGATGAATCTATTCGAAAATGTAAATTCAGATAGGTATTCATTGATTTCAGGTTAGATTTGATAGCTTGCAGTTAATTTCATGTGCTGTCTATGAAGAAAAAAAATGAATTACTCATTTTTAGATTGGGATGAAAACGTGTATCGAATTCGTTTTTCAAAATTTTAATCAATAAATTTTTTTGATTACATTGAATTATAATCATTTGGTCATATCTGTTATGATTATTATAGTCTTTATTCAATGAATAGATTAAAACGTAGGAATACAGGGGTTTAGGTAAATATACGAGAAAAATTCAATAGGTTTTTCAAAAACCGGTAAAGAAACAATAATTATCCTTCAATTAGTCTAAGGAATAACGTCTTGAATTTTTATTGCATGTTTACCCTATACGCTGTATAGTGGGGATGTAGGTTGAGCTTATTCAGACATTATTTCATAATTAGTGTGACAACTGAAAAGAGCAACTTTGGGCATTCATCATGAGTTTCCAAACTCTCAGAAGAATTCTTTGATTGGTTGCAACTATGTTGTAGTAATGTTGTTGAAAGACAATTTATAGGAATAATTGTATGAAAGGAACTACAATTACGAAGAACCATCGATCCAGTGTGCGAGCTAGTCATTATTGACGCATAGTAATCTCAGAGAATCAACCCTTAAAGTGCAACTGTGGACCGGTTTCGAGGTGACTGCTTCACATCAGCACTGTGTGGCACTGACAGTCTTGAAGAAAGCTGCCAGTCTCAACAAAAATGCGATGAACTTTCCAGACATGTCTAGAAAGAGCGCAATCCACATCTTGAAGACTGGAACCAGACTCACTTTTTCTGCAGATCCATATGACAATATATGACTTCCAAATTCAAATACTACCAGTGCTCATTCATCAGTACCACTGGCATGATGAAGGGGTAAGTAATGTGTAAAAGAAATATTTCTACCAATGACCAATGAACCGGCATAGCAAAGCAATATAAGTAATCCCAGAGAATCAAGACCTCAAGAGCAACTGTGGATCGGTTTCGAAGCGACTGCACAATGTGGCACTGACAGTCTTGAAGGAGGCTTAACAGAGAATGTGATGAACTTTCCAGACATGTCCAGAAAGAGCGCCATCTACATCTTGAAGACTGGAAACAGACTCATTTTCTCTGCAGATCCATACGACAACATATGACTTCCAAATTCAAATACTACCAGTGTTCATTGAATGTGTAACATTCATCAAAGTACCACTGGCGAAGAAATTATGTAGTTGGAGTCTCTGGAAGCAGAAATCAGCTGATTTTCGAATTCAATGTCTCAAAATACAGAAATAAAGATACGAAATATGCAGAGCCAATAAATAAAGGAAACCCTCATAAAAGTTAAAGAATCCTAATCGAAATTACCATGCGATTCATCTTTCAAATTATAAAGTAAATGAGAAATAACAAAACTCTAGTAAGAATAACATAAAGATGTGAAAACTAAAAACACTATGATTGACGATTTGATATATTTCAAAAGACAAGCAAATTGAATTTTCAAGTGTACCAGCCACCACAGTTTTCAAAAATCGGCATTTCTCATGTAGTGAAATATTGAAATGACAGAGAAATGAATTGAATATACAAAATCGATATGTTATTATTTTTTATAAATGATTAGACGGATATCAACGCGTTTGTTTTCAATTTGAAGTACACAGTAATCAGTTTCGAAGTTCAATTCAAGTTGATATTTCCAAATCATCGATATAGTATAGTATTTGTTATCTTTACTGTTTTGTGAACATGAAAATGCTTAAAAATATCAAAACATTATTGAATAAATATGTCTAAAATTTGTCATGTTCTGCGACGCCATTAAATGCGACCAAACGAATATGACACAAAACGCACGCCAGCCACCCTCGAAAATCTCATTCGCCCCCATCTGAACGGTCCACCCCTGTACCCTCTACAGAGGCAACTCATGCAATGACGATATATTTTGATAAAATGTGTTTGAGTTAAGTCTGTCCGTAGTGCAGGTTTTAGATTTAGTTTTGTGTTTCCTTGGATGTTCTCCTCCCGCTTCCGCCCTCTGTCCCCCACCCTCGACCGTGGATGGAATAAGAAACTGTCTTTATTGCGATATTTATACGGAAGTATGATCAATTTGGCGATTCGCTGGCCCGCCATGCAGTTCGACTTGGCTCCGTTCGCCGGATTTTTCTGCGGGGAAGACACGTCTGAAAAAGTTCAATTGCGTTAAAAGTTTAACGGGATATCGGGTGGAAACTGCTTCCGCAATTTTCGCTACGCGGAAATCCGAAGATGCGACGTATTTGAGCAAGTTTTTACTTAGGAAGGGGCGGGATGGAGTGGTGTCAACTGATGACGAGGTAGGGATCTAGACAAGAGCTCGAGGGTCTTTTTGTTAATTCAGTGCATGAAACAAAATCTACAACAGATGATTCAAAGACACTGTAGAACAGACTCATAATAATCTCCGAGAAAACCAAATACTTGACATTTTCAGAAACAGAACCGTCATAATTGGGAAATCTACTTGTAAATAATAAATTACCCATTTCATCCACATAATTCACAAAATATCTGGGCTTCTTCATTGATCAACATTTCAAATGGGATAAACATATGACTTACCTCACGAAAAAAAATATTGGGAAGATTGTTCAGATTTTTAGATACATATATCAAAAAATCAATTAGTTATGAAAGACACATGCGCATTATTTATACCGCATCAGTCCAGTCACAGTTGTTCTATGGAATAATAGATGTGGTGGTATTTTAAAATTACACAAATGAAATTCACATACACATTCAGAAATGCATTTTGAAAATAATCCATGAAAAAAGTTACATTTTCTAGTTTTAGAATATATAACATTTTTAATGTTATATATATATATATATATATATAATGTAATAATAAATATAAAACAGATTTATGCTCAATGCTCAATTCATCAGAATAAAATATCTGTGACAGTCGAAAGGACACAAATATATAATGAAAGCAAAGCTAGAAAATTATGAAAAAACAAGAGTAATGAAAAAAACTTGGACGGCGATGCTGTACCTACATATTTCAAGAATCAAATCCGATATACCGAACACGTTGAGGAATATTCGCATTGAGACAAAACTAAAATAAATTTAGAAAGCACTGACGTGAGGTCAGATTGCTTTGGCGCTCTTTTTGAGTTACTTCCGAGTAAATATTCAAACCATAACAAATCTATAAGCACTCTGATCAGGTGAACAATAGTCTTTTTCCGTACTATGGGACAATGTGACGCAAATATGAACGCCTATTGAATGAACAGACCTATATCTCAAATTAAAAATGACTACTCATAATTTTTCCCAAGTTTTGTTCGAAGCAGTAATTCCCTTCCCCTAAAAACTTATGTCAGTGCTTTTCTGCTTATTGACGACGTATATTATTTCAGCCATCGAGATTGAATTCTATCTCTATGATTTCCAGTCATGAAAAATTTTGATTAATATTACGCCAACTGACACTGATTAATGAGCCCGGCATTTGTCAATCGAATATTGATCTGTGATGGCCATCGTTCAAAGAAAATCATCGGGACGTATGTCATTTCTCTTGAGTAAATGAAAAAAATTATCATATCTTTAGATGGGAAAGATGAAATTTGAGGATAAGTAAGATATCGATCATCTCTATATATTCACGAATTTTATTGAAATCCGAAAAATATCTTATGAGATAGTGAGTATTAAAAAATTTTTTTTGGGAATTTTTTAAAAATGTTGTAGAGCGACAATTTCTGCGAAATTTTGCGAGCCGTTTTGTTGCAGCCTTCCCCAACAATATTTCAAGTATCAACATGATCGGATGGATATTCTTGTAGTTATTGAGGAAACAAAATTTCAGATGCTCTCAAGTACTGAACCATCCGACGGATTTGGCCCAATAACGAACTTGACCGAGATATTTGGACAATTAACCTATTCTGAAAATATGAAAACTCTAGCTCATCTCGTTTGGATGTTAGAGAGACTCAACTTTCGCCACGGATTTTTCATCAGGGAGTCGAACCCAATCGATTGAGACCATTTTCGGCTCGATATTCCAAAATAGGGAAAAATGGGCAAATGGGCAAAATGATAGGCACTCTGTTCAGGTGAACAAGAGCGCCAAAAAGGAAATAAAAGTATGGCTATTTGAGGGGAATCCTTTTCTTCCAACATCGAACTCTTCCCAAGAGCCTAGGATGATTGGAAATATCTACGTGAAATGTATGCTGTTTCGACTATCACTCCTTTTTGTAGATGACTTATGTTGACTTTGTCAATGTCCAGTGCATTCAGGTGTTGACTAAGATCTTTTGAAATTGCGCCCAAAGCTCCAATAATTCCTGGTAATCGTTCTGGCTTTTTGCTTCCACAATCTTAGTAGCTCAATCTCTTTACTTTGTAGTATTTGAAGACCTCTGTCGCTGACTCTTGCATCTCCAGATATGGCCACATCGACTATTCGGACTGTATTCATCTTTCTTGATTATTGTTATATCTGTCGCTAAGTGTTTATAAGTTTGGATTCGAAAATCCCATAACACTTTAGCCTGATCATTTTCTGCCACCTTCTCTGGTTGGTGGTCCTACCAATGCTTGCTTGCAGGGAGCTTGAAATTCTGGCAAATGTTCCAGTGAAACATTGCTGCAAGTTTATTGTCTAACTTTATAGTCGGTTTCCGCAATCATCATTTTCTTCATTTAATCGATTTGCTATTTTCGATGTTTTATCACTTTTCGCTTCAATTGCATTTGTTCTTAAAGTTTGGTCTTGTGCAGCAAAAAATAATCCCTCAGTTTCTTTCCTCGGGGATACTTTCTGAAGCTACTACCATGTTTCTTCTTCGTTGATTTTATCCATGTATCCCTTGAATATTGACCATGCAATGCTTTATTATGCCAGTTTTCTATTTTGTATTGAAACTTCCGATTCTTGAAGGTTTGCTTTCTTTCGTCATAGTTTTTCAGTACTTCTTCAGTAGGTCTTGTTTGTTGTCTTTCAAATAGTCATTAAGACCACGTTTTTCTTCTTCAACAGTTTGTTGAAGTTGGAGCAACCTTATACCTTGTCTTTCTATCTAGAACTTCTAATTCGGCCTGGGTTCAATCTACTATACCTGCAGTATATCGAATACTGAAATCGCCCAATAATTAATTGCATGTATTGTGTTTTTGCCATTTAACTCCGATTTAAATATCTTTCTAACTCTTTTGATGTATTCACTACTAACTTTGGTCTTCACTTGCTTATGCTTGATACTATCTGCTTGCAATATTTTAAGATATTTGTATAATTCATTCGCATCTATCGACTTAGTTGAGTTCATTCACTTTCATTGTCTTTAACCATCCTGCTTGTGCATTATATTTCTTGGGAAAATCCCAAATTTGATGCCACAATGCGAGTGTTTCATCTGGTGGAAGCTTTAATCGGTTGTCATTTGTATTGGGTGTGTTGTGTGGCCCAATTGATTGATAAAATCTCTTTTGATTTGTCTGAAATATCCTGTTCTGCTGAAACTGCCTAATTCGATCTTCAAACCGCTGTATTTACTTTGATAGTCTTATTATCTGCTGTTTAATGATTTCTAGAACTTTCTTCATCAAGTCTATTCATTTTTCATCTTTTTCTCTTACAGTTCCTACAGTTTACTCGCATCAGATCTCAACTCGCTAATTTTATTCTCCAATTTCGATTTCCATTTTGGCATTTCTTTCTTTCACCTTTTCTTTTTAGCCTTTCTGGCATTAATTATTATTATTATTTTTACCATTTTCTGCTTACCTGGAACTTTTTTTATTTGACCAATGTGACTAATTGTATTTCCTGAGTCGAAGGGTCTAATTGAGAATTGTTATTGTTGATATTCAATGATAATTTTGCTTCATCTCGAATATTACACAAAAATCTAGGATTTAATTGAAGATAGTTCCTTCACATCAAATAATTCGTTGAATACAACGAAGTGCTTTCAGTTTATTCACCCAGATCCCAAAAATTTTTACGTTCCGCTCAAGGTCCTCGATTTTTTCAAGGCAGGTCAACACATAACCGTGAATAATCCAAAAAATATGACAATAGTCATTCCATTTCAATGCAGCCTTTTTACGGATATCTCATACCGTTATTTATGATGCTGTGTTGCAAAATTCTTGCGGAAAAAATACCGATATTCGTACCAAGAAGTGCGTCTAACAGTACGTAAAATTGCGCCACACAGGTAAACCGAAGGTGGAATACTTGGAGGTAATGATGACAGATATTCAAGGATGTCCTGTGCATAACAAGAAAGTATTTGCAGGTGTAATAATCTCAAGAATAATGTCGCTTTGTATGCTTCATTTCTCTAGCGGAGATTGAATACGTAACGGTCAGTTATTAAATTTATGGGTTCGAAGAATGTTTACCAATATTGGTGCCGGCATATTTCACGCTTGTTAACTCTTATTGTTATCGTTTTTAAACATTTTCGTGACGCTCTGTTACATAATTGCATTGTTCACTTTGCTCGAGTCGAATAGGATTCTAAAGAAGGTTTCTGATTATTTTTGTACCCAAAAGTCTGTTATTTACGAATATTGAGCACAAAATAATCTCAATCGATTGAAGAGGCATGTGAGGGCTAAGGGGGGTTATATAAAGCCATTGCTAAATAGATTTTTTTAACTCTGGATAACTTGTAAGATATTCTTGTGAGATCCACAAAATTAGAGTACATCAAGGTTATTGATATCCAGAATATCCGTGACTTTCAGCGTTCAGCTTACAAGATTGGTTTGCTTCACAAAATGAACAAAGATGACTTTGATCGCCGACCACAATTTTGCGAAACAATATGTGATATGATAATTTGGACTCACTTTTTAATGTCTTGTTCCCTGGATCTGTGAATCGTGACAATTGTCGATATATATATTCTTTTGAACTTTTGTCTTACAATATTTAGTTAGCAAACAATAAAACATATAGATCAGGGGTTAGTGACGGGGTGTCATACAATTCGGCGTATAACACAAAAGCCTAGGGAAAAAACCCAGTAAAAAACCCTGGCTCCCCGCCTAAGTGTGAGAGTACAAAAATAAGCTGAAATATATTTGAGGGACTTCTTTATTCAAGGGTGGTCTTCTATTGATGGAGACAGAGACTTCTTCAAGTTGCCCATATCGAATGTGGAAATAAAAATACAAAAGCAGAAAAAAGAACTGAATAACAAAAATACGTATCATATTCGTTTGAAATGTATAACCCATTCCAAGAAAGAATCGGAAGCATCATGAATAGCCCTTAATCCATCTTGAAATTTATATATGGGACAACTATTGATGAGATGATATTACTATTGGTCTGATACCAACCCAAGGATATTTAGAGAGATTCCCACTCAACATCCTGAAGAGCTGAATGTCTGGGTCTGTATTTATGGCAACAATATTGTGGGCCTGTTTCTTATAGACGTTAATCTCAATGGTGGTAATTATTTAGATCTCCTAGGAAACAATGTAGATCCTATGTTGACAGATAATTTGGAGCACCTCCCCATTATGCGTCGCCGGTGAGGCACCATTCAGATAAAAGATTTTCAGGGCGTTGGATTGTAAGAAGGGGTGCCATTGAATGGCCTGCTCGTTGCCCTGATCTGTAGCCGCTAGATTATATTTTATGGAGACATTTGAAAAGTTATATTTATGCGATGGAGCCTACAAACTTGAAGGAATTACGCAAGCGCATAGTAAATGAATGTTCTTAGATAAAACACGAAATACTAAGGAAAATCAGGATGCGCTTTGAAGACCTGTTGAATGCACAGGGTGAGTCTTTGACCACTGCGTTAATTTTAACCATAGATTCTTGACATCAAAAGAAATATTTTCTTTTTTAACATTTTTCCAAATTTGGTCCCGTTCAAAAGATATAGGGTGTTGAAATTTCATAGAAAATTTGCATTTTTACCTGTAATATTCAAGCGACAATATCAATTGAAATGATCTCTTGTAGAAGGTTTTCAATAACAGTTATGTATGTTTTGGCATCAATAGATTTATTCCATATCCTGTGGGTTTCTCACTACTACTCTACAGATTGGTTAAATTGCATGAAAAACAAATATCGCTTGAACTGAAGGTCCGTATCTTGTACTTCCTGGAATCATTAGTCTTTTTTGCAGATAAAATCATTCTTTATATTTTCTCCTAAATTGCACCATTCTTGAGATATTTGAAGTTAAAAGAAATTGAATCGATATAATTTTGTCCAAATTTTCCCAAATCCAACTCTGTGCTAAAATGATTCAATAATCAGATTTGTTCAATGTTGCCATACTTTATGTCTTTATCAAATATTTCTACAAAAGTTTGGGGAAATCCTCCAGTCTATGGTTACACCACTAAACACTATAGATGAAATTAACAAATGAACAATTTTTGTCTTACATTCACCACAATGATGTCAAGCACCTTGTTTGATATTTAATCCAGAGTAATATTCCATAATAAATAGAGAAAATGTTTTCCATCACTCACATAGGTACTTCGGTATATTGTCGTAATAAGCGTTGAAATAGGTAATGTATTTTTTGTCAGGACCTGTTAAATTGAAGAATTGTCTTTATGAAGAGCTGGTTCTTTATAACTTCAGACTTTCGGGGTTCATCAAATTATATCTATTCTAACATAGGAATGCTTCAAATTAAGCTCATATGAGTTTTAAAAACTTCGAACCCAGTCTCCTAGATTTGTTTTGTACGTTTATAGAAGTTTTTTCACATCTTTATTTCATACACCGATTCAACCTGGTTCACAAACTTAGGAGATAATAGAATTTGACTTAGTTTTAATATTTCTGAATGTTTGTTATGATGCATGGTTGATTAAAATTCAATCAATATTGAAACTGGAAGCTATAAGCTCATAAACAAGAAAGATTAGAATATATTGCATTTTCTGACCATAATCATTTCATACTGAATTGAATAATTTCAAACTATCGAAATTATACTTAAAATATTTTTCACATTTTTTTGAAGAAAGCTACGAATAATTGTTGACAGTTTCAAACAGAATCAAAACAACAAGGAACCACAGAACACTTTTATTGGGAACTACTCACCACAGAGACGTAATAATAACATTTTAATGTGATAATAATTCACTCTTGTTATTCTGAGACAGATACTCTGTTTATAAAAACCAAAAATTGACTCATGTTCAGTAATTAATTATAGTTTAAACAGAAAAGATTCATATTAATGATTTAACAAAATATTTTTTATTGAAGTTGATTTTTCAGAATCAAAATTAGGTGATCAAACTCATTTTCTTCTAGCAAGTGTAATTGCACACCTACATCTGGGAATACTTTTTTTTAATCTATCCAAGTAAATTGGAATTTCTCACTAGACAGGGATGACAATTGTTGCATGTGCGCAGCCACGTCACGAGTCACGAGCAAACGTCACTCACATAAAGGTTCCAGCGTCAGCGCAACGACAGGCAGGTACAAATGACAAGTGTACAACCTGTGGAAAAACTGGCCATAACAAAGATAAGTGCTTCAAAAATTTATTTTGTTCATTCTGTAAAAAAATGGTCATAATATTAATAATTGTTTCAAAAGAAGAAAAAGAACTTATGTTTCAAGATCTCATAATTACTTGCAAGATGGAGATGATAATTGCGAAAACGAACCTTCATTGTTTATTGTTAATAATGCTAAAAGTCAAGACAATACATATACATTAGATGTGAAACTTGGTTCTTACAATATTCTATTTCTAGTTGATACTGGAGCAGTATCTCTTGCATTTCTGAAGATTTGTATTTAGAAAAATTTAGAATGTACAAATTGAAACAGACTGATCGATGTCTAACTTTTTATAATGGAACCAAAGTAAAGCCTATAGGTATTTTGAATACTAATGTCGAATTTAAACAAATGATTACTAATATGAATTTTTATGTCTTCAAAAATGGAGGCCCACCAATATTAGGTCGAGATTTCTTGAATATATACAATATTGGCTTTTCAATTTGAATTTCATGAATGAAAAAATTAATAGTAAAACAAATGCCCTGATAAATCAATTTTCTAATCTTTTTCTGAAGGAGTTGGATTATTCAATAAGGCAAGCCTAAGTTTGAAGTTGAAAAATAAAGAGGTCACTCCTAAATTTCATAAGGCTCGTCCTATTCCTTATGCTTTAAAATTGCCAGTTGAAGCTGAAATTAATCGCCTTCTTTCACTAGGTATCATCTCACCGGTAGACTATAGTCAGTGGGGCACTCTGGTAGTACCAGTGTTGAAGAAAAATAGTGCAGTCAGAATTTGTGGAGATTACAAGGTGACAATAAACCCCACATTGAAATAGATCAACATCCACTACCAAGAATTGAAGATCTGTTTGGTTGTCTACAGGGAGGAGTTCAATTTTCCAAATTAGACTTATCAGATGCGTATCAACAAGTAGGTTTAGATGATGATTCAAAAAGCTCACCACTATTGTAACTCATAAAGGTTTATTCATATTCAATAGACTGACTTATGGAATTGCTTCAGCGCCCTCCAAATTCCAAAATTAATGGAATCACTGTTGAGTGGAATTGATGGAGTAACAGTATTTTTAGATGACATTCTTGTTACGGGAAAGGACGAAAAGGAACATTTGAATAGACTTAAATTAGTTTTGTCAATTTTAGAAAATTCCGGTCTTAAGTTGAGCATTTCAAAATGTAAATTTTTTCAAGATTCAATTGAGTATTTGGGATATAAAATTGATAGGGAAGGTCTTCACACAAGTGAGAGTAAAGTCTCGGCAATTTTGAGAGTTCAGAAACCAAGTAATGTAACTGAGTTAAAATCATTTCTAGGTATGGTAAATTATTATGGAAAATTTATCCGAAACATTTCTTCGATTTTATATCCATTGCATCGTTTATTGAGAAAAGATGTAAAATGGTCTTGGTCGAAAGATTTTGACCAAGCGTTTGACAGAATTAAGTCATTGCTCAGCTCGACAGAAGTTTTGGTACATTACAATCCTGAGTTAGATATTAGATTAACAGTAGACGCTAGTTCACACGGTTTAGGAGCTATTTTAAGCCATCAGTACCCATCAGGAATTGAAAAACCGATTGCTTATGCTTCAAGGTCACTTACAAAAAGCGAGAAAAATTATAGTCAGATAGAAAGAGAAGGTCTAGCTATTATTTTCGGGGTACATAAATTTCATCAATATCTTTATGCAAAAAGTTTAAGTTGATTACAGATAACAAACCTCTAATGACGATTTTTGGGCAAAACAAGCCAATCCCTCAATTTTCTGCCAACAGGTTGAGGCGTTGGGCTGTGATTTTATCGAATTACCAATACGAAGTCGAATACGTCAAATCAGAGAATAATACGGCGGACGCACTGTCAAGATTATCGGAATCCGAATCTAATAGTTTAGGACCTAAACTTTAGGTAATAACGATGATGTCGAATTCCCATATTGCAATTTTCTAACCAACAGTGAAGAAATGCCAATAAATCTCGATGAAGTTGAAAGAAAACTGCCAACGACAAAGAGTTGAGTCAGGTTATTAAATTGATGAAGATAGGGTGGCCAAAGTACGTTAATAATGATATGAAGATCAAACCATTTTTTCCAGACGTTCAGAATTTGCACTGTCTAATAAATGTTTGTTCTGGAATCATCGCATAGTTGTTCCAGTAAAGTTACGACCGATTTTTCTTAGAACTTTGCATATGACACATTTTGGTATTGTTAAATCAAAAAACATTGCAAGGGCACATTTTGGTGGCCAAATCTTGATAAGGATATAGAAAATTATGTTAAGCGGTGCGAAAGTTGCAGAAAGAATTTATCTAATCCTGCTAAGGTTCCGTTGGCAACCTGGTCGTGGCCGGGTGAAGTTTGGGAAAGGTTACATATTGATTATTTCAGACCTTTCTGCAAAAGTATTATCTGATCATATTGGATGCGCATTCGAAATGGATCGAAGTTTTTGAAACTTCAACGACGAATTCAGAATCGACGATAAAGATGCTTAGGAGTAGTTTTGCCAGATTCGGTTTACCCAAAACGGTAGTATCGGACAACGCTGCTTATTTCACATCTGAAGAGTTCGAATTATTTTTAAAGAAGAATAACGTTAAGCATGTTTTGATCCCTCCTTATCATCCAGAATCTAATGGTGCAGCTGAAAATTGCGTGAAAACAGTTAAAAATGGTATCAAAAAGGCTATGAGCGAAAAAACCTCTGTAGACACCAATACAGTTCTTTCTAGGTTTCTTTTTGATTACCGAACTACTGAACATTGCACTACCGGAGTAAGCCCTGCTCAAATTATGTTCGGCAGAAATTTGAGAACACGATTCAATGCTCTGTTATATAAACCATCAAAAGATTTAGTGAATAAGGTAAATTGTAAACAACAAGATCAAAAGAAATATTATAAAGGAAAAAATTCTGTAGATTACAAGGTAAATGATTTTGTTTTAGTAAAAGATTATCGAGAGCCTAATAAAACAAATTGGGTCAAAGGTAAAATTAGGAGAAAAATTGGAAGAGTAACATTTTTAGTAGATATTTTAGAGTTAGATAGATGTTGGAAACGTCATGCTAATCAATTAAGAAAAACTACAGAGAATATTGTTTATCCATCTGAGACAATTGTTAGTAATTCTGAACAAGAAACCGACAGTGGAGATGTTTGTGAAATTAATGAAAATGTATTTGACAATAATGAAAATGTAATATTAGATAAGACTGATAGACCTAAGAGAGTGAGAAAACCTCCGGAAAGATTCCAAGCTGAATAATGTTTAATAGATATGTGTTTTTAAGATATTTTGCTGTGATAAATTTTGATGTGATATGTTAAATTCACATTAAACAATTTGTGTTTATAACCTCAAACCAGAAAGAAATTATAGTAGAACAATAAAAATCTATGTTTATGGTTTTGAATTTTTTTTACCAAAAAATAAGTATTTTGTATCTTCCTTCTGGATATGGACCTCATCGGATGAAACATTAGTGAGTGAATCATATTTTAGAGGGAAAATAATGTTTTCAAACAATTCAGATTCATTAGTGGTTGCTGTGAAAGGTATTTTTCATTCAAACTAAACTGGACTACAGAGGGGTAATTGCCCAATGTGAAAACTTAAAATGCTTATAACTTTTTAACGCAGCTGAATATGGAAAAACCGTGATAGAAAAAGTGTTTCTTTTGATCTCTAGAACCTATGGTTAAAATTAACACAGTGGTCAAAGACTCACCCTGCATACATGGGGGATGGTGGAAACCATTTTGATCATTTACTTAATTGAAGTATTTAACATTATGTCAATTTATTTTTTCGTTGTCCGTTATACAATAACTAAAACAGTTTTTTCATTCAATTAGGCTTTCACAGCCCTGCATCAAACTCGTCCAAATGTTTTTCGTTTTCTCATCCCGAATGTCAAACATTGAGGTAGAAGTTTATGGATTGAAATACTACAAGCTGTTTAATATTTAAAAGAAAAAAAAATAATACGTTTATGCAGATAAATGAATTTATCTTCAATTCAAGATATTTTTTGTAGCGGTTGTTTTGGTATCACATTGTTCCAGAATCCGGGAAAAATTCTCTAGAACAAGTACGCAAACGATCCTAATCTCACGTCAGGCCTTTTCTACGTTTTTCATTCATCATCGTCGCCCACTGAAAAGGCATAATGAGCTTCCATTTTCTTAATCCCTAATAATGACCGCAAAGTACCCCACTCACACTTCCCTAGCTTTTCCGACGCAAGTGCGCTTTCCTTGAGCCACAGCCAGGAACCTCTTGGAAATTTACTGTTTCCACCCCTCGTAAACTCCTCAATCGGCGTCCCTGCCCGGCCATGTCTAATTGCAAATTTGTATGTGCCTTATTCTTCTTAGCAGGACCAATGCAATTTATGGCACCACCGACTTGCTTTACGGCCTTCCTATGAAACTCGTTCCGGCCGGACCGCTAGATGTCTCTATCGTCGGACGAACGGCTTTATGGTTATATCGCGGCAATTAGATTAGTCCGTTGTAATTCCAGTTTTTGCCCGATCTTCTTCCACTTCTGGCGAGGATGGCAACAGATGTTGTTTGACTTATTAGTTCGGATCTGGGAATCGTGCTTGGGAGTTTTCCCTCGGAGCTGAGAAAAGATGGGGCTTCCGCATCTTTTCTCTGACTAATTATCCATTTTCGTAATATAGGGCAGGATCTTTGGGGTGGCAGATTTTCGCTTTGGCAAAGCGGGTAAACTGCGTAACGAAGAACTCGTTTCACTAAGGCCTTGAAATCAGCATTTAGTCCGATCAATATTGACCAAAAAATAAGAGTGTGGAGACATGAATTCCGGTCAAGATGAAAATCAGAAATATTCGATAATTCTCCAACATTCCCGAGTATGGAAAAAAATTTATCAAAGCTCAAACGTCAAAAAAATATTTTCGCGATTTTCAGCAAAGCGGTGAGTTTTATCATAAAAGTACTAGTGGAAGAGCCCGTGTCGCCACGGGCGGAAGTAAGGAAGCGCGCGGTCGTTATTAGCAAATGCCCCCTATAAGCAGCCGTTCATGTCATTTTGTGTCTAGCTTTCATCGAGTGAAGACGTGTTTGAAAAAATGCCCAAAAAACTTTCCGACGCCCAACTGAAACGCCAACAGCGGCGATTTCAAAACAGCCTTCTGAAAAAGAAGCAAAAAGAAGAAGAGCAGAGGCAATTGGAGCAACTGCTGAAAGAAAACGGGAACGCGCGAAAAAGAAAAGGGAGCTTCTGGAAAATCAGATGAAAGCTCTTGTTTTATGTGCACGAAACCTGGAGGTGTACGAATACAGCACAGCGCCGAATTACAACCGCCGAATTACAATTGTTCGGTTTGCCTAGAGATGCAATGTAAATGCATTAAATCTTAGGCTACTGCAAGCAGAGCTTCATTAGTATCAAGTGTGTAAAGTTGACAGAATCTGGGCGTGTTTCCAGGTTGCGGAATAATGGAATCAATTCTGCTGTATGATGTTCCATGCAGACAAAATGAATAAGGGCGAGTTGATGCAAATTCTCTTAAGCTAACTTTTTCGGAAGCAAACGCAAAGGCACTGTTATACTGGCGTATATTGTTTTGGGAATTCTTCGATTCTTCATCTGTTCCTGTGTAAAGTTCTCTGAGCATAGCTGGTACTTCTTTCAATTGCATCTGCTCGCTCATTACAAGTTTGCCTTTCTGGCAGCACTGGCTGAATCCATCTCGCCCTTTTTCACCCCTAAAATGCAGAGCATTGCAAAATTGACACGATTCGCTCATTTCGCCGCGTCGGTTTCTTTCAGTACGGGTTGTCCGGGTAGCGTTTCGAGAACCCACTGGTCTGCCTCGTCGTCGTGTCTCCATTGTAAATTAAAATTTTAAAATTTTACACTGGACCTAACTCAAAATTGAAAAATCGAATATTTTATTTTATTGCTGCATTGGAGCTTGCTAATTTCGCATTTCCAATTCGAAATTGAAAACGATGGTAATCCCACGGGCCGAATTGCCTTCAATTCGATATTTTCTAAAACAAGACAAGGTGGTGCGGAAACGAAATGACAGAATCCTAATATTGAAGGTGAGGTGAGGTTATATAAGCTACTTGTATCCAAAAGAACTGCAAACATAACCACTGATAGAATATTCCTTACTCCACATAAGAATTGGAAATGTGGTTCATGGTTCAAAAACTCCCCAGTCGGTCCCAATACGATAGCTAACTGGACAAAAAAAATCGGCAGAACTCATTGGCATCAACACAACCAAGTCGATGATAACCAAGCACTCGCATCGAACTACTGCTGTCAGCCAATTAGCCAAAGCAGGGATTGGCGAGGAACAGCTGATAAATATAACAGGCCATTCTTCTGCAGCGTCAGTGAAACCGTATGTCCAACTGGACCAACAACATCACAAAAAATAATCACAGCCATAAGGAATGAAAAAAATGTCCCTCAAGAAACAACATCAGTATCTACTTCATCATTCGAAAATAATGCTCGTAATGTGTATAATAATTGTACTATCAATAATTATTATTTTGAGAATAAAGATGAATAATTTGTTGTTATGCTTCTATCTGGTTATTTTTGAATAAAAAACTATTTTTATTTCGTTTGATTTATATTGTTGAATGATCTTTCCAAATACCACACGAGATTCGAATATTTTTTGAGAACACTCTGTCGTTTTTTGAAAATTATACAAATTTCACTCAACAAAGTGATCCCGAAATACCACTCGCCTTCGGCTCGTGGTATTTTAAGGATAACTTTGTTTCGTGAAATTTAAACGCATAATTCCCAAAATACAAGTGTTCTCAAAAAATTCTCACCCCTAGTTGTATTATTCTTGAAAATTCCATCGGGAATCCGTTATTTGAAGTGTTTTCTGTGTTTTCAAATTTACTCTATATACCCAAAAAAAATTTTATTCTAACTTACCAATTTTCCACGATTTATAAAAGTTATTGAAAATGGAGGTACAGTTTCAAGGATATATTTTCCAAATCCCAAATAAATAATTAGTTAACCTATTATAAGTAATGTTGAATAAAATAGTAAAATTTTCTACCATCTTTAAGTTTTTATTATTTTGAAATTTCATATGCGCTAAAACAATTTTTTCGCAAAATTATCTAAACATGATTCCGAAGCGAATGAGCTAAAACAACTATTTATGTTATTTTAAACTCATTAACCAGACTGTTTGCTCGTGTATTGTTTTGTTTTCTCTAATTCTTGACTTCTATACCTGCATCACGCTTTTGTCGTGAAAATGATGGAATAAAGCAGTTTTTTCTCTATCATCAAGCCACTTATATAAGTGATCTAATATTTGGTGTGAATTCACCCCCTTTGTCCTATTTATGATCTCGAAACATTGCTGTCGCCCTTCATAAATTTTTCTAATTGTGGTGAATTTTATCTATGTTCTAGATAATCGCTTCACTACTTGAATCATGTAGGTTTATGAATTTTGTTGCTCGTCTCATATGGTTTCTGAATGGAGCGTTCGACGAATTTGGTCCGCTTCATCCAATTTCTGCCTTACTTTAATGCATTTCTCAATTGAGTTTATTTGAGCCAAAGAGCGAAACGTTGGGTCGGTGCTCTCTTTATCTTGTTTCCACAAAAGGCGATTTTTAACTTCTTATGTTTTTACAAATTTTCTTCGACAATCACATGTACTACAAAAGATGATTCCACTGTAGTGTTTTTATGCATATCCGATATTCATCCTTAAATATTACTTGTAATGTTGGAAAAGATATTTAGGACTTTCAAGACATGTTGAAACTATTAAACTCTAACGGTCTAACGCAATAAATAATATTCATTTGTCACCGAATTCTGGTTTGAATGTAAAGGCCGAAACTTATTCACATGCATAATTGATTGAACTCCTTTCGATCAAAAAAATTTGGAGGGAACATTTCGATCCATAACCTCTAATTCAAAATCGACGGTTCGTGTTTAAGTTCAAACATCGAATAACAGGAAGTTGTAACGTATCTTGTTAACAAGACAGGAACCAGATATTTTTTGAACCCCAGAATGCATAGCAGAGCTCTCCCCACGTCATCTGGCGGAAGGCAAAAAACCCTCGTTTATGAGGTTATTCACTTATCGTCTTGCCAAAAAAAAATGATATCTTTCGAGGGCACTCCCCGAAATTTAGTCAGAGCTATATAAATCAAACTTTACCAAGTGTCGTCGATAAATCAAGAAATAAGGAGGTGTCCCTGAGACGGAGTTGGTTCGGAACTTTTCCTCTACAAAACTATAAGTGAACTAGCTCATAATTCTTGTTCCTTATAAAAATGATGAACCCGACCATATTGACATCAATACTTTCGTTGTGAATTTTTTTTTATAGTGCTTAAATGGAATAAATTATTTTATCTGGCTGTCAACGGTTCTTACAATTGAAATATCAAATTTAATTTATATAGGATGTTTCGAATATTTTAAAAATTAGCTCATGGTTTATTACTTTATTTAAGGTTTCTTGACTCGGTCCTTTTTAACACTGAAAATCAAATCATATTATACAAAGTTTCAAAATACGAAAAATTAATGAGCATACATATCACAATATCAAAATCTCTGAAACTACACTCGCTTTCAACATAACAAATTCTGAAAATATTATGAAAATAAAATATAGTAGGTATATCGAATATTTCGCTAGGAGCAAGAACTGTACCTAGTTTCTAGTTTCAATTAATTCATTCGATTGTGTCGATTATATAATTATTTCTGTACTATTGAGCTAAGCAAATGTCTTTTATTATTCTGTCTTTATTTTTGGAAACCGTATAATTTTTCAGTTATTCAGATTTTTGATATCTGTTCTGTCGTTGATACATTTGTTGTCACGTTTTGAATTCTCTGTGTACTATTTATGTTTGTCCGAAACTGAAAGTGGGGTTTTTGTCAGCGACATGTTGGTATAGTGCCGTTCCTGCTTTGGAGTATTTAAGTCCCTTTAGTCTGTCATTCAGTTTTTGTTACTTTTGTATAATTCTGTATTGTAATTATATAATATTTTATACATTGAGATGGAGACTTAACTCTTTTGGAGTTGGTGCTTTGAGTTTGGAACTTGCCCTATTCGTGAGTTTCTTTTCGATCCCACACATCGTGATGAAGTAAGTAGTAGGTATCTTCTATAAATTACACTGTGTAGCTATTACCTGCACACTAGGGTAAATGTAGAGTTCATAATTTGTCAATAAACTCACAGAAAACCATTCAATTTGGTTTTCTCTATTTTTTTCTATATTCACATCATTGTGTTTCATTAATTTTTGTAATGATTCATGTATCATCCAACTTGAATATATTATTATTATTATAACTAAATAATAATAATAATAATTATTATTATTATGATTATAAAGAGCACTTATACTATTTACGTTTGAATTGACTGATGCATCGAGCCGATGTTTTTGGTATTTTTTATTTTTTCATGGTATTGCATATATAAAATGAAAACAAATAAAAGGTCTTTCAACAAGAACTTTGTTTTTCAAAACAAAATAAAACAAAAAATGTTTATACCGATGACTCAAATTTTAATTGTATTACAAAAAGAAAAGTTCGTTAACTATAGATGAAAAATGATATCTGGCAAATGTATACTACGACCACGCTGACAGAAGTAGAAATTTTCTTTCACTTTTTGGCAGAATGTCGGTTCTATGTCGGCAAATCACTGATTCTGAGTTTTAAGGCTGCAATCGATTCGATTGGCTCCGTATGGACTTTGTCCTTAAGATAGCCTCTCAAGAAATTGTCCAGTGGTGTTGAATCACACGATCTGGTTGGCCATTTAACAGCTGAATTTCGTGAAATAATGCGATCAGCAAATTTGGTTATCAATGTTAGGCCAAAATTGTTAATTTCTCGCGATAACGTGATCCATTGACTGTTACCGCATTTCGAGCCTCATCTTCGGAAAAAAACGGCCCAATCACGCCTCCAGACCACATACGAGTAGCTCTTGTATAATTCATCATGTTCTAGCGTTCACAACATGATGAATATGATTTTAATTTTACTGAGTTTTAAGATGAATTGTTGGACAGATGTGATTGCCACTATATTTGTAACACATAAACTTGAAAAAGGCTCAATGTACGCCGAAACATATGTAGTAAAGCATTAATATACAAAAAATAGATGAAATCCTAATTTTGATCCAGTGCTCTAACCCCAAGAAAATTACTTCTAAATTATATATAATATAGCACAAGAAAAAGTCCATATTTATATATATAATATATATATAAGCCCCCTTGGATAATCCATACGTGCAGAAAAATTTCGAAATTGATCACTATCAAATTCGTTTTACTGTACCAAATCATGAAATACTTGTTCGTGAAAATAGCCTATCTAGCTCACTTACTCCTTTCGAGTACATCTAACCGGTAGAATGTACTTCCAGGAAACGCAAATATTCTTCTCGTTTATCATAAGAATGACGTTTCTCCTGTCATGCCGTCAGTTCCCGCCGAAACAAACTCGGCCGCCGCGGTGCGTCATTAAAATATTCGATTTCACCGGATGCCCTGTCCGAGAAATCTCTCAGGATAACGGGAGACGGCTTAGCAGAACTTGTATATTCAGAATTTACATTTATCTTTAATGAGGGAACCAGCGGTCATTTGCATGATATCGATCAATGCGGTTGGTTCTACTGATGCTATTGCCGTCAGTTTCTTTTCCTTAATTTAGATATGAGATCCTGGCGAAATAAAACAAATGATGTATGTTCCAACATAGAACGATAAAGTTTTTTCTGTCATTAATTCTGTCGAATACAGTAAGATGTCTTTTCTAATTATTGAATGAAATAGGTTTGAACTAGTTTGGTGATATTTCGGTCGATTCGTTTGATTTCAGCTGCAATGGGTTGATTCGTTTCTATTTTTTTATTCAGTCCTCAAATGATTTGAATTTGATAATGTCATCAAGATGAATCCGCTATTCTTTCCAGACAATCATATAGGCCAATAAGTCTTCTACCAATTCTTCGTTTAACTCTTTGAGAAGCTGCTTCATTAAAGGCCAACAGATTGCACGGATATGCTCCTACTAGTACCAGACCACTAACTAGGTTTCCGAGAGAACCATCATCAAGTCCACACCATCTCGACTTTCCTCGAAGAAGGAAAATTTGGCTCAGAATTATTTATGGATTCATCCCAAGCCTTCGACAAGGCTTGGCACAAGGCACTGCTATACCAGCTCAATAAACTCCTCTCACAATGATATCACATGATTTGGAAGTCTTATTCAGCAGACCGTTAGTTTGCCGTTAAATATGTGGGAGCAATAAGCATTCCTCCGAAAGTTGAATGCGGAGTCTCACAGGTAGTATTTTGAGACTACTTTTACATATCATCTATACTTTAGACATACAGAAAAATGAAAACACCACCAAAACATTTTCTGCAGGCGATACTTGCATCTGACGAAAACACCTAAACAGCATCCAAAAAAACTACAAGAACACTTGGATGACCTTGGGCAGTGGCAGAGAAAATGGCAACCCGGCATCAATAACTTTAAATCAGTTGAAGTAACATTTAACACAAGAAGAAATAGATGCCACCTTGTCAAAAGAATTTGGGATTTCCAATGGAGGCTTGACAACTTTGAATTTAATTTGTGAACGCACCCTTTGACCAATCATCGAACTGTCAACGTCAATTTATTCAGTAATGTGAACATTTTCATCGTGGTCAAGTACACGAACGAACAACGTTTGCAAGTTATAAAAATTTACTACCGAAATTCGGAGTCGGTGACCGCAACTTTAACTCCAATTTTCGGTCGTAATTCGCGACCTAGTAGACAGGCAATCAAAAGTTTAGTGGAAAAATTTTAGTCTACATATTCGCTGTTGGATGTTGTCGTGCCAGTGAGACAAAAAACCGGCCGCAGTATCGAAAACATCTCTGACGTTGAGGCCTCCGTAGCCGACGACCCAAATCACAGCGTTTTCAAGAATTGGGCATCAGTCAGACCACTCTATGGCGAATTTGGCGTAAGGCTATATTGGTTTACACCCGTACAAGATCAAGCTGGCTCAAGAATTGAAACCGTTGGACCATTTGAATCGACGTACGTTCTCCGATTGGGCTCTGGAACAGCTGTCTCAATGGCTTTGTCAATAAGAAAATATGCGTTATTTGACAGGCAGCAATCCACACGTGATTCACGAGACTCAATTGCATCCCCAAAAAAATGACGTTTCGGTGCGGTCTTCACGCCGTCAGTATCATTGGACCGTATTTTTTCATTGATGCCAACAATCGTCACGTTATGGTCAATGGCTATCGCTACCGCGCCATGATAACGAATTTTTTTGGCAACAATTGCTACGTATGGACTTGGCCAACATGTGGTTTCAACAAGATGGTGCCACTAGCCACACATCACACGTAACATTCGGTTTATTGAAGCAGACATTTGGTGAGCGTGTAATTTAGAGAAACGGTCCTGTCGATAGTCGAGTTTTGTACAGAATTTTTCGTACGCCACTGGAATATTGGCCGGATAGCGATGGAAACAATTTTGATTCGCCGAGATAATTTGAGATTTTTCTATTTTCACGTTGGAGTCTGGATACGGTACGTTCTCTACGACGATGGCCCAGGATAAATCCATCACCAGCACTCATTCCACACCACCCCCGAGTCGAATATGCCGAATGACGGACGAGTATTGAATAAAAAAAATTCTTATCTGGCAAACTAGACATAGAATTGATGCCAAATTTGGCAATAGCGTCCAGGAAGATAAATTGACAATTACTTCTTATGGCACTTTTACTTGCACCCCCAGGAGGGTCAGTAGGTACTCAGCCTGATTATTAAAAATTCATAAAAAAATCAATCAAACGTGAGAATGCTATCATACTCCCGCAGAATTATCTATATATTAACAAAAAAATAATTCAGTAGTTATCTCTGACTTGCAACCCCATGTGGGGGCTAAAATAACGGCTTAATGATTATTCAAGCAGATACGAATATCTCGAGAACTAGACATAGAATCCACACGAAATTTGCTACTTGTTATTCTCTCTAAATACATAGAATAACATTATGACTCACTTCCACTTGCACCCCCTAGGGGGTCTAGCCGAGTTCCAGCCAAGTTTTCTGTAGTAATGCATACCTGTGAAACTAAACATTGGATTGAGATCAAATTACACAATAACATCCAGAAGCATCAACGTATAATTTTTGCATTTGCCACATTCACTTGCATCCCCCAGGGGGGTCAGTAGGTACTCAGCCTAATTATTAAAAATTCATAAAAAATCAACCATACATGTGAATGCCCTCATACTCCTGCAGAATTATCTGCATATTGACAAAAAAAACAATTCAGTAGGTATCTCTGCCTTGCACCCCTATGGGAGGCTTATATAACGGCCTAATTATAATTCAAGTAGATTCAAATATCTCGAGAACTAGACATAGAATCGACTAGAAATTTTGTTTTTTTACATCTCTCTACATACACAGAATAACTTTGTGACTCACTTCCACTTGCACTTTTCCCGAGCCGAGTTTCAACCGAGTTTTCTGTGAGTAATTTATACATGGGAAACCAGACATAGGATTGAGTGTCCACCTCGTTCGTGAGATTTGACGCCTCTGAACTATTTTCTTAGAGGCTACGTCAATTCACTGCTCTATGCCAACAAGCCGACGACATTGCAAGAGCTCAGAGACAACATTGAACGCGAAATAGTGGCCGTTTCGGCTGAAATGAGTGGCCGAGTCATCGGGTCCAGAGAATTGACCGTTGCAAACGGCCCATGGTGGCCATATGAAGGAAGTCGGGTTCCATTCATAAATGTTATTCAATTCAATTATAGAGCTTTGAAGAATCAACAAATAAAGTTGCGGAACGTCGCTTGAAGGACAGCCTTACCTTCTTTTTAAAGAAAGATTCCATACCCACGAAATAAAAAATTATAAATGTTATGTTTGTTCTTCAAGCCAATAATAAAGTTTTTGAAATATCTCAAATGGTTTGTGTTTTATTTAGATTCAAAGTTGTCATGTCCATATTGGAAAACCCTTTATAAATCCATCAATATTCAATACTTTCTCTTAGTCTGTACGTACAACGCATTCACTTAATATTTAAGAAAGATAATTGCTAATTTAAATAAATTCAATACAAATAAAAATTCCTCACAAATGTCGTAAATGATCGAATCATTCAATTCTGTTCAGAAAACAACAATATCCCATTCGGTCATTCGCCAAAAACTCACTTCATCTCTTTTTCGAAGCAGATAAGATCGTAGCGAAAAAGTTGTCAACCGAAAAAACCTTAGCGTCCGTCGGTCCATATATCAGCCTCCCGAAACTACGGAGTCTAGCTCTGGCCCTTTTTCACCATCCGGATATTTACTGCCTTGAATTCGAATATATTTCCGTAAATAATACGGTGAAAAATTCCCGTTTTACCGTTTTGTGAAGTTTAGTAATGAAAGCGGGACCGTAAATCTTTGGGTGCAACTAAAGATTAAATATATCGCCCGTCCTCCGTCCGGCCGTGCTTTATTCGCAATTGAGAGAGACCGGGGTCATTCTTTAAGGAACAATTTGTTATTTGCTACCGATATCGCCGTTCTCGTTCCTCTCTTTCACGTATACGATTGTCGCAATAGATGTCCGGTTTTTCTGACCGTATAGTTGGATTGAGTGTGTTTGCGACCGGCTATTTGGGCCAGTGGCGGAGGATGGATTGAGACATGATGACATAAATATCGACAAATTATTTATGGCCAATGAAAATTAGAGGCTTTCCTCTAATAGTCATTATTCATCTATTGTACAATCCTTTACTTAACACAGAATTAGTGTTGGGTACCTCTTACAAGAGGCGACTCATTTATCCCGTAAACGATGAGGAAATGTAAGAGCGGCTCATTTTTATACACCTCACTTTGAATGTCCTACTTTCGATGAGGACCAGGAAGCGAGTCACGCGACAAATACAAAGAGGCAGAAGGGATAAGTCCTGGTTCTGTCACCGGTACGGAGAAGGAAGGGGTGTTAATGTTGGCGGTTCATCATAAAAGTCATTTTCATTTATTAAATCTGAGAGTTCCATTACGTTGCTGCAAGTCTCTCCAGAACAATAGAAGCACACTGCAGAACATTTCATTCCTGCTTTTTGGCATCCACACATCGCTCCACAGTTTCCTTTGCATTTGCAAAAGATCAATTTTAGAAGCTCAGGGGGTGCTGGAGGTTTAGAGTTCTGCACTGGCATCAATAATTTTCCACATTTTTTCCAGCCCCAGTCTTCAGGATCATTATTATTACCAAGCCACGACTGGTCCTGATGGTAGACTCGGAAAGTATGAAAGCGAGCTGTGTCTTGTGTTGGAGGAAGTGAGGATAAGTTAAATGTACTTTTTGTCACTGCCTTGGCGAATTGTTTGTATCTTAGGCTGTCAAGAGAATTATCATCTTTATTACCACCGTATAAAGAGATAAAAAAACGTTCACCAATTACAGTGAGCAAAGCTGGGTCAACTCTCTTGTTGAGAAACAAAGCCGTTCCACTTGCAAACTCTAAATGTTTCTCTAGGGTTTTCACAAATTTCATTTTACCGATATTGTAAGGAGCTGAAGTTGTGTCACATCCGGAAAAAGCATGAAGAAACAGCAAGTTATTTGCAATGACATCTCCGTACATAAAACCTGAGTACCGAAAAATAGTACTCACTTCGGAGCGCTGTAAAACCTTAGCTATTGAATATTAATGAAAAAATGATGCGAATAAAAGTTGTTCCTCAAAAAACGATGTACAAAAATGGTCAGACATCATTTTTTCGGAATATGATAAAAAAAATTAGAAAGCACTGACGTGAGGTCAGATTGCTTTGGCGCTCTTGTTGAGCTACTTGCGAGTAAATATTCAAACCTTAACAAATCTATAAGCTCTCTGATCGGGTGAACAATAGTCTTTTTCCGTACTATGGGACAATGTGATGTAAATATGAAAGCCTAATGAATAAACAAACCTTCATCTCAATTTGAAAATAACTACTCATAATTTTCACCAAATTTTGTTCTATGCTTCTCCTAAAAACTTACGTCATTGCTTTTCTGAGTTTTGACAACGCCATCAAATTCTTTCTCTATGATAAAAAATTTTTTGATTAATATCACGACTGTGCTTTTCTGAATTTTGACAACGTCATCGACATCGAATTCTACCTCTATGAATATTTTGATTGATATTACGCCAACCGACACTGATATCTAGGTCCGAAAGTTGTCAAACGAATATCGATCTGTGATGGCAAATCTTTCAATGACAAAGCTCGGACTTCGTGACATTTCTATTTTTCTCTTGAGTAAATGAAAAAAATGATCATATCTTCAGAAGGGGAAAAGCTACAACAATGAAATTTGAGGATGAGTAAGATATCGGTAACCTCAATATATATACGGATTTTTGTTTAAATCTAATTGAAGTCTTAGGAGATATTGAGTATTGAAAATTTTTTTTTTGGGAATTTTTTAAAAATTTTTTAGCGTGACGATTTCTGCGAAATTTTACAAGCCGTTTTGTTTCAGCCTCCCTCAATAACATTCCAAGTATCAACTTGATCGGATGGATATTCTAGTAGTTATTGAGGAAACAAAATTTCAGATGCTCATAACTACTGAACCATCCGACGGATTTGGCCCAATAACGAACTTGACCGAGATATTTGGACAATTAACCTATTCTGAAAATTTGAAAACTCTAGCTGATTCCTTTTGGATGCTAGAGAGGATACGGCCGGCCGGCCGGCCGGACGGCCGGCCGGACAGACTCAACTTTCGCCACGAATTCTTCATCAGGGAGTCGAACCCAATCGATTGAGACCATTTTCGGCTCGATATTCCAAAATTACAGACATTCGGGCAAAATGATAGGCACTCTGTTCGGGTGAACAAGAGCGCCAAAAAGTTACATCGAAAAATATAAATTTTTTTCTCAAATTTCCGGAGATTTTCGCTTATAACTTTTTTATTTATAGTTCTACGACATAAAGTTACTGGAGCAAAGTTGTAGAGAATTTAATTTGCAACAAAAATGTTAAAAAAATTTTTTTATAAAATAAATAGTTTAAGAGATATATCGTAAATACCATTTCAACCCCTATTTTCAAGATGGCGGCCGTGGGACAAGGGTGGCGACCCCACAAACTTGGTTTTAGCTTTACACTGACCCCCCCCTACACATCAAGAAAATAAAATTGCGTCCTCTAAAAAACGCAACCTAAAATGTAACATTTCAATGGACTAAGACATAGAATCGACTAGAAATTTTGTTTTTATTCGTCTCTCTACATACACAGAATAACTCTATGACTCACTTCCACTTGCACCTCCCGGGGGGGCTAGCCGAGTTTCAACTGAGTTTTCTGAGAGTAATTTATACCTGTGAAACCAGACATAGGATTGAGTGTCCACCTCGTTCGTGAGATTTGACGCCTCTGAACTATTTTCTTAGGGGCTACGTCAATTCACTGCTCTATGCCAACAAGTCGACGACATTGCAACAGCTCAGAGACAAAATTGAACGCGAAATAGTGGCCGTTTCGGCTGAAATGAGTGGCCGAGTCATCGGGTCCAGAGAATTGACCGTTGCAAACGGTCCGCCCATGGTGGCCATATGAACGAAGTCGGGTTCCATTCATAAATGTTATTCAATTCAATTATAGAGCTTTGAAGAATCAACAAATAAAGTTGCGGAACGTCGCTTGAAGGACAGCCTTACCGTCTTTTTAAAGAAAGATTCCATACCCACGAAATAAAAAAATTATGAATGTTATGTTTGTACTTCAAGCCACTAATAAAGTTTTTGAAATATCTCAAATGGTTTGTGTTTTATTTAGATTCAAAGTTGTCAGTCCATATTGGAAAACCCATTATAAATCCATCAATGTTCAATGCTTTCTCTTAGTCTGTACGTACAACGCATTCACTTAATATTTAAGAAAGATGATTGCTAATCTAAATAAATTCAATACAAAAAAAATTCCTCACAAATGTAGTAAATGATCGAATCATTCAATTCTATTCAGAAAACAACAATATCCCATTCGGTCATTCGCCAAAAAACTCACTTCATCTCTTTTTTCGAAGCAGATAAGATCGCAGCGAAAAAGTTGTCAACCGAAAAACGTCGACCTTAGCGTCCGTCGGTCCATATATCAGCCTCCCGAAACTACGGAGTCTAGCTCTGGCCCTTTTTCACCATCCGGATATTTACTGCCTTGAATTCGAATATATTTCCGTAAATAATACGGTGAAAAATTCCCGTTTTACCGTTTTGTGAAGTTTAGTAATGAAAGCGGGACCGTAAATCTTGGGTGCAACTAAAGATTAAATATATCGCCCGTCCTCCGTCCGGCCGTGCTTTATTCGCAATTGAGAGAGACCGGGGGGGTCATTCTTTTAAGGAACAATTTGTTATTTGCTACCGATATCGCCGTTCTCGTTCCTCTCTTTCACGTATACGATTGTCGCAATAGATGTCCGGTTTTTGCTGTCCGTATAGTTGGATTGAGTGTGTTTGCGACCGGCCATTTGGGCCAGTGGCGGAGGATGGATTGAGAAATGATGACATAAATATCGACCAATTATTTATGGCCAATAAGAATAAGAGGCCTACCTCTAATAGTCATTATTCATTCATTTTACAATTCTTTAGTTAACACAGAATATATAAGTTGCGACTCGTCACAGGATAGACAAGTTGCAGTCCATGACAGAATAGACTAGTTACAGCTTGTGGCAGAATGAGATGCTGGAGCACATAAGAATAAAATCATTATGATTTTAATATAATTTATTCTTATAGCATATAGAAGGCTATTCGTTTACTTAACTCTCTCCAGTGATCGAATAAGATCAAATTGGATACTAAAATGACAATCTATAAGACTTTTGTGGAACCAATTTTAACATATGGCTGTGAGTGTGATGGCAGTTCTCGTGGGATGACAGGAAAAGAGTTGAAGTGGTTGAAATGGACTTTCTGTGGAGAGCCTGCGATGCTGGACGGATGTTTCACCTACAGTACCCTCTGTTACCAAACATGGATACTAATGAATCAAACCTCGTATGTTTGAAATGTGGGTTGTCAACATCAAGGACAATGAATTTACAACATATAGAATATCACAATCTGAAATCCCAGAACGCCAATGTTGCCATATTTGCGCAGCGCCCCCGGAAGCATTCATTGCTGTCGCGAAAAAAGCGAATTTTCCGGTATAGATCAGCTCGTTGGAAGTAGACGCCGTAGATATGCGGACCCCAGCAGAACTCGCAGACGGTGGGCCGGTTTCCAATCTTGATCTATTTGTTTTGTGATCCTTGCCAGCGGCGAGGCAATCCGTCTAGCGCCTTATCTGAAGCTTCGCAGCCGCCCCTTCTTCGCCCCCGAGGTTCCGGGTCCGCCCCCGGGATTTATAGCTCCCCGAGAAAATTATACTTTGCCGGGCGCGATATTAAACACTTCACCTTGCTCTGATGGCGTATGTAACAGAAAGATGGATCCAGTCAACGGATGCAATCTGCATTGGAACACTGCTTGCTTGAGGGAGTCGAGCGTGGAGTTCCTCAAGGGGCTCTTGTTGGTTCATCATAATTCTGAGATATCGAATAGGCATTATTATGGAAATGTTGTCCCCATATATCAGAAGAACAGATTTAAATAACAAAATTGCGGTAAATGTTCCCTGCGCGTCTTGACTCTCTGAGATGCTACCTGGGGTTGCGTAGGAGATCAACGGATTTTGTCCTTACAAAGTTTTCTCAAGGAATCTTATTCATTAAAACTCAAGTGAATTATTTGACAGCTAAAATGTCAAACGATTTTTTTGTCGTTTTCACATATGACAGGTAGAAGCTATTGCAATTCTAAATATGGCTTCGTACAGCTTGCAACAGCGTAGACAAACTATATAGCTATATTATGAAAATGCACGTTCAAATAAAAATTTTGTAAGCATTGATGTGAGGGTAGATGACTTTTGCGCTCTTGCGACTGAACATTCAAACTATGACAAATCTATAAGCACTCTATTCAGGTGAACTAGAACCTTTTTCTTACTCAGGAACAATGTGACACAAATACTAACATGCATTGCATAGACAATAAAAGTATTCGGAAGGATCAAAACTTCTTGAAATCGATTGTAACTGGTGACGAGACCTGATGGTTTGAATATGAGTCCGAAACAAAGTGGCAAAGTGCAGAATGGACGCCCAAAAAAAGTCGCTTGGTGAAGTTGAAAGTTAAGGTTATGCGATTTGTTTCTACGATTCAAAAGGAATTACCTATAAAGAATTAATTTCATCCGGCCAGACAGTCGCTTGAGAGTTTTAGTTGGACGTCATGAAGCATTTGGTGGCAAGAATAAGTCGTATTCGGCCAGCATATCGAAAATTGGCATTTGGACTCTTTTGCACGATGAAGCACCATCACATCGCTCGCGAATTGTAACATAGCTTTAGATCATTAATCACTTTATTCCTTTGCATCTCTTTACCAGATCTGACTCCGATCGACATTTCTGTGTTCCCTAAACTGCATTTGGCAATGAAACGAAAAATTTTATCCTTATTGAAAAACTCTTTAACAGGAAAATGTAAATCAAAATTAATGTATTTATTGTGTTATTGTGGTATGTCTTACACATATATCATTGTGTCTAACACAATGAAATAAATTATTATTCCCATTATCATTTCGACATAAAGATTCCACATAGAAGTACAAAAAATCATTGGAGCTGGAACTAAGCTCTGTAGCACTATCGGCCGGTTTCTGAAAGGCTGATCAACATAAAAATCAACTAATCTACTGTTAAATCAATGATCAATTGTCATTTGAGTTGTTTGAAGGATGGTCAACTATGGTAATTTTTGACTATCCGGTCAGTAAACACAGTCGTCAAATATTTCAGGCAAATATTTTGTCAAGTGTCACTTTGAGTTTCTGGGCTAAATCAGAGGTCAAACTACTGTCAAAGAAGTTGTGAACTAACCGGTGCTGTTCGGTAAAGAGATCATTATTTATATTTTTCACCGGATCAAGACTATCCGGTATTATAATGAACACGTTTTTGACATTTTTGAAACTATCAGAAAAAATGAAGAAAAGGGAATAATTCGTTTACAAAACATTGTTAATGCAATAAACAATGAAATCATTGATGAAAAATAGTTTCTTTCAATTCATGGAGAACTCCGAATTATACAAAAATGAAGTTAACTAATTAATTAAATAAGAGAAATATGAGTAAAACGTGCATAATTAATAACTATCAATGAAGAAACGTATTGACTTGATTGCAATAGTTTGTTTATAAAATATGTATGTTATAGGTTTTGTTTTAGTTGATGAATTTCCCTTATTAACATAAAGCTATAAGTAACAAATAAACAGACATTTTTCACAACATAACAATGAACTTTTTTGTTAACATAAAAAAAATGATTAGGTATAGCCAAAATATTGAACTTATTTTATAGGTATACAAGAAATTCTCCATGAAGCGAAAAAATTTTAGAAAGGTATACTTTCTTGGAAAATTAACTCTAGGAGATAACTCCAATGGGAATCATTGCTTTGAAATGTTAAGGTTCAATTACAATTCTTTTGATATCTTCAAATCTACCCTTAATATTCCACCTTTTTATTTTAATATCTTGCAGAGCCATACCCACAACCTCAACATGGCTATGAAACGCGGACGCCAATTTTCAACGATAAATTAAAATTACTATGAATGTACTAAAAAATTTGATGCCAACATAGTACCTAGGCTTTGACACCATCGAATATGTAGTATAGTCTAAACTGCACATGCGCCTACCCGAATTCCGTGTTGGGGAAACTTGAATCGCTCAATACAAAAATACATGTACACAACCGTCATGAGGTTAATCCCCGAAATATTTATGTTATTTGTTAAGTTCCCTGAAAAATGCGCGCCAAACTTCAAGAAGCGGTGATCCAAACCTTCATGCATGCGCAGTAGTGATGCTCATACTAAATGATATTCACAATACATATCTAGTATAGATATGATCATTTCAAAATCTCAAATCTCAACCTCTTTGATTGCAGAATATACGTTTGTGTCACAAAATCTGTGGTTCGATGGTCTATACGGTCACTTCATGTCAACTGAAAATGATCATGGATTACTTAATTATGTACCGAACATCCTTTCATACCTCAATTTGATTTTTATTAAGATGATCGCTGTGTTAGTTGACTTGAGGTTTGATCAGTGTATCAGAAACCGCCTGTAACCCAAAGAGACTTTAAACTTCTGCAGGCAGATCTTTCAAAAAAGTTGAAACTTCATATGGTACCAGTGAAAATATTACATTAACTAGCTTCCATTGATTAGTAACAACATATTTACATTGTGAAGGAAACTGATTAGACCACTAGAGTATCAAATAATATGTATGTTCAGATAACATACTGAAATCTATGAACTAGACCAATTTTGTCCTGGATTAAACCCGAGATTACACCCCCAAGGTGAGACGGATCGCGTTCCTTACACCCCCCGAAATCCCTCGAAACCCAAACCTCAGTTCTCCTCATCCAAACTTTTTGCGTTGCATCTATTTTGCAGGGCTTGTTAACCGACCAGATTAGTGGAGGCGTACAATTTCATCAAATCCCAAACGGGATCCGTTCCTACCTTCAGAACCGGGCAACGGGATAAATTGGGGGGATTGCCTGGCTTAGAGTTGAGTAATGTCCCGTCGTCCCTCGTTCCTACCCCGATATATCTGCGCTGCCGACGCAGAGCCCCCAAATGCTCCCGCCGCCCCCCGCCGCTTCCGCTCTATATTTAATTCCGGATTTATATTTGCCCATAGATCCTCTCGAAATTTTGATGCATTATTATTGTACCTTGAAATATAATTTCGGAAAGGACCGTAAATCTGTTGCCGGAGCTGGGAGATAGGAAACAAAACCCGGAATCTGGACGTTTATTTTATAATTGTTTGATCGTTTGGAGAGAATAATGGGGACGGTAGGTGTATTTTTCAATTTTCTTTAAGATTTTTGAGGGAATTATGGGGCTCGATTGCATCAGGTGATGAAGGAATTAGAAACCCATACCGTCCACCTTGTTACCTGGAAGCTTCCTATATACAGGGTTTTTTACTACTAGAATTAATCAAATTGATCAAATATCCCAGTCAAGTTCGTTATTCAAGAATCTGGGTGTTCTTGGCGATTACTAAATAGAGGAGTTACCAAATGATCGATATAGAAGTGGTACAATAAAAGGTAAAATAATAGCACGAAAATGTTCACGATTTAATTCCATTTTCTGGGCGAGATCAATCTTTTAAGATACTTTAAACAACACAAATAGCGCTGGTATGTCAAAATGTTCTGAATAAGTATAACCTCAAAAATATCAAGCTTTACAATAGAGCTGTCAGTTGGCAGATTCTTCAATCCCGAAATATAAAAGGCAACCCTCGTACCAGATCTCCTATGATGACTAAATATTCCTTACCCAATCTCCGCGTGATATAAGAAGTTAATTATTTGTAAACGTGGTTTACCACAGATTTAAGACCATCTTAAGAGCCAAATACATTAGTCGCTTTATCGTCAGGACAATCGGCGGCTCCAAGAGAGACATCTTGAACTACCTCGTAGCTCTCATATAAACAAGTAGTTCGTCGAGCTAAAGGGGCCCATACAGAAGCGATATGAACTGGGACTTAATCATATGATAAAAACTCATTATATATTCTCGCGATAATGAGCTAGGAATATGATATTCAAACATGTCCAGACCAGATTTTCATGTCGTTTCTATTATTGTATGTAGTGAAGGGGTTTATCGGTCACAAGAAACATCAATTTTCTACACTTTATTGAACAGCAACGTTACGAGACATTCTAGTCCCTTCTTCAGGCTTATGAATATTAGATAGATAATAATCGTAACACCTACGATTTTGAAAATTATTTCAAATGAATAACCTATCTATCTTATATTCATAAGCTTGAAGAGGAGACTGGAATGTCTCGAAACGTTGCTGTTGAATAAAGTGTAGAGAATTGATATTCCTTGTGAGTGATATACCCTTTAACTACACATCAATAACATCTATACAGGGTGAGTCTTTGATCACTACGTTAATTTTAAATTTTACTCATAGATTATTGACGTCAAAAGAAACATTTTTCCCTATAACATTTTTCCAAATTTGGCCCCCTTCAAAAGATATAAGGTGTAATATTCAAAGGACAATATCAATTGAAATGATATCTAGAAGGTTTTTGATAACAGTCATGCATATTTTGGTATCAATAGATTTACTCAATTTCTTGTGGGTTTCTCACTACTACTGTACAGATTGAGTTAATTGCATGAAAAACAAATATCACTTGAACTAAAGATCCGTATCTTGTACTTCCTAGAATAACTTGTCTTTTTCCTAAATCGCACTATTTTCATTCAAACTAAACTGGACTACAGAGGGTTATTTGCCTAATGTGAAAACTTGAAATGCTTATAACTTTTTAACGCAGCTGAATATGATAAAACGGTATAGTAAAAAAGTGTTTCAGTTGATTTCAAGAACCTATGGTTAAAATTAACACCGGAGCCAACCATAGAAAACAATTATTAAGACTTTTTAATCTAGAAATTTCAATCACCTCATAAATACTGAAGAAAAAGAAACATGTCAATCCAACCCTCTGTCTCTCCTAGTCTGTGGTTTCTCTTAACCTGAAACACTTGGTAGTTGCTGTTGTTTAGTTTTTACCAATAAATTTGATACAAAATGCAATGTATTTAAAATGCAACCGTAATCGTTAAGTGGGATTTTTTCGATCCTTGAAGCTGTTTTTGCCTCTCATCCAAAATTATGTTAGATGTAAGTTTGAATGATATCACTTTTTGTCAACACTCAACTATGGTGAACTATGTATGTTTATTACTGTATTTTTTAGCATTATAATTTTTTTCTTTGGTAATTTTCAGCATCCTGATGAAGGGACCAATCTAGTCCCGAAATATAGATGAATTAACAAATGATATTTTGATTAAAATAGCCCTCAATGCCGAGGACCCAAAAAAAAAATCCATGAAGTTTATCTCAGTTCGGCAACACTCCTAATTGAAGTTATATCTTGTCTTTTATGAGTCACCATATTTGACATAATCTTGGATACCCTAATCGAATCATAATACATTTGAAACCTACATTTTTTATTTCATACAATAGGAGCGTTCATGTTTGTAGTCTGCTGTTCAACTAGGAACCAGCACAGAAACTAAAAGAACTGGTCGAAGAAATACGACATAAACTGCAGTACCCACAATTGTATCACTGTTATTTTCACTGAGATACTTCTTGGTTTACATAACCACATTATTGTTCATTATTTGTGAAAGTGCGATACCCTCTCAGACCCATCTGATCCTAAATAACCAAATAATGCTGCTGAATCCAATTTATAATCATAATATAATATATCAGTGTCCTTTCAAACTGATCACAATTTCCAATACTACCGCAACAGAAGACTTACTAGACACCTCGTCGTCTACGATCCCTTTATCCGGCTCCACACAAAGCAGACCCGTCGTTTTTCATCCGGACCGAGGAGAGCGCGTTATTGAGATGTTACATAGAAGAATCTTGATTGGGGATTTCATTCAGGGCCGCCATACTGCAGTGAGATTTCACATACGATCATAGTCAGACATGTGCACGAATCCTTTAATTACTCCGTGAAGATAACGCTGATGAGGTAAATTGCGAAAGCCCCCAACGGCGCGCCGTCGCTGACTCTGTAAAAATGTGGGAATCGAAAAAAACGTGACCCATCACGAGCTATGAACACGGATCTTCGGTGATTTGATGTAGAAGGTGGTTTGTTGGGACATTTCATTCTTGAAATTCATTAAAGGGTTTATTCTATTCTGAAGATGTAAGAAATAAGAAAAAATTGAAAATGTATTAAGGGAAGTTGACTTGAAGTGTTACTCATTCAAATAACTGTTACATATTCGATATTGAATATTTTCTCTTTAAAATAATAGTCCGGTCAAGTTAGACCAAATAACAGAGGTGAGGTTACCAAAATTCGCATAGAGCTGAAAATTGGTAGAGATGGTCAGGATACCATTAGAAAGAAAGGGTGAAAAGTCTCCAAAAATCCCATTGTTGCTAAAAAAGTTATTCAAGGTCAAAGGTCGCGAAAATGGGTTTTTCGCTTTTTTCAGCCAAACGGTGAGCTTTATCATAAAAATGGCTGAGACATAAATTGTACATCGTGCAATTAACTACAAAAATTGTCTCAATACTTTTTTTGAGAGTCGCCGTTTCCGAGATATGAGCGAAGAAAGTTGTAAGCTCCATAAAATGGACACGTTTCCACGTCACCTGTGGGGTAATGTATTTTTTTATTACATCTGTTTCTTCTTGTTCTTCGTCTTCTTCTTCGCGCTGAGTGAAAATGAACTCGTCCAAAAGCGATGGATCGGATGTCTCGTCGTTTATATGAAATGAGTCCTCTTCTAATGGAGATTCAGCATTAGAACAAAGCTGGCCTTGACAACTTGTACAGGCTAAGGAACAAAACAACCCAACTTTTTGCAGCCACATTTGGCATTACATCCTTTTTACAATTGCAAAAATGGTGTTGAGGGGGTTTTCCGGTGCAGGTGGAAGTAAAGTTTGGACAGGTTCTAATGCATTATCAATCAATATCCAACCCCAGTCTTTTGGGTCTAATTGATTACCAAGCCACACTTGAACTTGATAATATACCCGAAGAAGGTGTGCAGAAGTCGAGGTTGGAGGAAGAGAAGCCAATTGCACTTGCTTTTTGTTACGAGTATTTTTGACAAAAGACACGTAACGGAACTTATCAATGCAGGTAATTTTTCTTGGAGCTCCGTACATGGCAAGAAGAAAGCGAATTCCATGAATAATTATGTCTTTTGGAGTAGACTTATTATTTTTAAAAACTTCGGCACAATCAAGTAAATCTTGTTTCTCAAACATTTTAAAAACAGACGTCAAGGTTGCACTGGCGTAGAAGGCAATGGACTTAGTTTCTTTTGAGTTAATATTGTTTTTTTTTAAGTTAATATACCTAAAGAAAAAGAATTCAACTCGCATTACGGCGCCAGTGACGAATGAACGTGGCGTACTTATGCATTTTATGGAGCATATAACTTTCTTCGCACATATCTCGAAACGGTGACTCTCACGAAAAAAAGTATTGAGACAATTTTTGTAGATAATTGCACGATCTACAATTCACGTCGAAGCTATTTTTATGATAAAACTCACCGTTTGGCTGAAAAAGCGAAAACCCCATTTTCGCGACCTTTGACCTTGAATAACTTTTTTAGCAACAATGGTATTTTTGGGGACTTTTCACCCTTTCTTTCCAATGGTATCCTGACCATCTCTACCAATTTTCAGCTCTATGTGAATTTTGGTAACCTGGTATGTATACTTTGACCGGACTATAAACTGACTAAGGAACTTTATACCGCTTTAGTGCTGAGTGTTAAATTTTTTAGTTCCTTCACTTTGTACTTATTCTGCAATTCGATATGCCTGGCGAGCAAAACAATAAATAGAAAGAATTCGATAAGTCAGTAATTGCATTATGTCAAGAAAATATATATAAAGCATCTGAGATTCACGTAATTGAGAATGAAAAATTCCAATTAAAAATTCAATTCCATATATTATCTTATTGGTACCCACACATTATATTTGATTTGATTTGTCTCATTCTAAATGAAGTTGTTTAGTTCTAGTCTTATGGTATTATTTAATAGAACATGATAATTCTGTTTGATCTCTTGGCGCATAAAGAAATAGAACAGAAGGTTTCCCAACACGGAAACTGGCTACAAGCAATTGACCTTGCGAGAAACACTGGTTGTCTTAATGAATACCACAAATACTAATTGACTGCACCCCTGGAATTTTTTACAGTGGTTTCAACTCGAATGGTATACTAAACAAAATCATTAGTCAATTATCAACTCAAACGTCTTTTCCTTCATATTCACCTTTAAACTATATGTGATTACGTCTATCACGTTATTCAGTAAATTCTTATTGTGCTTTTGCATCTTTTTGGCGATCGTGTTGACTTTTGAATTTTATTACGAATTGATTGCTTGGAAGTATAGATACGTGTTGTTTTTAAAAGCTTTTCAAGTAGTTTTTCATTTTGCACTAGGCTAGAATCGTCTTCTTACTTTTGTGTATTTGGAAAAAGAGCAAGAATTGTCGAAACATCTTCAGTCCCCTTCTTGATACTTGGAATAGACTAAGAACAAAACCGAATATTATTTGTGATTAACTAAAAACGGTCAACACTTAAAGTACTGCGGAGGTCGCGATTCTTTCTGTTTATGATAAAATTTTCGAGAATTTTAATTGAATATTAGATATTTGTTGTCCAAGGCAAAACACGACTAGTAGTGACACAATATTCAACCTTTGAATCGGTTGCGTTTTCTTTACAGAAAACACAATTGATATTATTGTATCAATAAAATCTAATATCCAGAATCATTAACGGATTCATTTAACTTAGAAAATTAACTCGATGTTTAAAACGTCTGAACATTTGATTGAACCTTGTTGTGAATTCGTAGGAGATGCAAAATTTTACTTAATACTGTTTTGGTATAATTTTCTAATGGTTTGTTGTCATCAGGATCATTTTATTGGTAGTAGTCAACGACTCACCCTCTATACTAATGATAGGAAGACCGAAATCTAATTGATATTTTTGCATACAACTTCTGCAAAAAAATCCCTCAGAACGGTCCACATAATATCTTATTGCAATTTTATAAGGGGCTGATACATTTTAAAATGTGCCGAGTGCGCAAAGAATGAGCAATGTGACGTCGGCCGCCATACTGTCGCTTTACCACCCCCTTACGTTACCCGCATACAGAAAATACAAACTTATACAGAACCGGGACCTGCAATGAGGTGGAAATTTCACAAAGCTTAACAGAGGAATTGTTTAGATATTTCCATTCAAGAAAATGGCATATTTTTATTGTTATTGAATCGAGAAATGCGCTAATGGGGTGAAGAAAGATATAGGGGTGAGAATTTGTTTTCTGGGCATATGGGTAGTTCGCAGTAGGAAATTTTAATGAGTATGTTGAGTTGTAAGTGGATATTGAATATTTAATTGCAAATATTCAATTTTAATTAATATTGATGAGTTAACTGTCACAACGATGTTTCCATCATTGATTAAGATACCTTCACACTCTCTTATGGACATACTGTAACAATAAGTATTTATTGAATATGAGTATTTACCATGTATAGGTAATTAGTAATTGTACAACAGCATTTGATATGCAGGGTTTAATTTTATCAAAGATGTAATATAATTTGGCAACGTTTCAGGCAGTGCAACCCATAAGTATGTTTTAGAGTTTATGATACTTATAGCTTGTTTGATCTTAATGTTGTTATATTATGTATTTTATATTTATATTTATGTATTATGTATTTTATATTTATATTTATTATTATGTGTATTATATTTTTTATATGCTTGAAAGAGGGCACTGCTTGAAAGGTTGCCAAATTTTATTTATTATATTGGTTATAAAATTAAACCCTGCACATCAAATCCTGTTGTACAAATTAATAAGTATTTATGTACACGGTAAAAGGGCTATTTCAATCAATCAATCAACAATTGGCTAACTTATCTATATTTCGAAGCTAGGATTGTCTCCTGGATCATGATGCTAGAACACAAGAAAAAAAAAAATTTCTGTGGGCTAGCATATCACAATAATGAAAAGTAGAATTCAAAAGCTAGGTGAGGACTGATCGTCTGAGAAGTTATTTCACTAACATGTAACAAAGTTGTGTAAGAAAGGTGAGAAAAGCAGCATAATTTTGTTTAAAGAACAGTACTGGCTATATTGACTTCAACGGCACACAAAATTCTGAAATTTCAGCCGTCATCAAAATCATAGTTGGGAGGCACACAGAACGTGAAAGGATACTGATAGGTAACATTCTATGAGCTGATGTTACTTTAGTTTTGTTGGTGGTTTTATGAATTATTCGAGGATTATCTTCTAAATCTAAGTGCCAAGGATAACTGTAGATATCACTTAGCACCTTTATATCTGTTGTTTTGTTAACACAATTGTTGTTTTCATTTATGGGGCACATTTATGAGAAGAATGTAAAGAAGCTATTTATGAGTGACTTAGCCATAATAGATGAGAATTCGGAAATGACAAAAAATATCCATTGTCTTCTCAACACAATATCTTCCCATTCTGCTACTCCAACCCTGATTCCATCCGCTTCTTATCTCCTTCTTCGAACTCAATAAATAGAAGCTGCACAACTGCTTTATCCATCTCTCGTTCAAGTTTTCCGCCAAACTTTTTCCTTTTCCGAGGGTTCGATCAGATATTATTCCGCTCTCGTCCCTCCCCCTCTGGCATCCCCGCTATGCCAGCGACATAGGAAGTTTGCACGTGACTACTGTATAAACACAACAAACAAAAACTGCGTCACCTATTCCGGATGCCTTTTAGCGATCCGTTCGATTTTCCTCAATTACGTTGGAAAAGTTGGATTGGATTTCACGCCTGGAGACGGTGCCGCTGATGGACGATCGGTTTGCGACGTGCATTTTCTGAGTTTTCTATCAGGGTATCTCTTTCGATATCGTTAAAATGGAAGGATAGTGAAGCGAGACGGAATTATCATACTCATTGAGAAAAGATAGAACCAACGCAGTTTGCGGTACACCACAGGGTTCGATTTCGTGACCACTTTTTTTGCTATAGGCTCAGATCTGCCCCATCCCAACTTCATTTTTCTTTGGCTGATGAAGCAAAGGTTAACAAAAACCAATTTGGATAGTATTGGCGGTGATGCGCCGTTTGGTTCTCGTATTGAAATAAAGAAAATGTCCATGGTTATTCATATTGGTAGGAAAAACCTTCTCAGTGAATATTCTGAAATAGTGTCAGAATCTGGTATGTCCCTCAGCAGCAGAAGATGAGGTTTGCGATCGAACAGGATAATACATGGCCTGTCATCCATTATCCTGATCTCCACAGTTCAAAAATGAAAGCTGTGTTAGGATTTGTCATATATTTTTCATTACAATCGGATCTGTGAGTAGAGGCTCAATGATCAATTTGAATCATGCATTGATCGAAAAACGACCAGAATGGGCAAGAAGACGCGGCAAGGTATTTTTGCTCCATGACAATGCACCTGCATACAAAGCAATACCGGTTCAGCATACTCTCAAAACGCCATATTCACCAGACTTGGCTCCTTCCGACTACCATTTGTATTCATGTGTGTAGGGACACGCATTGGCTTAGCAGCACTTACTCTGTCAGGGAACGCGAAGCGAATCAGACCCCTTTTCAACTATATAGTGTCGCAGTAGATTGAATCCACTTTTTTTTTTAGGTGTTTCAAAGACTCCCATAAAGCATAGTATCTACATAATCTTTCAATTATGTAAAGGGTGAACCAATTAGAGGTACTCTTTGTGGTGGGGATTTAGATGCAGACCGCGCATGCGTCGTGTAAACTGAAGTAATATTCATGTTCAGTAGTGTCTGACATTTCATCATTGAACGACTTTGCCCGGCACAGCGTCTACAAATTGTTCAGCTTTATTACAAAATGGGCGTTTTCCGATTAATGTGTATCGGGCACTTAGAGCGACTTATGGTTTACCAAACGCACAATTCGCTTTACCATCACTAAGTTTGGGACTCAATATTCGTTATTGGATAACATTTGACCAAATAGACAACATCCAGCTCGTAGTGAAGGGAATATAGCGGCGATGGGGAAGAGTGGACGTGATGACCCTGAAGTGTCGATGCGTCACCAGTCTTAACAGCTTGGCCTTTCATATTCAATGACTTGGCGGATTTTACGTAAGAATATTTCTTTGAAAGCTTACAGAATTCAATTAGTTCAAGAACTGAAGCCGACCAACCTACCGAATCCTTTAAGTTTTGGTCGCTTTTGGCAAGCTTGCAGAGGGTCCACTCTTTCCGACAAAAATTTTGTTCACTGATGAGGTCCATTTTTGGCTTAATGGGTTCGTGAACAAACAAAATGCCCGAATCTGGGCTGATGAATAACCCGAAGAGTCTCAAGAATTGCCGTTAAATCCAGGAAAAAAATATTTGGTGTGGTTTATGGGCCGATGGATTAGTCGGTCCATATTTCTTCAAAACAGAGGACAGCCGGAATGCTACCGTGAATGGTGACCGTTATCGCACCATGATAACAGAATATTTGTTGCCCGAAATTGAATCTCGTGGTCTGGACGAAATGTGGTTCCAAGAAGATGGTACCACTTGCCATACAGCCCGTAAACCATGGCTTTACTGCGAGAGCATTTCGGCGAGCAGATCATTTCACGCCTCGGACCAGTGAATTAGCCTGCTAGATCATGTGACACACCTCTTGACTTTCTCCTTTGGGGCTATGTGAAGTCCAAAGTCTACATAGACCAGCCGTCTACGATTGAGGTAGGTGTTGGAGGCCAATTTTACTCGAGTCATTGGAGAATGATCAGGCGAAATACTCACACGCGTCATCGAAAATTGGAACTATAGATTGGATCTTGTTAATTGTAGAAATTATATTAAAAAAATAATTTTAAAAAACGGTTCTTTTAATTTTAGTTAAGATTATAAAATTAAATCGTTTTTACTAAATTTTTTTATATTTGAAAGAAATACTCTTAAATGAATCATCCTTTACTATAGCTTCTATTCGGAGTATCTTCAACCAAATTCAGGAAAATATAACAATAGTCAGAATTCTTGCCCTTCGTGATATCGGCGCCCAACGTGGGGCCATCATATGTTATTTCAGATACTCCTTTATGCTTTTTGTTGCCCAACTCTCCTCCTTGAAGAAAAATATGCTATCGAAAATACTGCATCCCAAAGTCCTAAACACATACATGCATAATGCATGCTGCACACGCTTCCAGGAGTGTTTAATGGGCCGGCAAATTTCATATAGCAGCAAATTCATATGTTAGCTTGAGACGCTGCAAGGCATATCTTTCTCCTCTTAGACGCGAACCTTGAGAGATGTACGATGGCGGCCAAGTAAGTGAAGCGGTTCAAGAAGAATAGGGCGCAGATAAATTTATACGAGCTGATTTACGACCGGCTGTACATTCCGCAATGTGAATTGCGAATAAAATTTATTCCGCCAATTCATCGTCGAGACTTGGATGATATTTATATTTCACATGTCTGCCTCCGATATCTGAACAATTTTGGAGGAAGTCGACTCAACAAGAAGTGCGCTAGACTGCAATAAAGTCGATGTGATTGTATATTGTGAGGAAAATGCTTGTAGTATCCTTTCTAAGACATTATTTCATACTCTGTTATTGTGCATATAAGATTTCTATCTCCGATCGTGGGAGAGGGACACTATTTTGACCTTTTTTCTATGCGTTAAGCTCAACATTCCATAATATTGGACAGTTGCTGAGCAATTAAGAAATAACAGAACGGTAATATTCTTAGCGCACTGCTGTAGTGTGCTTTGAGATATGTCTAGATATGAATGAAAAATTGCAAACTATATTATCAGTAAGAGAATCCAGTTGTTTTTCAATGTTGATAAAATGTTAGGTATTTCATTTTTGAACTTTTGTCATCTGTGATGAAATCTAGATCGATTCGGTCTAGATAAAGGCATCCATAACAGCTTCAAGATTGATATCCTCCATACCAATGATGCTAATTGATACCTCACCGCTTATTTATACCAATACCCACTCTTAAGCACCATGCAGAACTCAAGATGGTGAATATTTCCATCCAGGCAATACCTGAAATATGGGATTTCGAACAAGTTTACACAATGTTAATGCAAATCAATTGATTACGACTACCGCTCGCCGGTAAATCAATTATACCGTGATTTGATACATTAAGGGGCCCGTCAGATTGCCTGATTTATATCCACCGTGATGAATTATTAACTTTTGGGCTCCGATGAATAATTGTCGGTGGTGAATATATATGTCTATGTATTCCGGTGTTGGCTATCGTGATACCGTGATTAATTGTAGGATCACGGTATTTTATAACCCTTATTTGTTTGACCTCTATGGTTGGCCATGTTATGTGGATCTATGTATTGATGCCGGATTCCTTGTATCATGTCTAACGTATAGGACTGATATGATGAAGTGATTTACTGGTAAGCTGTAAACTGCACATGGTGTATACAGTGTGTGTTTTTGACTGCTACATTGACCTAAACCAAAGATTCTGAGAACTGAAAAAGACAGTTTTTCCATATGTCTCACCTAATAAGATGAGTTATTATTACCTATGATGACAAATATAAAAGGAGAAGGCTATCGATCTCAAATGAAATGGAAATAAAAATACATTAATTTTAGAAGATAATGTATATAAATGAGAAAACACTGACGTAGGTCGGATGACCTTGTCGCTCTTGATAAATCAAAAAAATCACATGTCCACAATACTTTCAGATGAGTGCACACCGAAATGATTGATTGGAAAACGAGCATGATTGATAAAACAATATGAACTAATGTGTACCAAGAAAAAAATTACTTTGAAAGAAGTTGAAGTTGAATAAATTGAAATTTGAAAAAAAAAATAGAAAATTACCGAGCCAAAATAATTTCATATTGCCAAAGCATTTTTTTCTCGGAATCATAATCAACATCGAAAATTTTGCTATTGAATGATAAAAAATTCACCATTTCCATGGACCGATGAAAATTAGGAAACTATACTAAGATTTTTTCTGAATGGTGAATCAAACGTAAAAATTTTTCTCGTTTTTTTCCGACATCATAACACTCACTTCGTGTATTTGAATTTTTTCTATCAACTTTTATTTTTTCAATTCAAATAGATCGTAGCGTACGTTATGAACTTGTTCGTTACTGATTCATAGTAGAACAGGGGAACTACTAACTATGATGCGAACTTAGAACTATCAAATTTCATTGAATGAATTCTCGAAATGAATGAATACGAACTATTTGCTATGTTATTTAATCAATCCATAACAAGTAATTCTATATGGCATACTAAATATTTCATCTGAAATTTTTATAAATGAACTATCCGTTTCCCGTGACAAACCGATGAAGAATGACAATGGCTTTAATCTATGATACAAAGCATAACCATCAACTTAAATAGCTTTTTCTTCAAAACGAATAAAAATGGAAATGGAATTGAATAATTACAAATAAATAACATGAAATATATGATAATCTTGAAGGTAAATGTAAAAGACAATGGTATGGTGCATAATGCTTTGAAGGGCTTTATTCACTGCTAAGATGAAAACTTCCAGTAGTTTTTGAAATTCATGTTCAAACAAAAGTTATAGCAAATATTATGATCCCGATCTTATGTATAGGTTCATGTTTCTACACCGAAATTAATAAACAGCTTACATATTGAAATTTCTGAATATTCCAGGGTGCTTCATAGGATTTTGAGAAAGATTATTCTGCGGATAAAAAATAAAAAAATGTTCTGAATTTCATAATCTTTTCTCTCTAGTGTTGAAGTTTATTAAAAAAATTTTTCGCATAAGCTTTGACAATAGTGCCTTCCATCGATCTGATTCATCTGTTGGGAACCTGCTCATAGTTCAAAACATGAGTACTATCTTACTTTTTAAATTTCCTATTCAAAATCAAACATCTATAATATAAAAATGAATTGCAAAATGTGTTGGTAAGCGCATAAATCAACAACGCCTGGACCAATATGGCCAATTCTTTTTTTGAAATGTTCGTTGAAGTACGGCGAGAAAAATTAGAATTATTGCTGAAAAACCCCTAAAAATAGCCCTTTTCTTTTTCCCATACAAATGATTTGTAACTAAAACGTAGTCAATTTGAGCTTTATTGCTATGGTATGAAGTTCATATTAAATTACAAGCACTCACTGTTGTCTAAGCAATGTAAGTGTGTTCAATATGCAAAGTAATGAAACTCCAACCTGCAACGTTTCGAAGAACTCTGCAATGGCAAAGGTTTTGCAGCAATGTAAATTGGTTGGCACATAAAAAATCTTTGGAGGTTTTAGACAGAACCTTAAAAGATCTGAGCAGGAGATTTTCGTCAAACATTGCCAGTGATTCCAGGATCAACGCCAGCTGATGAACTCAATGCATGTCTAAAGTCCTTAAATTCGTGGAAACATGTCAAAGTACTTCATTTAAGCAAGAATATGCGTGTCGAGTTGCGAAATGACCAATCTGGAAACATATTCTCTAAACAACTCATTGACATTGGTAATGGCAAATTTCCTATAGACATGTTGACTGGCTGCATTAACTTTCCACAAAGTTTTTGTCAGTCAACTCGATCAAAAGATGAACTTATTCAGAAGGTGTTTCCAGATGTTTCTTAAAATTACAGAAACCATGATTGGTTGAGCGAACGATCTATACTGGCTGCAAAAAACATAGATGTAACATATAAATCATAAAATATAAATTTCAAAATTCAAGAACAAATTACAGGCGAATTGACGATATATAAATCTGTTGATTCGGCTACTAATCAAGATGATGTAGTCAACTATCCACCGGAATTTTTATACTCGCTGAATTTGCCAGGATTGCCACCTCACAATCTTCAATTAAAGGTTGGATCGGTGGTTATAATGTTGCGAAATATCAACCAACCGCGTCTTTGCAACGGTACACGGTTAGCGATAAAAAAATTACTAAACAATGTAATAGAAGCAACTATACTCAAAGGAAAGTATAAAGGAGAAGATGTTCTCATACCGCGCATCCCAATGATTCCGACTGATGTGCCATTTGAGTTTAAACGACTACAGTTTCCAGTGCGGCTTGCTTTTGCTATGACTATAAACAAGTCCCAGGGGCAATCATTTAGTGTTTGTGGTATTAATCTAAAATCCCATGTTTCTCACATGCTCAATTATATGTTGCCTGTTCCCGTGTTGAAAAACCATCAGATTTGTTTATCTATGCGCCAGGTAATCAAACAAAAAACATCGTATACCACAAAGCACTACAATGATAATAATAATAATTATGATTCACTTGATTAACAATAAAGCGATTATGTACTTACTTTTAAATCCTTATATATGTTTTATTTAATTATTTTTTATTCACAACGCCCTATCACCAGGGTGACGGTTCTGTTCAGGAGAATTTTTTTAAATACGTAGGCACAAAAACTGCCACATTACAAATCTTTTTGACAAGACGGAGTCTGTCGGGTCAGCTAGTAGAAGATAAAAATCTTTGATATTTATGGATAATAAATAACATGGCAATAGTGTTGATTTGATGATCTTCAGAAATGTATATAATCATGGAATTTCGAGTATTGTGAAAGCGACTCTTTGTGTATGTTAAATTAAGTTATAAATAAAATTCAGAAATTATAATGTATTGCCCACTACTGAAATCACTTGGAATTCAGTATAATTTTCAGCTGAAATAATGTTTTGGATAAAAAATTATGTAACATTACCCGAGAGTCATAAATATGGTTTTTTTTCGTATATACTACACTTGAGAGCCTCAATCACAAACAAGATGCATAAACAAGTATCTCTGCAAATTATGGACTATCATAAAACAAATGCTTAATTTTTTTGTAATCTCGAACATAAATTGATTAACACAAATTCAAGCAAACAGTTTTTATGAATTAGTAATGCATGTTTTTCAGAAATATAGTGAATCCTCCAGTTTATCCACAATTTTTTATTTAATTTTGAAATCATTGCTCAACTTGAATTAAAAATTTTCAAAATTTAAGCCAAAATAGCATATGAATGGAAGTTCTCCTAAATTCTAACAAATTCGTTGAAGTATACTGTGAACCATTAAAGCAACGGTTTTTATCACTTTATATCTTACAAATATTTAATCACCAATATAACATTGATATATCACTTGTCAGACAGAGCTCTTTCCGCTGTATCATATTACAGATTTTTGGTTTTCAATAAATGAACTCAAATGGCGAACGTATTTGTTCAGCAACAACTTTAGGAGCTGAAAAATAATGAGTCACTACTGCCCAAAAATTCCATCATGCCTAAGTGCTCTAGATCATTCTGTCTGCACCAATCCAAAATTACATTCTGCAAGATGAAAAACCAGTTAAAATACGCCATATTTCAGACCAGACCAGCGTGATAAGTACTCGTTTATAAATATTTAGTGGTACATGAAGATAAATGGAAGAGAAGGGTGCCCAGATAAACCATAATTAGCGTGGTGTCATTTACACTTGTTATTCAAAATTAAAGTCCCTTACTTGCAGATATACATCTCCTGTTCTACCCCTCGCTTTTTTATATTAAAATAAACGTTCATCTTCGCGCAATCCACGAGGCAATTGTGTTGAAATTGGACAGGGAAAATTCGACCCTTTTTGTGCAGGTCATTTTCGTTAAGTGGTTTCAGAGCCATTTCGACACATTTCTGTTCACAATTTGAATTCAAAGTTGTAATTGAAATTTTGCAGAAATACTTATTGAAATCATTTAGTTCACTCAAGATATATTGTCATCAAAGCAAGGCTTGAAAATGTAGTCGGTGCTTTGTTTCTTGTTACAAAAGGTTACTGAAATGTTCAGTTCTTGAACCAAGGAAATTAATTATAATTTTATTTATTCTTAGTTCATTAATTTTATATATTTTTCTCGATGATCTCATAATATCAAATTGAATACCCAAATATTTTAGTTTTCCTGTTGTGCATGGGAATTATATCTGCCTAGTGAAGAATGTATTTCAATCAAATATTTTGGAGGGATAAATGTTCAAGTTGAATTATTGAAACAATCATAATTCAATTGGAAAAGTTAAACAAATCAGCATGAATAATAGATAAAAGAGAGAACTGGGTAGTTTTCTTGATGCTCTATGAGTGACTTTTGTACAACAATCTTGTGCACTTAATTCAGATGAAATATTGCGCCCTAAAAGAACATAACTCAGCGTAAAGTTAGCAACAGGAAACTTAAACTAATAAGTATTCAAAAACTGACATAGTGCAATTAATGTTCACTAAGGCACCCAATATCTGATATAGTTTCCATTAATTGATTATATATATATATTCTTTTGAACATTTTTGATGTTGATAAGGCAAGGGGAGTAGCTTCACCTAATTTTCTCAATATATCCCATGAACTCCTACTCGAATGTGTGATATTCATTTTTGATTTTTGCGGTTTGCAAGTATTGTCATGAGACACTAGGCAGAGATCAGGATTATAGCCTCTATTCCATAGAGAAGACTGAAAAGAAGGTACATCTTTTCGATCAAAAATCAAATAGAAATTATTATGATCCATCCAGTCAACTAAAGCTATTCCACTTCTATCATTATCATTATAAACCCACATTGCGTGGTGAGAATTGAAATCACCGCAATAAATTGAAGGATTAGGAAGATTTATTTCCAAATTTTTTGGCCAAATAGTATTTGGAGATTTATAAATATTAACGATAGAAGTATTACAAAATTTGAAAGAGATAAAGAAAACACCCTCAAATACGCCTTTTTGGATTAACTCGATATTGTGAACTGAGGATTTTTTAACATTTTATAGTTCCTCTTTCACGAAGATATTTTTCGGTATCCGCATGTGTCTCTTGAAGGAGAATAATCTCTACACCATAGTCCTTTGCTAATTTGGAAATATAATCACTCTAGTCCTTAGGAATATACCCTCTAAATTCAAATCCAATACACAAAATTTGTCGCCAATCTGCAAGGAGAATTCTGCGAATCGGGTCTTGCAGTCCAACTGACAATGTTTCAGATCTTCTGATGTTTGAAGTCTGTTGAGGAACCCATTCAAAGGGAAATCATCATCCATAGTTGGGGAAGGTTGTGATATAACACTTATTTAATTTAAAAAATTGCAGAGGAAAAATTATCAACTGACATTTATTATGACTGATGTTATAATTGATTCAAGTCCTTTCATGATTCCGCTAATTTTATTGAGCTCAGTTGCAGACTTCACAGGATTTGTGAAGCCCCCGATACCACTGGGTTCAACTCACTTATCGCCAAGTTAGCTTTATTTCGATTTCGAAAGCTATTAGTTATTACTGAATCCTTGAATGTACATTTAAAATTACACTTTGGAGAAAAAAATAAAACTGAAGTTTAAACACGAATCCTAGTGAATGCCAACGGATTATGAAATCATTCGTTATCAGAATGACCATTGAATATAATGGAAGCAAATACCCTATTATTTTTTCATTCAATGAATCTCAATTACTACCACAAAAGCAATGCATCAACCCTCCCACGCACTCTCTAACCAATTTCGTTACAAACAGACATGATACGCATCTTCAAACAAGATCAGAAGCTTGACACGTTGACGAATGAACCTTTGACACGATACCAATTTATGGAATTATCTTCGAAATGTTCGAGAACGAATTTCAACAATTACTTCCTCAGCATCTTCGTCCCTCTGTAGTAGACTGTTTTGTGAGCGCAGTCGGAGCACGCAGACCGTCCAACTTGAAATTAAACTCAGTTAAAAGAGAGCCAATTAGAAGTGGCAAGATAGGAGATTTATTTCCATGGCAACGAGTTGCCTGTCCTCCGGTGAAGGATTGCCGGTCATGTGACTACAACCCCCTGGGACGGGGCGAGGATGAGAATATGGAATGGGGCCGATTCGTTCAGGTCCTGGGCAATGTTGCCATGTTTATAGAATGTAAGAGAGAATTACGATTTCTCAATGAACAAATATAAAATTTCATATTTATTGTTTAAATTAACTTCGTTTGAACAAAGAAATAAAATGCATTTTAATGAAAAATAAATAATCGCAGTAGTTGGGTTACGACCATCTACTTGGTGGCACCTAGGAGGTTGGTGAATCAGAAACGATTGCCTTTCCTAGATAAGTATAAAGTTAGTTTGGGAGAGTACTTGTACATGAACAGAAACTAAACACAAGCAAAAATATGGATGAGAAACCAATGAATACGGGTGAATGTTTTCATTTCAATTTTTGCCATAAACTCATCATTAAATTGGGTGCAGCAAAATGGTTTAATGATACAGCAAACAAACACAACTTCAGAAGACAGAACTAAAGAAATGAATAACATGAAAACTCTCAAAAGGAATATACCAGAAAGATATTGGATGTAAGGACAACTAAGACTATACAGGGTGCTCGGCACATGGACCGTCAAATTTTTTTGGGGCGTTGGTAGGGTCATTTGCTACCTTTTCAGTCTTGGAACCTGGGTCCTTAGTATTACGGTTACGGAGGTATGATTTTTTTATTAGGTTTCACTAATTTACCCAAAATGTACCCTTCGAAGCCCCATAACTTTTTTTGCGTGTGCTTTTACATGCATTTTTTTTATTGTATTAAGTCTACATGAGTGTGTTTGAAAAAACGTATTTATTGTTACAGATAACACCACAGAATTAACACGTGGGCCTTTTATTAAAAAAAAAAATTATGAAAGTATGAAAACATCTCCACTCCTAATGAAATTAAAAAAAAAGTTACAGCTATTACAAACCTAGTTTTATTTTGAAATGTTCTTTGGTTTATAACGTTGCTAACCATATGTTATTTACGTAAGTCAATAAAAAAAATAATACTGCAAATATGGTTTTAGTCAGAGGAGTGAAGAAAGTCGCACCTAAATAAAAGTACGGATTTCGACACAACACAGCGAGCAAGGAAATTTTACCTGCCCGTTTTAGACGCGTGTGAATTATTATTACTATTTCTGTCCTTAGGTTGGATTGGGTTAGTAGCCGCTGACTTGACCCTACCGTCATTCGAGATTTAACTGTCTCTGCTGTTAAGTGTCTGTGCCGCGTTGTTCAGTTTTTTAAATTTGTATTTTTTTGTTTTTGTTACTTTTATCGACTTTTTGCTACTGTTGTTTTAATTTTGGTTGTTGATATGCCTAATTTCACCAACGCTGAGTATGCTGATATGGTGATGGCATATGGCTATATGCCATATTCCAAACCTACCATTTGCTCAGTTTGGCAACATGAAAATTTTTTATGCCCTCAGTGGACCAGCTCAATACGTTACAATCGACCAGCTATAAGTTTCAGATGCGACACTTTTCAATGTAAATAAAGGGGTCTATTCGTATATAGTCTAAGAAGGACAAAAAGAGACTAACTCATCAGAAACCCCAAAAAGATATGACGAAAAGATTTATATGGACAATCATAGAAAATCTTATATAATTTTTATTATTTCATGTGAATTTCAAACAGTTCTTGCTTCTATCAAAGCAAATTTACTTCGAGGTCAATATGATATATCTATAGAGTCGGATGAAAATCCTAAATAATCATTATATAATAAGACGAAAACAAAGTGCTGAATCTGGCAACATAGCAGAGACTTTTCTCTACGCTTCCTTCACCGAAAAGACGCGAAGGGGAAGCAACGAAATTCAGATGGATGACTAACTGATAAGAGTACTTTGGAATTCTGGGGAGTCTGGAGAATAGGAACTTTTTTTGAGCGTAATATACGACCCACTCAATTATGCGTAACGAAAAATTTGATTCTCATGCATGAACTAGGCCCCGATTCTCATAGCTCGAGTGATATATATATTCCACCTTCTTGTCGGGATTTTTATTCAGGCAAGAAGATTATTTACAGTATGATCCACTCACATCGGTAACTCATAACAAATTTTTTCGGAGGTACTGTGTAAATTATATACTTGTCTATATTTATTTTTAACTGTTTTTGAGTTATAGTGTTTTCTTGAAAAGTTGAAATCAAATGTGAAAGCCACCAATAGGACTGATTCGCTCAATATTCGAAATTTTAGTTCGAAATTTGGCATGGCCTGAAATAATAGTTTTAAATGCGAATCTTAGTTGTAAGTTATGCAGAGTAGTCAAAAAAATTGCCAATTGTCAACCCACAAATTGTGAAAAACTCGGTTTTAGCAAGCTAGACTGAGGAAGTCGAAAATTGGTTGTCTGGTTAGTTTGCTTTAAAAGACAAACAATTTTATTGGCGTGGTATCCACAAATTGCCAGAAAGATAGTCAAATTGTTTAGAAAACAATGGCCAATACCTTAAATGAAATGTTTTTTATTTTCCCATTAATAATTACTGTTTCTCACAAAAAACGTTCATTTCATACCGGTATACCTGATAAAATGAAAAAACATACTGGCTGTTTAATTTGAATAAACAGTTTTTCTAATCTTGAGAGTTGACAAATGGTAATTTTTTTTGACTACTCTGTATAACTGACAAGTAAGACTTAGAAATAGTGGCCCATATCAAACTACTATCTAAAGACATTCCAAAGTTCGAACTAAAATATCGAATATTGAGCAAAATATTGTTATTTTGTGAGTAAAATTTTAAACCGTTGAAGATATATCTATATATAGGAAAGTAATTTAAATCAATTTAATTTATTATGGAGAATTATAAAAAATAGGAATACGGATTGTTACATTTAAAATAAAAAAGTTATTGACAAATTTCCATACAACACAGGAAATTTGAAATTATACCAGAATTGTACATTGGATAACCTTATATTGCTCTACAAAATCTACCACCTTGGGAAACCCGATATACCTCAGTGATGTAAATAGTTTACAAATGGAATATACTAAAATAATAATAAAATAAATTATTACAATGACAAAACGATAGCACATTGATCCCCAGGGAATTTGAGTGCAAAAACAATAAAATTGCGAGTGTATATTATTTCATAACTGCAGGTCTTCTATCAAAGATTGGACTCTTTTAAATGATAAATTTATATCATAAATATTGAAGAATGCAACACAAATCAATTATACTTTTTGGCGCTCTTGTTCACCCGAACAGAGTGCCTATCATTTTGCCCGAATGTCTGTAATTTTGGAATATCGAGCCGATGAAGAATTCGTGGCGAAAGTTGAGTCTGTCCGGCCGGCCGTATCCTCTCCAGCATCGAAAAGGAATCAGCTAGAGTTTTCATATTTCCAGAATAGGTTAATTGTCCAAATATCTCGGTCAAGTTCGTTATTGGGCCAAATCCGTCGGATGGTTCAGTAGTTATGAGCATCTGAAATTTTGTTTTCAAAATAACTACTAGAATATCCATCCGATCGAGTTGATAGTTGGAATGTTATTGAGGGAGGCTGAAACGAAACGGCTTGCAAAACTTCGCAGAAATCGTCAAACTGGAAAATTTTTAAAAAATTCCCAAAAAAAATTTTTCAATACTCAATATCTCCTAAGACTTCATTTAGATTTAAATAAAAATCCGTATATATATTGAGGTTACCGATATCTTACTCATCCTCGAATTTCATTGTCGTAGCTTTCCCCCTTCTGAAGATATGATCATTTTTTTCATTTACTCAAGAGAAACATAGAAATGTCACAAAGTCCGAGCTTTGTCATTGAAAGATTTGCCATCACAAATCGATATTCGTTTGACAACTTGCGAACCTAGATATCAGTGTCAGTTGGCGTAATATCAATCAAAATTTTCATAGAATTCATAGAGGTAGAATTCGATGTCGATGACGTTGTCAAAATTCAGAAAAGCACAGACGTAATATTAATAAAAAATTTTTTTATCATAGAGAAAGAATTTGATGGCGTCAAAACTCAGAAAAGCAATGACGTAAGTTTTTAGGAGAAGCATAGAACAAAATTTGGTGAAAATTATGAGTAGTTATCTTCAAATTGAGATAAAGGTTTGTTTATTCATTAGGCTTTCATATTTACATCACATTGTCCCATAGTACGGAAAAAGACTATTGTTCGCCCGATCAGAGAGCTTATAGATTTGTTAAGGTTTGAATATTTACTCGCAAGTAGCTCAACAAGAACACCAAAGCAATCTGACCTCACGTCAGTGCTTTCTAAATTTTTAATATTGTATGGTATTTCGAGAAGCTTAAAGTTCCATAAATGAGAAAATTTTACTATTTCGTGCCTGGGCAATCCTCTTATACCCAAGCCCATAATTAACGAATTCCACATTTAGGACCCCCCAATGGGTACTGTAGCACGGAATATCAATTTGTGAATGTTTAAATGGTGTTTTCCCGTTTCTACGAACAGGTAGTTTATTCTCACATTAATTAAGCCGTTTCAATATGCATCGAGAGATATACGAGCTCCGACTTAGATCAATGTTAGAAGCGGTTTAAAATTTCCAACGAGTAGATGTGAATAACAATCATTTTGTGTAGACGAAAAAGACGTGCTTTATGTACAATCAGGAGGAGACTATACGTTCATTTGGTATTAATGAATTATGAGCTTGGAATAATTAAATAACAACGTTAATGATCACAGACATCTATTTTATACCTTGGGTATAATGACCATTATCATGAGGTGAACATTTTCTCCTTACTCTAAACAGTGAATCACTCAAATATCACAATTATACATCAGAAAAGATATAGTTTCTATCTCTAAATATCATTATCATTACAACGACAGCTGTTTCACCATAATACGGCATCTTAAGGTAATTACATTTCATCTGTCTGATTTTTGTGAGAAAGAAACAGATTTATATATACAGAAAAACGAGAGTGAATGAATATTATAGAATTCTATTACAGTTAAACTACCAATTTACTGTTTTCAAGTTACATGTTCAATGAATGTGACGAATCCCCATGTTTGTTCATTCAAAAGAGGAGTGCGGCTATGGTACCTGTTGATTTCAAGTGCTTCTAAGAGGGCCAATCTTGAAATTTTAATTTCCATATGTACTATTTGGTAGTTATTACATATTGAAATTATGCCTAAATTCCTTGAGACTATTCTCATGTGTGGACTTATAGGAACCAGATGTATTACGCTTCTGGTGTTCCAGGATCCTTTTCTTGAAAGTTTTTCCGGTTTGACCTATCTATATAAACTCCAGGGCCATCTGTATACAAGATAGTATATAGACACCGGATTTTTTGCCTCTTTCTGTTTTATTTCTGAATTTATTTCTGAAATATTCAACAATATTTTCTGATAATCCGTCCACATAAGACCAAGGCATATAATCTAGTATATCTGCCTCTTTCACAATTTAATAATGAATTAATGCCATTTTCTTTTGTTTGTTGTATACCAGTTTTTCTATCATTGATGAATCAAAATCGTTGTTTATGGCAATTAGTTTAATTATATTTAATTTAATAATAAATTTATCAGGACGCATCGGTACTTTTAGTACTCTATAAATAAAACTATTATACGCTGATATTTTAACTTATCGGATAATTAGATAGTACAGTCGCTAAAATCTAAACCTAAAAAAGTGTCAGCGTGAAATAATTTTACTCATAGACTAATAAAAGAACCGATTTGCCCATATTAAATTAAATGTAATTAAATCTTGAATGGTTGAGGACCTCACTTGATGGAAATCCATTTTCATTTAATTTGAATCTGAAAAATTTATTTCACCATTTTTATCTTCTTCATACAAGAAATTTATATGAGGTGAAAGCTTATCGATTAAGTTTTTTAGATTTCATCTATAAACTTTCACCTCATATAAATTTCACGTATGAAGGAGAAGAAAAATGGTAAAATGAATTTTTTAGATTCAACAATATCAAAATCAACAGTAAATACGATTTTGCAATATATAGCAAACAACCTACTCCGACAAAACGATCCATTCAAAGTCACATACATCATCCGTATTCACAAAAACTAGCAGCATTCAATAGCATGGTACATATACTAATCAAAACACCTATAAAGAAACAGAATTTTGACTGAGCTCAATACTATAAAACAAATCTCTGTCAATAATGGTTTCAAACCCGACATTGTGGACGAAATATTGCATAAATTCTTATTAAATCAAGATTTAACATTAATATACTCCAAAAACGAGAAAATAGAACCGAATAAATATATAACACTAAATTATACACAGGTAAAAAATTAGACTAGACTAGAAGTAGCAAATTTTTTGAAAAACTATAACTAATTTCAATATATCATTCAAAACCAACAATACTTTAAGTAATTTGATCAAAAATAATAAAGACAAATTAGATAAAAACAAAAAATCAGGAGTGTATAAGTTGAATTGTGGTTCATGCCAGAAAATATATATTGGACAAACAGGAAAGAACTTCGAGAAGAGGACTAAAGAAGATTCGAGTAGTTTCCTGTATAAAACACTGAACTCAATTTATGCGAACCATCTTTTAGACGAGGGAAATATGTTTGATTCAAACTACAAAATTTTGCTCATAGAAAACAAAGGCAGAAGACTTGATATTCTAGAAGCAATGGAAATTAACAGATAGAATAGGCGAAATATCTTACTTAATAACCAAACGGATGTCAACAGATCACCATAAAAATCCCAGAGGCATTTAGAATACCGTTCTCCCCTCTTCCATCTTGTGAAATATATAAGGAAGACCCAATTTTTTTTTGGAGTAGTTTAACATCTAACTCGCCTGAAGAAGCCAAGAATTTGGCGAAACAATTGTTGCAAATGTAGTGTTACAATATTGTTGAAACAGAATATATGTGAAAATTTTATAGATAAGCTTTTATTTGATCACATACAAATTAAATGCAATTAAACAAATTGTCATACACGACGAATTTGATTCATCAATGATAAAAAAAAATGGTATGCAACAAACAAAACAAATGATATTGAATCTTGTTCATTCAATTCTAACAGATAAACTAGATTATACAGGGTCTTTCACGAGGAACCTCACCCATATTTATACGGGAAACTACTGAACGTATTTTTATGAAATTCAGCACTTATAAGTATTTCACGATGCTGATGAAATCTAAAATATTTTCAAGGCATAAGCACCTCCGGTTTTTCCAGAAATGACTTCAACTTCCGTTTTTCAAATTACAACACCATTTTTTTATAGCAGAAATAGATTCCTTAGAAAATTTCATGTTATTTTGATGTAACATTTTTCAGTTTTGGTTGGAAAATTCTCTCTGAGCGGGAAAATTCTAAAAAAAATCGAAAATAGAGCTCCGCTGAAACAAGTATAATTTCGAGGTTTTTGGATGGAACATTTTCATTTTTGGGATTTTTCAAGATGTAAGATTGATGTATCCACTTTAAAAATATAAAATCGCGATTCATGATACAGGGGGTGAAAAAATCGCTTTCAAAGTTAGGGATGACAAAATCGTAAAAATCTATTTTTTCAAATTAGAACCCCATTTTTTTATGGCAGATATTGAATCTACGCTAAAAATAATGTGAGTGCATGCATCACACCCTTGCCCTAAAGTGGATATTTTCTGAGTTATTCACAAAAACGGTTTTTCGTCTTGAATTTTCAGCTATTTCTTTTCCTTCACGCCAAAAAGATGAAATTTTCAGGAACTGTTATTTGAACCATGCTGTAGATTTTTCACCCCTTCTTGAAACCAACTTCAAGTTACTATTAGGAGAACCATGGCAAACTCTCGCAGTTATAACTAGAGAAGATGCTCAAAGTTTTGACCGTTAATTTCTAGACATTTATTTATGCGTCTAAGGAATGCTTCGTGCGTTGCTCTTCTTATTTCATCGGGAGGAAGAGATCTGCAAAAGTGTCTACCAAATTGAATTTCAACACTGTGAATCTAAAAATCTGAACAAACCTGAACCCATTTCTGACTCGTTCTATGCAGTCCTCTTAATCAGTCAGGGAGTTGAGTAGACAATATTTTTAACCTACCCCAAACATAAAAGTCTAAAGGAGTTAAATCGGGAGAACGTGTTGTCCAAAGATGTGGACCATTGTTCGCCAACCATCGATCTTCAAATAGCCTGTATAGGATATTTGACACATTGAGTGAATTGTGTGGAGGCGCGCCATCTTGTTGATACCATAAGTCATTATGGTTCTGTACTAGCGTCTCAATTATTTGAGTCAATATGTCAGAATACCTATCTCCTAAGGGAGAACATTCTTTAAATAATGCAAACATGTGTAGTGTTCTATCTTAACAGTTAAAGTCCTATAATAAATGTGAACATCGAGAATTGCATTATTTTTGATGGCGCAAAAACATTGAAACTCAAGGTCTCTTGAAAGTTCCATTGTCTGAAGTGGTGGCTGTTCTCTTCATCCCAATAATGACTGTTATGCCTATTGAAAGAACCATTCTTTGTGAATTTAGATTCATCTATCCAAATTATACAGTCCAAAAAGTTTTCATTCTCTTGAAATCGAATCATCATAGCTTCGCAAAACTCTGTTATCCTGACGAAATCAGTTACCTTCAAATGCTGTACCCTATTGAATTTATATGGGTGCATTTTATGTTTTTTTGATATTCCCCAAACACTCGATTGAGATAATCCCAGAGCAATCTCGGCATCTTTGCGAGAATTTTGAGGATTCTCATGAAAATATGCAAGAACTGTAATTTCGTTGCTCTCATCTTCTACTACACTTTTTCTCTGTGTATAGTTGTATTAACGAAAGATCCGACATTTCTCAAGTTTGTCATGGTTCTGTTAATGGTATCTCTCGTTGGTCTGGGTCGTCAGGAAACCTCTCAATGAACAGTCGAATCGTTCTATCTACAACATTATTACATTCTCCATGAAGTAGAATGAGATTTAAATAATCTTCATTGGTAAAATTAGGCATAGTGATCGATTTTATATCTTAATACGAATTATCACCAAATTAATAGTAAACACAAAATGCTACTGAATAAAGAGGAATTTGGCAGATGTAATTAATGATATCTATCATTAAAAAAAGAATGTAAAACATGGTAAGTTTTTGCATGTGGTTCATAAGGAATTATTTATTTATCACTGGAGAGAAAACCGATGGCCGATTAATTGAAATAAAGGGTTTCCAATACAAATTCGAATCCAAATTCGCCATCTATTTAAGAACAACCTGCTACTTTTTTTCTCTTGCATATTAGGGTAGTAAAATCTAAAACATGGTTTAAGTAACAGTTCCAGAAAATTTCATCTTTTTGTCGTGAAGGGAAAAGAAATAGCTGAAAATTCACGACAAAAAAAAGTTTTTTGTGGATAACTCAGAAAATATCTACTTTAGGGCAAGGGTGTGATGCATACACTCACATTATTTTTAACGTAGATTCAATATATGCCATAAAAAATGGGGTTCTAATTTGAAAAAATTGATTTTTCACGATTTTGTTATCCCTAACTTTGAAAGCGTTTTTTCACCCCTGTATCATAAATCGCGATTTCGATTCTTAAAGTGGATACATCAATCTTACATCTTGAAAATCCCAAAATGAAAATTTTCCATCCAAAAACCTCGAAGTTATTCTTGTTTCAGCGGAGCTCTATTTTCGATTTTTTCGAATTTTCCCGCTCAGAGAGAATTCTCCAACCAAAACTGAAAAATGTTACATCAAAATAACTTGAAATTTTCTAAGGCATCTATTTCTGCAAAAAAAAAAATGGTGTTGTAATTTGAAAACGGAAGTTGACGTCATTTCCGGAATAACCGGAGGTGCTCATGCCATGAAAATATTTCAGATTTCATCAGCATCGTGAAATACTTATAAGTGCTGAATTTCATGAAAATACGTTCAGTAGTTTCAGTATAAATATGGGTGAGGTTCCTCGTGAAAGACCCTGTATAGCACCAATTATATCTTGTGATATTATATATAGTGATGAATTGTTTATTCAATAATTTTCATGGATTTTTCAATTGAAGCTCCATCTGAAATAACTGTCACAGAATACTGAATCATTATCATTCCTTCCAAGAATTCGGTATCCTTATACGTGGTCATAAACGTTTCATACGCGATAAATCAACGTCACGCTTCAGCGAAACGATTGATTTGCGACGTGCGTCACTGTCTACGTTATGAAAAGAACGGTGTCCCGTCGTCGCCCCGGCGCCCTAATAAAGAGGCCCGTACGTAGGAAACAATAGCGTCATAAAACATTTAGCGCGGTCCCATCAGATAAGGGCCAAGCGGGCCTCGCGCGCGTACGCGTAACTGACCACTGACAACTCGAATGCTGATTCTATGGTCGTAATTCATCTTGAATTGGAGGCACGCTTACCGTACGGACGTTTGTCGTTGATGAATAAATTTGCGGGAAGAAATTGTTGGGGTGTTTCTGTTATCAATTGTGTTTTGGCAGAAACCGCGATTCTTCACAGTTATCTTCATATATTGTGTTGTTCGGAAAGTCATTTCGTTTTTTTTGGTTCTTGCTGGCAAAAAACTCGTTCAGGTGGTTTTTGACATCTTCATTTGAGGTAAAGGTTTTATTACCATCCTAAAAATTTTGCAGGGACCGGAAGGCGCAGGCCTGGAGAATATGGTGGATGTTGCAGTACGTCCCATTCAAGCTGTAGAAGCTTTTGGCGAGTGACCAAACTTGTGTGAGGAGTTGCATTATCCTGGTGAAACACTACGCCCTTCCTGTTGATTAATTCGGGCCTCTTTTTTTAAGTGTATTGTGCGGCAAAAGCTCAAAAAAAAAAACGATTCCTTTGACATCCCATCAAACGGAGAGCTGTCACACTACTTCAAGAAAAGAAGGAAGAAAATATTATTGGTTTGTCAAGTTACAAATAAATCACTTCTTATTCTTGTTATGGTGGAAAATGTAGTGAAATTAAACTCAGGGTGGTGGGTAGAATGAAACTAACTAGTTGCTCTCTCTAATTATAATCTTGTCTTGTAGCTTTGTCAAATATCCTCTTAACGAGATAGGTCAGAACAACTGAAAATATTGGACTATATAAACTGACCGACAGATAGTACGAGTTTGGATTATTTATCGTAGACTGAATAAGCATAGGTTAATAAACGCTTAATGAAATTTATATCAACACAATTCATATGAACTCATTTGGCCAATTGTATTATAGACGTCTATAAGTACTTACAGTTCTGTTCCAAATGTGCAAATTAATATGATAGAAAGAATAAGGAGTCAAATTATTAATGTTGTGCTCGTAGAGTGTTTTCCAAGCCCTCGTAGTGGGTATTGATGGTGATTCAGCAAGTTGTAGGATACTTTCCAGAGCAAAGACAAAAGGGTTGCAGCAAAACCTTGTTATTAGGGTTGGTTGGTTGGTTGGTTGGTGGGCAGACTATGATGATCGACAGTGGGGACTGAGAAGTAGATCTACTTCCTCAAGTTGAACAGCTTACCGAAGAATCCAATAATAATGACTGAGTTGCAGGGATGGTGTCAGATAGGAGGAAATAAGAAGCCAAAGTTGGAGTGTGGCTTAATATAGAGATCTCCACCTTATGGAGTTATAACGAAGATTTATGTGAAAGTAGCTTTCAAATCCTCTCAAAGAGTAGTTTTGAATAAAATCAAATTATTCCCAAACTATAAACTAAATTTCAAATAAATTCTTCTTTGATTAGATCCGCAAATTGTTTCTGAGTTATTCACAAAAACTGTTTTTCGTCTTGAATTTTCAGTTCCTGAAAATTTCATCTTTTTGACGTGAAGGGTAAAGAAATAGCTGAAAATTAAAGACAAAAAACAGTTTTTTGTGGATAACTCAGAAAATATCTACTTTAGGGCAAGGGTGTGATGCATACACTCACATTATTTTTTAACGTAGATTCAATATCTGCCATAAAAAATGGGGTTCTAATTTGAAAAAATTGATTTTTCACGATTTTGTCATCCCTAACTTTAAAAGCGTTTTTTTCACCGCCTGTATCATAAATCGCGATTTCGATTTTTAAAGTGGATGATACATCAATCTTACATCTTGAAAAATCCCAAAAATGAAAATTTTCCATCCAAAAACCTCGAAGTTATTCTTGTTTCAGCGGAGCTCTATTTTCGATTTTTTTTCGAATTTTCCCGCTCAGAGAGAATTTTCCAACCAAAACTGAAAAATGTTACAGCAAAATAACTTGAAATTTTCTAAGGCATCTATTTCTGCAAAAAAAAAATGGTGTTGTAATTTGAAAAACGGAAGTTGACGTCATTTCCGGAAAAACCAGAGGTGCTCATGCCATGAAAATATTTCAGATTTCATCAGCATCGTGAAATAGTATAAGTGCTGAATTTCATGAAAATACGTTCAGTAGTTTCCCGTATAAATATATGTGAGGTTCCTCGTGAAAGACCCTGTATAGCGCCAATTCTATCTTGTAGTGATGAATTGTTTATTCAATAATTTTCTCATGGATTTTTCAAATGAAGCTCCATCTGAAATAACTGTCACAGAATACTGAATCATTATCATTCCTTCCAAGAATTCGGTATCCTTATACGTGGTCATAAACGTTTCATACGCGATAAATCAACGTCACGCTTCAGCGAAACGATTGATTTGCGACGTGCGTCACTGTCTACGTTATGAAAAGAACGGTGTCCTGTCGTCGCCCCGACGCCCTAATAAAGAGGCCCGTACGTAGGAAACAATAGCGTCATAAAACATTTAGCGCGGTCCCATCAGATAAGGGCCAAGCGGGCCTCGCGCGCGTACGCGTAACTGACCACTGACAACTCGAATGCTGATTCTATGGTCGTAATTCATCTTGAATTGGAGGCACGCTTACCGTACGGACGTTTGTCGTTGATGAATAAATTTGCGGGAAGAAATTGTTGGGGTGTTTCTGTTATCAATTGTGTTTTGGCAGAAACCGCGATTCTTCACAGTTATCTTCATATATTGTGTTGTGCGGAAAGTCATTTCGTTTTTTTTGGTTCTTGCTGGCAAAAAACTCGTTCAGGTGGTTTTTGACATCTTCATTTGAGGTAAAGGTTTTACCATCCTAAAAATTTTGCAGGGACCGGAAGGCGCAGGCCTGGAGAATATGGTGGATGTTGCAGTACGTCCCATTCAAGCTGTAAAAGCTTTTGGCGAGTGACCAAACTTGTGTGAGGACTCGCATTATCCTGGTGGAACACTACACCCTTCCTGTTGATTAATTCGGGCCTCTTTTCTTTAAGTGAATCATTCAATTTGTCCAGCTGATGACAATAGACTTCTGAATTAATCGTTGTATTGTGCGGCAAAAGCTCAAAACGATTCCTTTGACATCCCATCAAACGGAGAGCTGTCACACTTTTTTGATGAATGTTGGTTGACACGCTTTGAGCCGGTTCATATGTTTTGCCCATGACCTTTGTTTAACATTGTTGTATACAACCCATTTTCCCAATTAATAATCCGCTTCATCATTTTCTTGACGTTATGAGGAGCGAATCACATGCGTCAACGTGACGACACAAATTTAGTCTCGGGACATGGTGGCGTCAGACATCCAGCATCAAGTTTAAGCCCATGCCTTTCAAATGGCCATAAACAGTCGAATTCGATAAATTTAATCTCTCACTGATCTTCGTGTGGTTAATCGCAAATTTGCATCAAACTAGTGCCTTTATCGCATCTTTGTCAGCTTCGACCGGCCTTCCAGAACAGACTTGAAAATATTGGGACTATATTTAAACCTTGACCGACTAGTATACGTATTTTTCGAGTTTGGATTATTTACTTTCGAAAAAAGAACTTCTTAAGGCACAAATATAATTTTACTAAAGTGAGTTTAAATATACGAAAAATTTCAACAAAAATAAAAGAATAGACTGAATAAGCATAGGTTAATAAACGCTTAATGAAATTTATATCAACACAATTCATATGAACTCATTTGGCCAATTGTATTATAGACGTCTATAAGTACTTACAGTTCTGTTCCAAATGTGCAAATTAATATGATAGAAAGAATAAGGAGTCAAATTATTAATGTTGTGCTCGTAGAGTGTTTTCCAAGCCCTCGTAGTGGGTATTGATGGTGATTCAGCAAGTTGTAGGATACTTTCCAGAGCAAAGACAAAAGGGTTGCAGCAAAACCTTGTTATTAGGGTTGGTTGGTGGATTTGGTGGGCAGACTATGATGATCGACAGTGGGGACGAAGTAGATCTAGAGCATCACCTTTTTTTGGTGAATGTTGGCTTTTGACACGCTTTGAGCCGGTTCATATGTTTTGCTCCATGACCTCTTGCGTTTAACATTGTTGTATACAACCCATTTTTTGTCCCAATTAATAATCCGCTTCATCATTTTCTTGACGTTTGAGGAGCGAATCACACGCGTCAACGCGACGACACAAATTTAGCTCTGTAAGGACATGGGGCGCCCACACATCCAGCATCAAGTTTAAGCCCATGCCTTTCAAATGGCCATAAACAGTCGAATTCGACAAATTTAATCTCTCACTGATCTCTCGTGTGGTTAATCGCAAATTTGCATCAACTAGTGCCTTTATCGCATCTTTGTCAGCTTCGACCGGCCTTCCAGACCGTGGTGCATCTTCGACATCAAAATTGCGGGATCGAAATTTTGCAAACCAGTTCGGGCACTGGCGTACTGTTAACACGCCTTCTCCATACACATCCGTCAATTTTTTTCTGGCTTGGACAGCATTTTTACCTTTTCTGAAGTAAAAAAGTAAAATATGAGGGAAACGCTGCTTATTGCTCTCCATATTTAAAAGGGCACCAACCAAAAACTACTGTGTAGAATTAATAGAACTTTTTCACACACAAGCCTTGTAATATCAGCTCTCAAGACATATAATGGTTATGCGGCTTAAGTGTGAAGTTGGTTTCGAAAAAACTTAATTAAGTCCTCTGACGGGAAAAAACGAAATTACTTTCCGAACAACCTAATAAAATGATCAAGTTAAGCGAAGAGTAAAGGAATATCTAATATACGATATGAAAGATATATGAAAGATGAAGAAATTTTTCAGCAATACTCTTTTTACATCTATAATATAAAAAAAAATTCAGAAAGCACTGACATGAGGTCAGATTGCTTTGGCGCTCTTGTTGAGCTACTTGCGAGTAAATATTCAAACCTTAACAAATCTATAAGCTCTTTGATCGGGTGAACAATAGTCTTTTTCCGTACTATGGGACAATGTGATGCAAATATGAAAGCCTAATGAATAAACAAACCTTTATCTCAATTTGAAGATAACTACTCATAAATTTCACCAAATTTTGTTCTATTTTTCTCGTAAAAACTTACGTCATTGCTTTTTTGAGTTTTGACGCCATCAAATTCTTTCTCTATGATAAAAAATTTTTTGATTAATATTACGTCTGTGCTTTTCTGAATTTTGACAACGTCATCGACATCGAATTCTACCTCTATGAATTCTATGAAAATTTTGATCGATATTACGCCAACTGACACTGATATCTAGGTCCGCAAGTTGTCAAACGAATATCGATCTGTGATGGCAAATCTTTCAATGACAAAGCTCGGACTTCATGACATTTCTATTTTTCTCTTGAGTAAATGAAAAAAATGATCATATCTTCAGAAGGGGGAAAGCTACGACAATGCAATTTGGGGATGAGTAAGATATCGGTAACCTCAATATATACACGGATTTTTATTTAAATCTAAATGAAGTCTTAGGAGATATTGAGTATTGAAAATTTTTTTTTTGGGAATTTTTTAAAAATTTTCTAGCGTGACGATGTCTGCGAAATTTTGCAAGCCGTTTCGTTGCAGCCTCCCTCAATAAAATTCCAAGTATCAACTCGATCAAATGGATATTCTAGTAGTTATCGAGGAAACAAAATTTCAGGTGCTCATAACTACTGAACCATCCGACGGATTTGGCCCAATAACGAACTCGACCGAGATATTTGGACAATTAACCTATTCTGAAAATATGAAAAATCTAGCTGATTCCTTTCGGATGCTAGAGAGGATACGGCCGGCCGGCCGGACAGACTCAACTTTCGCCACGAATTCTTCATCAGGGAGTCGAACCCAATCGATTGAGACCATTTTCGGCCCGATATTCCAAAATTACAGACATTCGGGTGAACAAGAGCGCCAAAAATGAATCTCAAAATGTGTTGGTAAGCGCATAACTCAACAACGCCTGGACCAATTTGGCCAAATCTTTTTTTAAAATGTTCGTTGAAGTTCAAGGATGGTTCTTACGGCGATAATTAGAATTATTGCTGGAAAAACCCTAAAAATAGCCCTTTTCTTTTTCCCATACAAATGATATGTAACGAAAACGTAGTCAATTTGAGCTTTATTGCTATGGTATAAAGCTTTGAAAGAATTAATTCAAACAAATCTTTCAATGTTAAATGAACAACATAAGTATGTATTTGAAACTCTTATGAAAGTAACAAATGATGAAACTGGATAGATTTACTTCTTAGATGCACCTGGTGGTACAGGAAAAACTTTTTTGATTTCATTAATATTAGCAACAATTCACTCACAAAATAAAATTGCACTTGCACTAACTGCGTCGGGAATCGCAGCAACTTTGCTTGAAGGTGGTCGAACAGCCCATTCAGCACTAAAATTGCCATTAAATATGCAAAGCAATGAAACTCCAACCTGCAACGTTTCGAAGAACTCTGCAATGGCAAAGGTTTTGCAGCAATGTAAATCGATTGTTTGGGATGAATGCACGATGGCACATAAAAAATCTTTGGAGGCTTTAGACAGAACCTTAAAAGATCTACGGAGCAATAATAACCGATTTGGTGGTGCAATGATTTTATTAGCAGGAGATTTTCGTCAAACATTGCCAGTGATTCCACGATCAACGCCAGCTGATGAACTCAATGCATGTCTAAAGTCCTCCAATTTGTGGAAACATGTCAAAGTACTTCATTTAAGCAAGAATAACAATAACAATAACAATAACAACAATAACAATACTTTTTATTCTCAAAATCATTTCACAAAAAAAAGAAAGGAGAATACGTCATAAAAAACAATAAAGCTCAGGTTTTGAACGGAAATTCTAAGAATTCCTTAATTGAGTAAGGTTCCACATTAAGAACCAACTTAATAAGTTCACATTTGAAATGACTATATCGAACTAAACTGGTAACAGATTTAGGTATAACATTGAAAAGCCTAATGCACATATACTTCGTATTTCTTTCAGTCAATGCCATGTTATGTCTCGGAAAGTGGAAAGGAACAGTACGCCTTGTATTATTTTTATTTAAATGCTCCTCGAAATAGTGAGGATATTTTTTCAGGAAAAGTATACACTCCAAAATATACAATCCAGGAAACGTGAGTAATTTGTGGCCCATGAAATGACCTCTACACGAATCACGATATTTAAGCCCTATCATCGCCCTTAGGGCATATTTCTGAAGCACAAATAGCCTGGCGCATTCGGAGCTCCCACCCCAAACGATAACACCATACCTCAAAAGTGGTTCAAAATTCGCGAAGTAAAAAGTTCAGATCTCAAAACATAACGTTCTGCGTCCACTTCAATTTCCAAAGTACATAACATGATCACACCAGTTCATCATATTTAATACACCATTCAATTTCTTACAAAGTATGTCAACATGATCACACCAGTTCAAATTACAATCTATTTGAACTCCTAAAAACCTAGTAGATAACGTATAATTGACTGTTCGCTGATTTAATTCAAATTCATCAGGATAATTTTCCTGGGACCGAGTAGTTCTGAATATTACACATTCCGTTTTATCAACATTTAAAAATAGATGATTTTGATCACACCATTCACTCACTCTCTGAAAAACAGCCTGTGTCCTTTCAACAGCCGATTTTAAATTCTTGTTTCGCACCAGGGCATTCGCGTCATCAGCGAACAACAAAAGCTCTTGAGCAGACAGATCCGAGTGGGAAAAAACCGATGGTAGGTCGTTAATATAAATAACGAATAAGAGTGGCCCAAGGACACTACCCTGCGGAACTCCGACATTTAAAATTTTATCCCTGGACACATGAGTGTCATTTCCAGTGTCAATGCAAACCCGCTGCACCCTATCGCCAAGGTAACTACGCATGAGTGACAGCTGTGAATCCCTAATACCATAGGAACATCACTTCTCAAGAAGTATGTCATGGTTGACACTGTCGAAGGCCCTAGACAAGTCCAAAAAAGGCCAATAGGCACCTCCTCCCTCCAAAGCATCAACTATTTCACATGTTAGTTCATAAATAGCTGTGATGGTACTTCTTCCATGTAGATAGCCGTGTTGATTTTTATTCAACACATGAAATTTATGAAAAAAAAAAGTATCCTCACTACCAAAATCTTTTCAAATACCTTTGCAAATGCAGTTAATAAACTGATCGGGCGATAATTATGAACATCATCAAGGCTCCCTTTTTTATGGAGAGGTTTAACGAGACCTAATTTAAGAGAAGATGGAAATATGCCTTCACAGAAAGCACGATTTATTATGTGTGCCAGTGGCTTAGCAATCACATGAATGGACTGTTTTATGACCGATATTGGTATGTCATCATAACCAGAAGAGTCTGTGTTTTTCATCGCCATCACTGTCTTAATCAATTCATCCGGAGTTAGAGTAAAAAAATAGAATGATCTACTATTGTAATGAACACTTGAAGTGGCGGATGTTGAACGGGCACCGGAGCTACATGTCGATCCTAAGGAGGCACTAGCGAAATACTCATTGAAAGAATTAGCCAACTCATCAAAATTTTTAAAATTGTTGAAATTATGTTTTTTGTTGATACCTTTTTTGCCAGTTAATCTATTCACAATATTCCAAGATGTTTTGACCTTATTTTTACTACTAGAAATCAACTTTCGGAAGTATTCTTTGTTCATTTCTTGTAACGCCCTGTCATACGCAGATTTGACTCTATTGTACTGAATATTATACTCTGAATTATTTCGAGAAATGACGTACAGAACATCCAAGCGACTCTTTAGTTCCCTAACGTCAGATGTTAAGGGAATTCGATGCGACCGACCGTCCCCAACCCAAACAAAAGGAAATGAATCATCAAAACACCTCTTGTAGATTCCATGAAAACTATCCCATAACATGTTCACACCAGACGACGAATCAAATGCAATTTTGTCCCAGTCCACCAGTGATAACGAATCCACGAATGCCCTGGTGGTTAACTCGTTTCTAGAACGGATTTTTCTCTTTTTCTTTTTATTGCTATTATGAGAGCATAAGAAAAAAGATAGTAATTGAGCTGTATGATCCGAAATGTGTTCATTTGCCACAGTTGCTGTCGTTTCATCAGAAATGTTAGTTATAATATTATCTAAACATGTTGAACTATTTGATGTTATTCGTGTAGGCTCATTGATCATTAATTTTGCATTGAAACCACTAACAAGGGATATGAAGTTGTTCGCAAACTTATTTGTTGACAAAATATCTATATTAAAATCACCCGATATGATGAACTTGCAGGATTCCTCTGTTAATTTCTTTAAAATATAATAGAGTTTTTCGAAAAAAATTTCTAAGTGCGACGCTACACCCGAACTGGGACGATAAATACAAACGATGACGATTTTATGACAATCAATAAAAGATTCTACAGCAGAGCATTCAAACACATAAGGAATTGAAGAAGTCAGATCGGTCCGTTCTTTGACAGCGATCCCACTCCTACAATAAATCGCGCATCCTCCGTGGCAACCACTGTCACGGGAAAACAATGACACCAAATCATATCCACGTAAATTGTAAACAAATAATTCATGAGAATATTGGCGGTTTGACGCCTCTGGACTATTTTCTTTGGAGCTGGTCTATGCCAACAAGCCGACGACATTTTAATAGCTCAGAGATAACATTGAACTCAAAATAGTGGCCGTTTCGGCTGAAATGTGAGGCCGAGTCATCCAAAATTGGGTACAAAGAATCGACTGCAGCAAACGGCCGCGGTAGCCCCATATGAACGAAGTCGAGTTCGATTCATAAATGGTATGTTTGTACTTCAAGCCAATAATAAAGTTTTTGAAATATCTCAAAAAGTTTTTGTTGTATTTAGATTCAAAGTTGTCAAGTCCTTATTGGAAAACCTTTCATCACTGTAATATCTTTTATTTGTTGTTCGCTTGATGTGTCAAAAAAAGTGTTTTGATTGGTTGTTTTGACTAGGTTTTCAGCTTGAAGAAAGAATTTGATTCGGAAAATGATAAAACACAGAAATCAGAAAACTTTAATACCAACAGAAACAATAAGAAGCAGATGATGGAGTAGCTGTGAGAACATAAAGTAGAGACAGCTGCCGGTAAAATTAGTGACAACATTAATTCCATTGAATGCATCCATATGACACATAAATTGGTTAATTTCTCTATTAAAATTCAACAAATGTAAAGATATTCAATATTGAACAACTACTTTCATACAACTGAAATGAAAATACAAATTACATATCTAATTTTAAGGACGAGAAAATCGTGTGATTGAATCCCAAACAATTATGAGTAAACTAAGAATAAAGAATAATTGCAAACTAAATTCGAAAAAATTCAATAAAAACAGAATTATAATAAAAGTAGTTGCATTGGTCGAAACATAATAATAATAATAAAAATATCCAATCTTCAATAATTTTCTTATTCGTAATTTTCTATGTACAACTAAGGGAATTATTCAACTACATCAACCAACCCTCAATATTTCATTAATGACGTCATGGTGCCACGGCTTCGAAACATATCACTCATGTACCTTAAAATATGCAAATGTGCAACTCAAGTTTTTTAAAGTATTTATGAGCAAACCTTTTTATGCATCATATATCTGACATACACTATGATAGAAAGTATCTAGAAATTATCCTTTAAATTGAGTATTTTCAAGGATTTGAAGTGTTTAGATGTTGATAGGTCTATCCATAATTACTATGCCAAAAATGAGCGCGGTTTGTGAATTAGTTTGTTTACGACACCTACTTAGACCCATCGAACTCAGTGGTAGTCTACGAATGTCACTATGGAGAAAAATATCGAACAAAAAGTTTTTCCCAAGTTTTATGTTTTGAATGCAAATGATGCGAATGGTACAAAGCTTCTGAAAACGGTCGGGAGATCGTCAAAGATATAAAAAATATTTCCATGGCTGGAACAAGTGTATCGCTTTAAATGAAGCATATTTCGAAGGAGATTCGATAAACAAAACGTAATATTTTTGCAATTCATCCCAAATTTCGGGATACTTTTCTGTCACAGAGTATTAGAGATAATAATGTGTCGTCGGTGTCTCTAAAAATATATAACCGAAAAAATTTTTTTAAAACGAATCGAATAATTCAACACCACTCATTAGAAGGAGCCTCAAGGTCAACAAGTGACAGAAATGTTGAAAGACCGAACTGATGTCTACTTTCACTTCTATCAAGAATGTAGTGAGTGACCTCATAACTGTAGAGACCAGTTTTCTAAGTGTATGATGCTCTACTAAGCAAACTAATTTAGAACTAGTATTTTATTTTGTTTTTTGATTGGCCAATTTTTTATTTTGGAAATTCACATTTTTTTAATACTTCCAGAACCTCGAGGAATCAGGTGACATACCCCAGGGTCTTCCAGGAGTTTAGGCCGAGTTTTTCACCCATCAGCAATTGCAGTACTGGCAAATGGACAACATTATTCAGTACAGCTACAATCGGACAGTCTTGTAAAACTTGTAAAGTTCAATGTGATAATATGTAGCAACACATAAATGTGAATCAATCGATTATTTTTTAATTTTTTGAATCTGAACAAATTGTTCTAGTCAACGTCAAAAATGATTCATCTATAAGCAATCCGAAATGAAATGTTCGAAAGCAATCTTCTGTCTGCAAGTTTTTTCAACGTGCCATAAATGCTAAAACGATATACGTAAATTTGTAATCCTACTAATTATAAGGAAAGGAAATACAAATGTGAATTTATAATTATAGTTGATTGTGCACTATGTAAATAATATATATAAGAAATTTTCAAATGTGTATTACGGAAATTTATTTGGTTTAAAACTATGTATATAATAGCTACGTTTAACTTAACAAAATTATTTATAATTTCAAAATTCGTGCAATAATGAAGTGCAACTCAATAATTTGATAATATTGTTTTTATTATATATGGAATAGAGTTATTTACAAATTTCTGAAATTATGCGTATTATATATATATATGGGATATATGAAAACATATATTGATCCTATTATTACAAGATAAGCCCAAAAATACTGCATAAAATATTCTGTATAATAAACTCACTCAACTAGATTGAGCTTTGTGTAGAGCACCGCTTTGTATAATAGTGTATGAATCATGTAAAACGATGTAAAATATTTATGTATATATCATCGAATAAACCTCTGAAAGAATTTAAAACTAAAGACATTAGATTAGGCATTTAGCATAGGATTTATATGTTCTGTATAGTATCTCCTTTCTGATTTCATACGTCAGTTATTGTTTTCACTTGTTTATAGTGTGCACTTTTTTGATTCATTTAAAACATCTGGAACTTTTGTCTGAAAATTGAAGATCAGAATTTATGACGATATGCCACGGTAATTTTTATTCTTTATTATCAACTAATATCCAAAAGAAAGAATAATTTATAGAAACAATAATATTAATAACAATATGAAAGCTTGTTCTTCGCAGTGAAAAGGCAAAATCCAACTCTGTCGATTATAGTTCCTAATGCAAGGTTAATCAAATCATTGCGAAAAATTGTTTTTCGAAATGAGAAGGAGGTTGTAATATTTTATGAATTCTTTGAATCGATTTGACTAATTATAGCTTGTCTCTTCTATATATAAATATATATATATATTATGTTGAAAAATTCTGGATTTTTTTTTGTTTGGGAGAATACACAGAGTTATTCACACGAAAAGTCTTTATATTACACGAAAACAAAAATAGTTAAAGACACATTTCGAAGTTGTTTAAATTCAATGTATCAAAATTTATTTTCGGGAAATCTATGAAAAAAAAACATAATTGAAGAAAAGGTATCAAACATATAGATAGTGTAATGATATAAAATAAATTTTTGTAAACTTCATCAAATTTATCAAATCAAGTGGTAGAATATTTTGAAATTCGTAATATCGTTTTCTATTTAACTCTATAATTATAAGAGAAATAAAAAAAGTTTAGATTCCGAAGAAATATAAACATATTGTTTGTATTGGTGAATATTTTTGATTTTTAAATGTAATAGTTGAAGCACAAAACTTAGGGAGTTGATTAGAATTTTTTGTTTCTGAACTGCTCAAACTTCGCATAATTGAATTGATCATTTTTTGATGGAAATATTCTTAAATATCAAAAATGTGCTACCACTGCACCACTGAGTCTTATATTCCTAGTGATATCTATTTGACTAAATATTATAGTTTTGGTTTAAAAAATATCTACGTCATACTATATTTTTGAATGTAATAGTTCCACATACCTAAAGATTAACGAGAAGAAAAACAGTGTTTGGATGATTGTGGGTGAATATTATATCATCAAGAATATTCGTCATAGTAGTATTTAGGGATAGTTATAAGCACTCAACATTTTGAAATTTTTTTAATTACTTTTAATAATTTTTACTTAGTGAGAAAAATTATTGAAGCAACTCCATTAGAATCACGCTAGAAGAAAATGTTCGTTTTATACGTGTCCTTCAAATTTGTTGGCTGATGAAATATCGTTACACAAAAATTCTAATTTATGAGATTTTTGAACGAGAATATGTCATCCAGAAAAGCGAATTTTGAATTTTATATATTACTATGAATGAATACCCAAAGTAATCTCTGCGTATTCATTTATACAATTTTCAAATCTTCAAAGTGCATTTGTGAATTAGATGGTTAGCAGAAATTCAAAATTGTGAATTCACTTCGTTTGTATTCGAAAATGGATCATTCTCACAAGTTTGGAATAATCGAATTTATTTCCTCTTGGCTAGATATACATTATTCAAGTATGAAATTTATACCACATATTTTAGAAATACATAGTATATAAAGCACCTTTCTATTCGAGAAAATTATGTTACTAATTTTGAGAGTAACTAGCAGAATAAATTTATTTTGATCGATTTAACAATAAAAGGAGACTTGCATAATATCGTTATTTGTATTCCGAAACGTGAAGGGATAGTGAAAAAAGTTTGCGATGAAAGAAATCAAGAAATGTTATTACCTTTCTTATCGAATTTGATGGAAGAGATTCATGCGATGGCATATTCATATTCCATTAATTTTAATTTGATAAAAAAGTTTTGATTAATTTATGTCCAAACAATCTATATATTCTGATTGATGATTATTGAAATAATAGTTCAAATGACTTCCGTCCAAACCCAAATGAGTATATTAATTAAGCACCATCAAAGTGTTGATTTAGAATTTTAGTAGCACACTCTAAACAATACTCTAGGAATATTCTGTTATTTAAAACTCTTGCCCATATGTTGTACAGAAAAACCATGTTCCTTTGTAATTATCAAAAAATGTTTACACACGAGGGAGTCATTTCCAATGAAATTTCTCTATCGGAAAACGAAAGTACAAGAAAATGTATACGTTAGATTTAGGTTGAATAATATAGTTGCGATGCAGCAGTAAGTTTGGGCTAAAAAAATTTAAATTTATAGATCCCAAACATTGTAAATATGTACCGCTGTAAAATTCATAGGATAAGGATAAGATGTATACTGTTCATCTAGATTCCATTGTTTGTTTCCCTCTTGATTTGTATACGGACAATTTGTTTCTTTTTTGTTGCTCAAGATATTATATTTTAGTATCTACCATAATAAGGCTCCACAACCTCTCGTCGTCTGTGTGTGACTGTAATTTATTTTAATAAAAGTCATGTTCTCCAGTTGTCGGTGTATTCTTCAACTTTTACTTCATTTACTGGAGATCCATGGGGGGTTGTAAATCCTTATAAAATTGTGTAGCAAGGTTTTGTGAGCTATTCTACTTCTGAAACGACTTCTCATGTGCGAAGTTGAAAATGAGTTTTCTTGGTTTGCGGATGATGAATTGAGGGAACTCGAGGGATATATTATGCTTATGTCTTTTCATGTGGAGGTTCATATTAGTTTAGGCGATATACAAGGTGGACACAGTGCATACCGCTTTGACATATCGTCTTGGAGACTGTATTAAATTCATGCAAATATGCAATATCCATTGATTGGAAGAAATCGTTCTGGGATTGGATAAGGGATCCATAATAGACAACGTAGTGAGGGAGATTAGCGCATTCGCCAGTTCGTAATTACTGTGGATGCATTAAAACTTCCATATAGAATTGGATCCATCTCAAGCCTTTGGTTTCAAGATGATGATGTTTGAATTAAAGTCAAAATAGAATTCATATGACGTTAAGTAATCTTATAATTGACTCGTTCAGAAGAACTTTCAAATTATAACACTAAAACTATGAATATCACCAACCATTAGGTGTTTTTTTCAGTTTCAATTATAAACTAAAACGAGGTTAGATCATTTTTGCTACTCTGCTCCTAGCCGAGTCACCCGCTTATTTTCACCCTGAAGAGAGTGCTTATCAATTTTCCCTAATATTCCTTATATTTTCTAATATTCGGGCAAAACTGGTATCAAACTTTTTTTTGTATTGACTGATAAAGTGATGGTCAAACTCAAAAGATAACAACAGTTTAGCTTTACTGTTCTAACCATAACTTCATTCTTGTCCCGAAAGCTCGATATTTTTAGTCTGACGCACCGTCAAGAATTTTATATGAGGTGTCCAGAAGGGGTATTTGTAAGTTCAATAAAACAAAAAATATTTGTGAGCAATAAAAAAAATTATTGGGTATTATTAACATATAAATTGGAGAATTATTTGGAAATGATGATGTTATACGAATGACGACCGTTGTGTTGCTGGCACTATTCTAAACGGAAACGAAGATTCGCGATGACACGTTAACACAAGCTATTGATATTGCTGTCATTTCTGACCTGATATTTTACTTCAATTGAAGCAATGATGAATGTTTTTATTTACGACTAGTATTAGTCAATGTACGTGGCCCAACATCATTCCAACAGTTACGAACTGTTGATGGTGAATTGTGTGGATCCTACAGAGAAGCCTGTCAACGTTTGCAATTGCTTGAAAATGACGCTCATTGGGATCAAACTCTCAATGATGCTGTAATATCATCACACGCTCATCAAATACGAACATTGTTTTCTATAATCATATCTACATCAAACCCAATTGATTTGTGGATCAAGTACAAAGATTATATGTCTGATGATATTTTGTATCAAATACGAAATAGAATGGGAAATCCAAATATACAAATCAGTGAAGAAATTTACAATGAAGCATTGATTTCAATTGAGGACATGTGCTTGATAATGTCTAACAAACTATTAATTCAATTAGGCCTGACCGCGCCCAATCGTCCAATGCATGACGCTTTTAACCAAGAGTTGCATCGAGAAAAACTGTATGATCTCAACGCTTTGAAAGAATTGATTCAAACAAATCTTCCACTGTTAAATGAACAACAGAAATATGTATTTGAAACTCTTATGAAAGTAACAAATGATGAAACTGGAGGGATTTACTTCTTAGATGCACCTGGTGGTACAGGAAAAACTTTTTTGATTTCATTAATATTAGCAACAATTCGCTCACAAAATAAAATTGCACTTGCACTCGCTTCGTCGGGAATCGTAGCAACATGATCAACAATGAAGCGATTACTTACTTTTAAATCCTTATATATGTTTCATTTAATTGTTTTTTATTCACAACGCCCTATCACCAGGGTGACGGTTCTGTTCAGGAGAATTTTTTAAAATACGTAGGCACAAAAACTGCCACATTATAAATCTTTTTGACTGGACGAAGTCTGTCGGGTCAGCTAGTAATATATAAAATCACGTTCGCCTCATCTATAACGTTTTTTGCTATGCGTGTGATCTTTACCTACTTTTCAAGAATTTGCTTTAAGCCATTAAAAATATCCTTTTTTCAATTTAGCATCAAAAACCCACCCCATAGTGTGAATAGGGTTAATGAAGAAAGCTCAGAAAAAATAAGGAGCATAATTCTGCTTAGATATATTGAAAACATAATATTGTAATAATTATAACACTAACAACCTGTTGCAAAAATGACCAAGGAAGTAAAGTCATCTTCCTTGAAATCAGGTTGAAGTAAACAAACGCTGTCCTCCAAAACACGTGTAAATCATGTATTATTCATCCATGACTATCCCTCTTATTTGGGAGATCGTCCGGCTCAAAATTGTAAATTAACTATGATACTAACAAATTGAAATTGCATGGACAAAAATTTCAAAATATTCAGATCTCATAGATGAAAAATTGAACTTCAACCCCACGTAATCAATATAACATCAAGGCCAGAGATCAAAGACGTTCTTTATCTTATAGTGAACAGGAAGAACAAGCTGAAGATTAGAAACCAACTAAACATATGCTACAGTATCATTAGATCCATTATCACATACACGGCATCTATACGAATATAAGGCATCAACATCAGAAATATCCGGTCCATACAAAACATCTGCTCACGAGAGGTGTCAAACACATAAAAGCAGAAGATTACGAGATGCCACTAAAGAAAAAAAAACAGCAAATTGCGAGCTAGAGTCCTGTTTCACCAACTTGCTCACACAACCACAGATGCGATGGCAACCATTCCAAACTCCCTCTCTATTTGCAACATTTATCCCGCAGTGACTTACTCAAAAAAGACTTCTCAGAAGCCAGAAATTTGAAGGCGATAGTGAATGTTTGGAGAGTTACAACCTTGTGACTTCTTCAAAGAAGAAACCTTTGATACGCCTCTGAACTTTAGCGACTATGCCATCTCGGAACGTTGACCAAATTAGTTGAACTGGTGCCGAAAATTATATGCTCGGTAAACAGATAACCTCGGTGTCTTGACAGCTGGCTTTACGTTCATTCGTGCACTGTAGATTGCAAATTATTTTGTCTGTCGGTCTGAATAATGGCATTCAATCCCTAAAATAAGATCTTGAACTCACATATATATAATATAATCCCACAGTAGCTTTCCTCTTCAATTCAGTTACTAGATATTTCTATATTTTGTAACAATTCAGTTTTTATTTATCTGAAAATCAAGAAGAAGCCTTATTTGTCTTGACTTGAGGTTTCAAACCTAGTTTCTCAGTTTTCTATGCTCCAAGTGCCGGAGAGAGCTTGTTCGAATCACAAACTAAAGATAAATACGAGCACTGGAGGAAGATATTATTCTAACCCTGCACGAGTCCCATATTTTGGCCCCTGAGGAGAACATTTCAACCTTTGGATGGGGACAATTCCAAGTACTCTTTTGAAAACCTATCTTGAACTTGAATGAGGTTTGTATGAAGAAAACCTACCTGTTATTATGTTATAGTTCAGTAAATGGTCCATCTACCTCAAGCCCCAGAATTAAATAATTATCATCTACAAAGGGAAGTTTTTTGAGTCTATCGAAAAATTGGAAACCGAGCCATCTATAGTTCCTAAGATAGAGATAAGTATTTCTATTTGTTATTTTTAGTGGTATTATTACCTGGAAAGATTTTGGATCCTCAGGTTTTGTGATTTGTCAAATACCAAGAAGTGTTTTGTTGCTGGGATAACTAAGCCCCCTTTAGAGAATTGAGACTTGAGTCTTATGTTCATTATATGAAATGGCTAATTGTCTTGTTACAGAGTCAAAATTTTTATTTTTTAAGTGTATACTAGGTTCGGAAAAACATTTAACTGAACATATTTGATTGATCATCTTTTGAAAAGTTCAGGTTAAAGAGACGTCAACAATTTCACGTCCGATTAATAAAATATAACTTCTAGATCGTGCAGTTGTGAATACGTTGCGCTTAAACCTTTCCATTTCATAAATCCTGCTCCCACAACTATCCATCTCGACTAAAACACCCCCATTCGAGAAACAACCACCCATCTGACGCCTACGAGCCGTTTTATCATTCGTTCACTCGAACGAGGAAAAGCAATCAGCCCCGGTAAATAATAATTTTCACCGAGGTGCATGCTGAAACCGAACATATATTAAAGCTGCAATGAATCAGAGTTTCAGCTAAATCCACCTTGATGAATGTTTTTGGCTCCACGCCTGCATAAATCCTCAATGCATACCAATGAAGTATTCTAGGGATAGCCCCAATTGTCCCCACAGAATCCCATTCCCCTCTTTCTCTCCCATCCCGCGCTCTTCTCCTTAAGAAAGAGAAGAAGGGGTAGTGTTGTGACGTGTAGAGGATTTCGTTGGTCTGAAACTGTACAAAGGTATAATATTTTTCCTATTAGATATATTGCTGGATGCGCTTTTGTTTAGGGTTGCTGAATCCTATATTTTAATGGCAATATAACTGGAGGACGATTAACAAAATTGCGGATTTAGGGGACGGAACAAGACGTTCTTGGCGATGAGAATATCTGTCTGCATTGGTTGAAGAAAATATTTGTAAATTTCATTGAAATATTCGGTGAATCGTTCAATCTACGATCATTAAAAACTCCACCTTTAATGTTTTCCTGATGAACTTCTTATAAAGAGAGATATTATTATGGACAAGAATGCTAGAAGTCCAAGAACAGTTGTTGTACTGAATGGATGGTGAAAATACCTCAAATGTTCTTTGAATCGGTAAGAAAATGAAATATTGCCCATTTCAATTTTAATCTGAGAATATTGATCCTAAACAATACCAGTCTCCGTTGATATTTGGAACGAAGTTTCTTACGGCTGGCTTGGAGAAGATGCTGCGTGGCTGAAATGGAAAAATAAAAGATAGTAAAACCGTAAGAAAAAGTCCGTGAAATGAAACCGTTATATGAGACGTGCGCAGGCGCAACAGTCGTATACACAAGCGAGTAGTGTATAATACCTTTCTCTTTCCCCTTCTTTAATATGGATAAGCACGTGGCGAATATTTACATTAGAGATATATTTTACTCGTGAGAAGCCACGTTTGTTTTCATATAATTTGAAATCGTCAAAACAATAATAAATATAGTAACAATCCCGAGTGAACTAACAAGTGACTTTAACGCAAATGACTGTGATAATAGTGGAAAACAGTGCAAAAGAATTGAATATGTCAGTATTAGTTTAATAATCAGTAAACGTAATACGTTGTGCCCAAACAATCTTGCATTTTCTTCAAATTGAAAATGGCATTTCCATAACCAAGTTGAATTGTCGAACTCTAAAAAGATTGGATTTGTCGGATTTTGTAATTCGAAAAACTAATTTCTTACTTCTTTCCGAAACGTGGATGAGCAATGACCAACAGTTTATGCCTAATTTCAACTGAATTGTTCATTTCAAACGAGATTACGTACTTACAGGTGCAGATGCGCACAATAGCAATTACACTACTAACATTTTGAAACCAAATATGGACATAATATATTTATTTTTTATTCATTTACTTATTTATTTAGCAATACACCATTCGACTGCAGCGGCCTATTACAGAATGGGAAATTACAAGAGTTTACAAAAAGAAAATTATTGAACTTTAACAGTAAATTAATCAAAAAAATAATTTAAATATAATCAACACAAAGTGCAAGAAGAAAAAATAATAAATCACAATAAGAAAGATCACACCCTGATTTATCACACATTTTGTGAGCCCAAAATAGCCCTCCTTATGCTTGCCGGTTCGCACTCAAAAATATCCACGATATTTTCAAAAGACGTATAGTCATGACATATTCTGTACAGGGGCGAAAACTGAAGAACGTTAGATCGTGGGCAAAGTAGATAAAATGTTCTAATAGAACGTACGGGTAATCTAGGTACATGCACGAAGATTAGGCCCAGCCAGTACGGACAATCGATTAACGAGCACATTATATTTCGCAAAAATAAAACACCTAAATGGGTGCGACGAGGTTCTAGAGAATAAACCTGAAATCTTCTAGGTAAATTTTCGTGAGGTATACCACGCTTCGGATAAATAGCGTCAATTTTGAAACATAGATACTTCAGAAATCGTCTCTGTACATTCTCTAATCTATTGACATGTGCACTATACCCAGGGCTCCAAATTAGGCACCTGTACTCGAACCTTGACCTCACAAGTGCATTGAATGAAATAGAGTTCTGGTGTTCAGTAACCACTTTGAGTTCCTTAGGTTGAAGCCAAGTGTTTTGATGCTTCCTGAGGTGATTGATGGAACAAAACTAAGTCCACGATCGAAGAAGATTCCTAGGTCTTTAAATTCAACAACCTTATCAAGAACGCAGCCATTAATGTTATAAAGGAAATCTATTGTATTTCTTTTACGACTGAAGGACATTACGCTACATTATTGAACGTTCAGGGGAAGTAGGTTGCTCCAGCACCAACGGTTTAGCCTATCAATGTCACCCTGGAGGTCCCAACAATCCTCAACAGAGAGAATGCGACGATACAGTTTGAAGTCATCAACATAAAGAAGGAAGGAACAGGTCAGGTAACAACAGATATCAGTGATGAAGATTAAGAAAATGAGTGGACCCAATATAGACCCCTGAGGGTCACCTGAGGTAGCCTCAAAACAACCAGACCTAAAACCAAAACACTGAACATACAGATTTCTACAGAAAAGATTTTAAAAAATATAGAAAATCAAGATTTAACTCGAAAGAAGACAGCTTCTGGATAAGTATGCCATGATTCAATCTGTCAAATGCCTTCATGAAGTCCGTGTAGATGACATCAACTTGAGAAGACTCATCCAATGCGCTACCGATATACTGTGTTAAACAGGCCAAGCTGTTTACTGTTGATCGACCCTTGATGGATCCGTGCTGACAATTAGAAATTTTGCTCCTCACATGAACATATATGAAGTCGTAAAGTATTTTTTCGAAAACTTTGCTGAAGTTGATCAGAATCACAATTGGTCAATAGTTCTCAATATCGCTTCTTTTGGCTTTCTCGAACACTGAACTTACTCTAGCCTCTTTCCAGACAGTAGGAATATGATGTGTGGAAAGGGACAGTCTATAAATAATGGTGAGAGGTCTGACGAGGACAATCGCACAGTCCTTCAACAGAAAAGATGGAATTTTGTCAGGACCTGCTGTCATATTAGATTTGCAACTTTTGAGGTAAAATACTTGAGTTCAATGTCTTCCGTTATCTCCGGGATAGTCAGAGTTTGGGCGAAGGTGCTATCAGGTGAGCCATCAAGTCTGTCAAAATCAGTGGAGCTAATGAACTGTGAAAAAATGATGCAAAGGCATCGACTATGTTTTGGGGACCGGTAATGGAGTGACCCCTATAGTTCATCGATTCAGGAATGGAAGGATAGTTACGAAGGCTGTTCAAATATGCCCAAAAATCCTATGGATTGTCTGCTAGGTTGGCCTGAGCCTTTCTTGTGAAATTAGCGCGAGCCGAAGCTAATTGCCTTTTTACATTTCTACGAAGGTCTTTATGCTCCTTTAAGAAACCAATATTTTCTGATGACCTATATTTGCGTAGGTAAGAGCCTTTGGTTTTAAGACGAGTAATAATATTACTTGTGGAGTCATTTGTTCAGCTATATGTAAAACAAACAACGGAGTTGAAACTGTTATGGTTATAGTCTACATTTCACTAAATACAAAAATTGAAGATTTCATCCATCGAGCGCTGATGGAATATACTGATGAGTTTTCTGAAATACTTGATGGAAACTTCCATCACCTTCCGATAGTTTTATCTGGAGACTTCAATATCAATTTTGCAGATGAAAATTCAGAACCACTAAGAACATTTCTTATAAATTTTTAAAGGTCTAAATGGTGGTAGCAGGATCAAAAAACGGGAAAAACCTTCAACATAATTGCTGATTATTTATGTTTTTTTCACTTTTTGAGCTGTATTCATGTTTAATTGTTTGATGTTACACATTTTAGACTGTAATTATGACGTGTTGTCTTGCTTTGTCATTCCTGCTGTTTCATATATTTAAATGTTTGTTTTTTGGAATTTTTCAATATTTTCATATTTTTTTGTAGAGCCCTGAAGATGGAAAAATATATTTCCGAAACGTCGGCGAACTGACATAGTATCTTTTTCCCGTTTTTTGATCCTGCTACCATCATTTAATCCATTAAAAATACAATTTTGGATCACCAATTTGAATTTAAGAATTCCTTATAAAAATTTATATTACATATAAAAATAACAATCCAAGAGAATCGAAAACAAGAAATGGTACTGCTATTGTATGCTGTTTTTTCGAGGTATTCGCATAAAATAGAATCAGAAACATATGTATCATATTTCAGTTACCACAAGCCAATAGTTTCAGCAAAAGAATTTGATGACGAGACTGATTAATAAGAAATACTTATAATAATAATAATAAACTTTCCACGTCAATATTTTTGTTTCTATGTGATATTATGTTGTCAAACAAAAATAAGAGACATATTTTATTACTTTAATTGATAATTTGAAGTTTTTCAATTTTACGAAATGTCTTAAAATACTGAATTTCCTAGTTTTCATGAACTCAAATAAATACTAATCAGTAAAATTTAAGAGAAAATTCAATAAATTCTGCATAAAATTCAGCACGGTTTTTCTTTTGCAAATTGTGTCGATTCTACATGAGCTGAAGGAAATTCATTCCTTACTGGTGTCCCACGACACCACATCTTTTTTTTGCCATTCTCCGTTCGTCTTAAAATACACACATTAGATTAGGATCAACGGTATTTTTAGATATGAAGCACTACTAATTTGAGAATGTGCATTTCTCGAAAGAAACAAAATGTCACAATTCACTCTGTGCTTTTCTCGTTCAAATATTCCAATGGTAGCTGACAGAAAAAGAAGTTATACTATGCTCAACATTTACCCAATAAGAATAAAGTATCAGCTGTCAGAATCCTTTTATATTGAAAGATAGTCAATAAAAACAGAGAAGATGGAGCAACGTTACACAACTTTGAAGATTCCGGAATGCGGAGTCTAATGGACGCATTATCTTTACGATTACTAAAATAATTCTGCATTTGATATGATCAAGATACAATTATCTTGTTTGGAAGTTTGGGCGCTTTGTGCCATAATATATCATTTTTAAAATTATTTATTATTACTAGTAAAACACATGCGTATAAAGAATATCGGGCTAAATAAGTTAGAAATAATTTTAAAAATCAATTTATGACAATAGTATATAAATCATACTAATAGAACCGAGAAAGAAGCGTGGGGCGCTTGATATACGAAAATTATGCCCCTCGCTTCTTTGTCAATTTTATTTGTATGATTTAAATACTATTGTCATAAATTGATTTTTAAAACTATTTCTAACTTTCTAAGCCCGATATTCTTTATGTTTTTTTTAGTTTTTTTTTAAACAATATTTATTTCATATTTTATGGCCCTCTATCGAGTGCCACTATACAAGGTATTTTTTTTTGACTTCCTATATGTTGATATCATTTATGCTAGAGAGTATCAACCATCGATTTGAAATTAATCGAATTATCACAAAGCTTCGACAAATTCTTGTTGAAGAAAATGTGCTTGCTGGGAGGGTGATTTTAGATCAGCTTCAATCAGTGGAATCAGATTTTTTAGGGAACAACTGCAGTAGGTACGCTAGGATGGGGATAATTGCATCCATTAGACCAAACAAGAAAATTATAAAAACCATTTTGCAGGAAGAATTTGGTCGATAGTCATTTTATTAATTTTATTATCAATAAAGTTAAATTCTCGCTCTCTTCGGTCTAAAAGTCAGTTTTCTCAGAAAGCCAGTTTTGCGCGTGACTATTTTAATTATCTGAACGTCGAAAGATATCTAATGCTGATTAAGTATATTATGCAAAGTAATGATTTGATACAATTTTAATGGATACAATATTAATAATCTGTTATTTTTATAACAATAATAAATGATCTTCTTGAAACTTTAGTTCATTCTAGTTCTCGGGTTCTTCTTAAATACAGACATTTGATGAAATTCAACGGTATTCTCAGATACCTTACTGCTAATTTAATAATTAAATTCCTCAAATCACCATAATTTCACAATTAACTCACTGCTTTACCTAATCGAATCAACTATTCAAACGGAAGCTGACTTAAATAAAACTGATAACATGATTAATTCTGATGTCAAAATCATACCAGTATATCACCTGTCAGTATCTTTTTACGAGTCCATTGAAAGCTAGTCAATAAAGACCAAGGACTGGGAGATCGTAAAACTTCAAGCTAATGGACGTACTATCTTTACGATAAATGGAAATTTTGGAATTTCTGCAATTTTTAAATGAGATACAGGATGAGTCTTCGACCACTGCATAAATTTTAACCATAGGTTCTTGACATCAAAAAAAACATTTTTCTCCCATACCGTTTTTCCATATTCAACTGCATTAAAAAGTTATAAGCATTTTAAGTTTTCTCATTGGGCAAATACCCCTCTGTAGTCCAGTTTAGTTTGAATGAAAATTACCTTCCACAGCATCCATTACACTGGTCAACAGTGGTTTTGGTGCCGAAGATTTTGGAAGTGATTTCATATGAATTTGATGCCCTGAATTCAAATGTGCTATTAGTTTTTGCCTGTCAGCTCGAATTTTTAAGATATCAACATTTTTGTGAATTATATTTTATACTATTGTGAAAGAAAAACCGTGATTTGAAGAAACAAATTAATAAAGGAATTTTTATTATATTACACAGATATTATTCATTATATACTATAGAAAACAGAAAAAGTCATCATTTAAACCAATTACGCACTAAACATTTCGGAAACTTCTTTTGCGTGACATTCTTGAATGTATTTTAGAACAATTCCCTTTTGAAGACCAGCAGTAATCTGCCATCATGTGAGTATCCCATCTTCCTTGATAGCGATCCTCCATACATTTGATATCTTGGTGATATCTTTCACCTTGCTCCTCACTAATGTCGCCTAAATTATCAGAAAAACGGTCTAAGTGGCTGTGTAAATAGTGCACCTTGATGCTCAGGTTACACCCAAGTGATATAAAATTATTCAGCATCTCATTGACTAATTCAACACAGTTTTCAGCTTTGTGATCACCCAGAAAATTTTGGACAACTGAAACAAATGAATTCCAGGCATTTTGTTCAATCTCAATCATTGAATTTATGAAGTCAGGGTCTTTATTCAGCTGTCTCATTTGTGGGCCATCAAGTATTCCTGCTTTAATTTTTTCCTTACTCAGCTGAGGCATTTTTTCCCTATATATGCAAAGCATGATCCATTCTTATCAAGAGCCTTTACAAACTGCTTCATTAGAACCAGCAGGGGTGGAAACATGATTTTCTCTCGCGGAACTAAAGGATCATTGATGATATTCTTTCCCCCAACATCCATGTTTCCTCTTCTAGGCCACTCTTTTCTAACTCAGTGTTGCGTTTTGTCTCTGCTATCCCAGAGGCACAAGAAACAAGGATACTTGGTGTGGCCACTTTGCTGTCCAAGGAGAAAGTTTACCATTTTTAAGTCTACACAAATCACCCATTAGTGTTCATGATACTTTATTTTTTCCAAAACCAAAGCTATGTTGTCATATTGCTCTTTCATTTTCGTTGAGTGAGCAATTGGTATTGAGCCATATTTGTTCCTATTATGTAGAAGAACACATTTCAAACTTCGCTTTGAGCTGTCAATAAATAGGTGCCAATCATCCGGAAAATGTTCAGGAAGACCCATTTTCACCAAGAGTTCTCTAATAGCATGGCAAAATACAAGATTTTGTTCTTCAGAGAAAAAAGGTAGCAGATCTTGCTCCCTTGTGCGATAAAATGTAATTTTCGTTCCTGGTTCAATTTTTTTCTTTCAACCTGGAAGCTAGTAATTCAGAAGCTTCTTTTGAGATCTCTAGTGAGGTCATTTAACTCATCTTGGTTGAACCATTGGGGAATTGATGACATCGTTTCAAAATCACTGTCACCTTCAGTAGTGTCAGAATTCTGATCAGAGAGACATGTGTCCTCACAGAGTTCTGGTAGCTGCTGAAAAGTTGGAATTGGCACTTCTTCTGAGTGAGGAATAGGGCGTCTTGCAGACACTAAATCTGCATAAGTCCACTTGTTACGGTTATTTCGATTGATTTCAGTAATATTTACTAGGCAGAAATAACAGTAATCGAAGTGATTTTTTGGTTCTCTCCAAACCATTGGTACTAGGAATTTCAGACTTTTCCTTTTCCCGGTAGTCCACTCTCGTAAATGCTCTGTACAAGTTTGACAGACAATATGTGGAGCCAAGGTTTTATCCTGATCTCCAAGCTTAACACCAAAATATCCAAGATAAGCCCTCTTTACAAAGTCACTAATAGTTTTTCTGTTTTCCAAGAACGTGTATTCTCCGCATATGTAGCAAAAATATCAGGATGATGTACACAGCTTCTTCTACTTGAACTCAAATCTATTCAACAACACAAATACAACAATTCACATAAACAATCTACTTTTTAGATTTACTTTTCAACAACTCGTTACTAAAGAGAAATTACATGACGCGAAGTTCTGTCTATCTGCACCGCGGGAATTCACGAACTAACCTCAACTCTCAACTGCAGTTGAAGTTCACTTCAGATTGGACAGCTCCATATATCGTATTTCTATGGAACTAACTGGATGACACTGAATAGGATTAAATCCCACTTGTTAACAGTTTGTCAGCCAATCAGTTATATATCTCATATTGTTAGTCTTCTATTTGTAATGAATGAATTAAAATAATAATTATATTAAATATTATTATTTTAAATTCAGTTTGTTACAAATGAAGACTGACAATAAGGAAAATATACAAAAATCTATCTCTTGTATAAATTTTACAACACTCATACTTGAAAGTATTAAATAGGAAAAAACATTGATAGATAAGTGAATTTATCTAAAAATCTAGAGCTGATACAGAAAAACTGATCATATTCGTTAAAATTATTACGTCACGACTTATTCAAAAACTCATTTGATATCCCTAAAAAGTATCCTTCTCACAAAAAAAACAATTTATATTATGTTTTCCTATATTCTTAATTACAGCTTCCTTACGACGTTCGTCTCCAACCCCTCTCAGCGTCGACTTCGCCACCCACCAGGGGGTTGGTGGATCTGCGGTAAGGGACGCAATCAGCCGCCTGACGTCGATGAAAGATGGAGCCACCAGGTGTTGCATAAAGCATTGCGCGTCGACGGGATGATTTAGCTATCTTATTTAGATTTTTTTTTAATTTCTCTTCCCGATGAGGGTGAGCTTTTATCTCATCGAATTATAATTGAAAACTGGGGTGGATAGGGATAATAAATTAGTATTCGAACGCTTGTGGTTTTCTTGGCGAACGATAGGAAGATGCTTATGAAATTGCAGATAGAGCAAACAGGGAAATGGTGATGAAAATTTACAGATAAAATTGAGTAAGAAAGTATTTCACTAACTGACAAATATTTCTATAACTTAAATCATTAAATAATTATTCATCTTAAGAATTAAATGGAACTCTATATTTTTTGATTGATGAAAAGTATACTAACTGACAAGGAAACTGCAATCAATACCCAGAAGGAGCTACCTAATTTATTTTTGTGAAAGATAGATAGTATAGCAAATAGTAAATGATAAAAGTTTGGAGAAAGAATCGTGAAGGTTTTTCATGTCAACATTTTTATTTGTTTCACTGTAAAAAATAGTTCCTCATCTCAAACCATATTAATTTGTCTCAAGTACTCCGTACGTTTGAATACAGCCAAATGCATAAAGTCCTTGACCCTACCGCCCTCTACGGTTGAGAATGGCGTTTACCCTAAATAAAAGTTTCTTGAGCTAAGAAACTGATTAGTTTCAACCAAGCTCAGAGTTATTGACTCAGGTGGTAAAAAAATTTGATCCAACGGTAATATTAATTAGTATGTAACTATTGATACTTTTCGTAGAATAAAAATTTTGGTTTCATGTAAATAAATATTACATTTCACTGAAACTCGATTTGTAGTTGATTTGAAGGATCTTAGTTGAATGGGTCGAGAATTCAGTCGATAAAAATGATAGTATCTCTTATGTCAAGTGAAAGTTTCTTGGGTTAAGAAACTGATTGATTTGAGCTAAATTGAAGGGTTTTTGACACTAGCAAAGGAATAATTTGATAAAACAAAAAAAAAAACATTTGTATGTAATCATTATTTTTCTTCACAGAACAATAATTTCTCTTTTATATTAATAAATACCGGAATACCGCGGCAGACCATGAATATTGTACGGAATGGGAAAGGCGTCTAGAGTTTCGTTGGAAGTTGCAGAGAGGGAGCGAGTATACCTCAAGCGTCAACCGTCTGCTTTTCAAGACACGTCGTAAAGACAACCGTTCCCATCACGTCGGGGTCACCAATGTAGAATCGAAGGAATTTATCCCTACTTATGCGTTTCGTCCCTGGCGCACACATTTGGACTCATCAGTAAGGCTTGTGTGCGCCATGCCATAGACGCAGTGGTTAGAAGTTTTGAGGGAGCCGCCGGGAGTTGAACCCGGCACCTAGTACCTAATCGGTGTGAAACTTGAGCGCAAACCTCTAGGCTACCGAAGCGCTGTGAATTAAGCTATGCGTGGCTATATAGAGTGCCGCCAATAGATCCCTATACACTACCCTGCCGCTACAATAGCTATAGTCCAGGTAGTGGGTTATCATCTCATCCCTGTCATCATCCAATACCAGATCACCCGGTTCTCCACCAACACAAAGATATTTGGTTTTCTCTAAGTTGACATTTAAGGCCCACTTCTCGTATTCTTTAATTAGCTTGCGCATCATGTACCTATTCCATGTCATCTTTATCACCGAATACAACAATATTGTGAGTAAAATGCACAAATAATTGCATTTAAATGGGATATATTTAATATAAAAGAGATAGAGTTTTGATTTAATTGCAGCCAATATAAAAAAATTGCTACAATTAATTCGTTTTATTAAATCAATTACGCAATATTTTTTTACAAATGTCACTTCATATTGCAACAATTATATGTTCAATTTTATTCAAATATTTATAGTTTTCTTCAAGTAAATGAGGCGAATAATATAATCTCACGAGATTCTTGTCTCAAGAAACTGTAGTCGTTGCATCAACTGACAGAATTTACGACAACCGTACCTTCGTTCTATTGAACAAATAAAAATGAAACGAACGAATGGTTTCGTTAAAACCTATTTAGAATAATGTATTTGTATCAATCAATTATGGATATTGAGACAAGTGCATAAACAATTTCTTGTAATTGTATGTTTATGTTGAATCAGTTGTTTCTTTCTTTTCGCTGAAATGTGAAAAGTTTCAAGCGAATGCTTTAGCTGTTCTCTATAATCAACTAGGTTGTTTTAATCAAGAAAAATAGTTCATTTGGAGTAATCAATTTTAGATTAATTCAAATTAAAATGGTTTGATTGAAAAAAATTCTCAAACTCCTGAGGAGTTTGAGCGCAGAATTTTATTTTTACAGTGTTCTCATTCGTACACGTCAGTTTCCAAAAGCACAATATTAATCAAGAAACCTTATTTTATCAAATCACTAACTTGTAAAACTGACAGTTAACTTTTTACAAGTTAGTAGATTTATTTACATTACAAAATTTTGTTTTATGGTCATATATGTTGAAAATCATGGTACAACTATTTTTGTTTTGCCAGTTTTTGAAGTCGTCGTATTCTCGCTCGTACCTTGAAGCTGATTTTGCAGGTAATGAACTTGCTACACTGCTGGCTGCCTCAATAATCTCTTTTGGTACATTTCTTTGAGCCTGCGGCTCGTCAGTTATATCCTCCATTCGCCAGTAAAAACCCTCCTACCTTGCTATTAATGTTATATACTATTTGCTACTTGAACACTGTAATCGTTTTTTGCAAATTTGTCAAATTTTACAGTACCTAAGCTGTTTGATGTTTAGTTGTAGTTAAAATGCTTAGAGCACTTGTGTGCGGAATGTATGGTCATTTCTTGAAATAGCTAACCATACGAACAGGAATCCAACTATTGTTATGAGATTTTGTCAAGCTTGGTTTAATAATGCCCGAAATCGAAAGCAAAGTACTAACCTGACGTCGAAGGGCACGAACCAAGTTCAAGAACGACGTCTAAGGCTTAGGGCTATTACCGTTTTGTCTTAACTCGATCTTTGACAAATGAATGGTTAAGAGAACGAGGCCATTATGGAACTATCCGAACGATTTAACGCCCGATAAGTTTTTTCTGACTGCAGCATTATCGACCCCATCTTGTCATCTCTGAAGGTTGAGATTCTCTGACAACAATTACAGTTTTGACGAGAACGTCAGCATTGAAATGTGGAATGGTATCAGGTCGTCTTTTCTGATAAATCTCGATTCTCCTTGGGCACACATGTTAGACGATTTTAGGAGAAAAGGTATGAACCTCAGTTTGATATTGAGCCTAATGTACACCGGAAGATAGCGTTATGGTATGTGGCGCCATTCTACATAAGTAAGTTACCTTAAGACTTTATTCTAGGTAACATGTGAGGCCATATACTGTCTTTTACCTCAACCGGCCCTAGAATCCAATATTTAAGGAAGATAACGTAACCTCATATTGCCCATCTGAAATTTTTGGTATGGCCGCCCAGTTTCCCTTATATTTCACTCATAGAGCTTGGTTGAGACATCAAGTGTAGATGGCTTGGCAATTTTTCCCAGAGTCTTCGGACTTTGCCAGCCCTGAAACATGACCTATACGAAGTTTCGACAGTATGCTTCAGAAAAAGAAAGTCCTTTTATTGCATTGATGCCTAGACACAAACTCAAATTTAAGGCACGTCTGAGCTGAGTCTGTCTCAGACATAAAACGGTACAAGTAGGCATAAGAAGAGTTGTGGGTACTTTCGGTTCAATCTAAATTATACAGGGTGCGGCAAGAGCCAGTTTACAGTTCTGCATATGAAAGAAAAAAATTTAGAAAGCACTGACGTGAGGTCAGATTGCTTTAGCGCTCTTGTTGAGCTACTTGCGAGTAAATATTCAAACCATAACAAAACTATAAGCACTCTGATCACGTGAACAATAGTATTTTCCCGTACTATGGGACAATGTGATGCAAATATGAACGCCTAATGAATGAATAAACCTATATCTCAAATTAAAAATAACTACTCATAATTTTCCCCAAGTTTTGTTCGATGCTATAATTCCCTTTTCCTAAAAACTTATGTCAGTGCTTTTCTGAATTTTGACAACGTATATTATTTCAGCCACCGAGGTTGAATTCTATCTCTATGATTTCCCGTTATGAAAAATTTTGATTATTATTACGCAAACTGACACTGATTAATGAGCCCGGCATTTGTCAATCGAATATCGATCTGTGATGGCCATCGTTCAAAGAAAATCATCGGGACGTATGTCATTTCTCTTTTCTCTTGAGTAAATTAAAAAAATGCTCATATCTTTAGATGGAAAAGAGCTACGACAATGAAATTTGAGGATGAGTTAGATATCGAGCACCTCAATATATTTTTATTGAATTTTTATTGAAATCCGATAAATATCTTCTGAGATAGTGAGGATTAAAAAAATGTTTTTTGGGAATTTTTTAAAAATTTTCTAGCTTGACGATTCCTGCGAAATTTTGCGAGCTGTTTTGTTGCAGCCTATCTCAGCAATATTTCAAGTATCAATTTGATCGGATGGATATTCTAGTAGTTATTGAGGAAACAAAATTTCAGATGCTCATAACAACTGAACTATCCGACGGATTTAGCCCAATAACGAACTTGACCGAGATATTTGGACAAATAACCTATTCTGAAAATATGAAAGCTCTAGCTTATTTCTTCTGGATGTTAGAGAGGATACGGCCGGCCGGACAGACTCAACTTTCGCCACGAATTCTTCATCAGGGAGTCGAACCCAATCGAGTGAGACCATTTTCGGTTCGATATTCCAAAATTACAGACATTCGGTCAAAATGATAGGCATTCTGTTCGGGTGAACAAGAGCGCCAAAAATGCAAAAATAATTGCAAATAAATTTATATTCGAGTAAAATATAACCTCAATAATTACTTGTGTCCTCACATTCTATGTTCAAATTGTTTCCCCCACTCTTCAACACATTCGGCATCGTTTAGTCATGGTAAAACATATTTTACGAAAAAATTAGCAGGGCGACCTGAACGGGGCGTGTCGACTACGAAGCCAGTACTTACGAATTCACGATACAATTTATGCATTTGTCAGGTGGGAACTTGCTTATTTGGAAATCGCTGGCGAAAATTTCAGCCTCATCTCCGTAAAGTTTTACTTCTTGTGAGCAAACAAACACGTTATTCTTTCATGTACTTTACTCACGCAGCTATGGCAACGAACGCAGTGTAAACGTTCACAACAACACAACTACACACGGACAACTCAACTCGCTACGTTTCAGCCGCCTCCTTCCGCCTTGGCCGAAAATACGCGCTAACGTGAATACCAGACAGTGTACACTGATTTTTGCCGATTTTTGTATTATAAACAAAAAAATGTGAACTCTAGGGATTTTGCTCCATCGCACTCACTTGAGCCAAACTCCATAAATATTCGCCTTTTCGTTGAAAAGACGTTATTTCATATTTTAACCAAACAGGGTACAGAATTTAAAGTTTTTGACGCAACACTAGTTCATACATATTTCAATGACAGTTGACACGAAACATATACCAGCCTTCCAAAAACAATAGAATAACGCTCAATAAATAACAATTGCCATGCGGAAAATTTCAAAATTGCAATTATTCCCGCGTAAACATATATCACTACCAGTTGAACCGCATAACGAAATAATTTTCGACCTACGTCCAACGAGTCGCATGTTGTGAATAAACAAACCTCTACCGAAAAGTAATCAGTGGCGTGGGCCATGCATCATTCGAATTGTGATTAGTGGTTGCATCTGTTATTTACCGTCTTTATAATGCATCTGATTAGTTTTAATAATGCAGAATTCATTAGCTTCGCCTGATTCGATGTTTAAAATTTATTGATGATTAAAACTTACCGGGGTTAATATTTTTATAGAGAGCTGAGTGAAATGATACCTCGAAACAATTTTCGAATGAGACATATTGGATTGGAAAGCACCGACGTGAAACCAGAAACATTTACGCGCTTGTTTTAAATTCTCTTTTGCCTTGCTTAAAAAGGTTATGCCACTTGAAAGCCATAGTTTTACCAGTACAAGAGTCTGCGTAAACGAATGTCATCTCTTTCAATATGGCTTGGACTGATTTCCTTGCTTGGTAAGGATCTTAATGAAAGCGAGGAATTCGATTTTCTCCATATTTAACAATTCCTTCCCGATTGACATTTTTGAGCGACTATAGTTCAAAGACCTATATCCTAATATGGATAAAACTTGGAATATACTAATAAAGAGTAACTCAATTTGTAAAAATATTGAGTACCCCCACTAATCAACTTTCCATCCAATCCGCGAACTTAAAAGCTCCCCCTCGTGGTGAGTGTTCGTAGGCAATAAATTGAAAAATGGATTTCTGGTCCAGCTTTTTCCTGAATCCAATATATACCACATTAAATATATCGCTGAAATATCTGATAATCTTGAAGGTTATGTAGAAAGATAAGGGTTAAAGAGCTATATTCACTCCCAAAATGAATACGTCTAGTACTTTGAGATATTTAATTCAAAAGACAACTTATAGCAAATAAAGGGTCATTCATTCAAATGTGACGCCTAGACGTCATCACTATATAATTTTTCTACGTGACATCTTTTCAAATTACATAAGTGTTTTATTAGAATGTAGTACAGTTTTAACCATGGCATGTACACATTGCAATAACGCGTTTACATCATTCAGAGTTATTATGAAAATGGGCGATCTTTGAAAAATTCCCATCGCATAATTCGTGATTTATTTGGTGTAAATAATCGGCCAAATCAATGTTAAATCCAAAGATTAGTGAGAAAATTCGAAGAAACTGGTTGTGTTACTGATAAACCAAAAAGTTGAGACCAAAAATTGTACTGTGTAATTATGTAACATTCTCCAAGAAAGCATTAAATATGTGTTTTTATCATAAATATTACAATTTATCAAGAACAGGGTGCATAAATAAGTATGTTTCCACAATTTTATGGACTAAATAAAACCAAAGCTGAATCTTTCGTGTAATCTCTAAAGTAATCCAGTGGTGGTTTAGGCCAATTTAGAACCTTAAATCGCTTATAACTTTGCAACGGGACAGAATAAGAAGAAATGTAAAAAAAAATGTTTCTATTCGATTCAAAAATCTGTATTTAAAAAAAACGAAGTGGCGTAATTCTACACAAGTTTCATCATACGTGTGTTTCCTTTTCAAACCAATAAAATGTGAGCAGATGCAACAATCCCAACCACAAATACGATAAAGTCATAATTCCTTCCACTGGAAAATAATCGCCAATTTTATGGCTGCGATATAACAACGAAAACGCTTTTCCGAATGTTCTTCACGCATGCCTTTACGTGTGCAGGTCTACACCTCCAACCCTCCCAACCTCCAACCCTCCGTCATCCCCCATACCTACCCTCTGCGAACCCCCAGTCCGTGACACCGCATACGCAACGAGCACGCACAACTCTGAAAAATGTCAATTTGTTCTTCATTAATTCCGGCGATATTACATCTGACAACGTCGTAAATTCATAGGATGGTCCGTAATGAGTTCGTGATGCACCCATTTATCATCCCCTTGCCGAGGATTTATCCGGTGGAGCGTGTTGATTTTTCGTGCGAAGTCTTGACAGGAGGTTGGGAGGATATGATTGATTCTGGTTACGATGGCGGAAATCGGTGTGCGTGTTTCGGTTTCTTCAACTGCAGAAAAATGTTGAGTTGCGGCAACGTTTTTTTGGAAGTGCATCAAAGAGGAACATTGTTTTAGATGTTTGGTTTATTACGCGGTTCTAATGCCTCATAGTGTATTAGTGAAAACGAAATATGTATATATACAGGGTGACCCAACTTCGAATAGCAAATATTCTCATTATGTTGCTCCTACTGAACCACTTCTTCATTTATATCCATCCGATGTTCTTCTCTCCACTTTATTTCCAAAACTTTGGCTTTGATATTGTTACTTTTCCTAGAGTTCTCTTTTCAACTGCATATTTACTTCCATTGCATCTCTTTGAAGGTTATTTTTTGTCCCTACCCTCATCATTATGTCATTATTATTTATTATATGCCTAGAAGCATACTTCAAATAATCATTTCTGGATTATACCTAAACTTCCCAACAAAAAACTCAAGTTATTCAAACTGTTAACTCTAGTCGTCCGCATTTATTGATGTAATTACACAAAATAATATAGACCCGACCCCAAAAATCCCCATAACCTAAGTCTGACAACAAAAGCACGATTCTAACAGGTTCATTATTCACATCCAATTAAATCGTGGCCGGACGAAACGGAATTATCGGGTCCATTATTAATAGGAGCCAAAATGTTGGAAACTATTCAACTTTAACGCCTGCCCGAAAGACGTACGGGCACTTTAATTTCCTCGTTCACAAAGCCTACCCTGATTTAAGGATGTCAGAGATCAACCTGGCGAGCGTCGCGCGTCGGACACAACGGTGTACCGGGTGCATTTCGGGGTATTTATGTGGCCTCATTTGAATTTTGCTATACATTTCCGGCATAATCGAACGTGGACGTCGTCTGGAACGGGCGTATATCAGGATTTAGCGGGCGGTAAGATGGGATTTATTGGTCGGATGCGATGGATCTTGCCCCCTTGATCGTAGATCAATTTGAATACTGTTCTCGACGGATCTTAGTGATTAGAAATGACACTCGATGAATTTTGTCTCAAATTTTTGCACGTGCGATATTGGCAATTAATTCTCTTTCGGGGGTGGCATCGATTTTCAGAAAACAACCACACTGAAGTATCTAGGAATAAAGTGAACTATTTAATTTCGACTAAGAACACTACTAACACATGTGGATGAGACAGAAAGACCGAAAAACTTCCCCGAAAATCTCTGATCGACCACTTGTACCAAAACTAACATCTACCCCAAAACCATAGAGATTATCCCCTCCACTTACGATTTTGTCATCATTAAACTTCAGAAATCTATGCAATCGACAGGAAGTCAAACATTAGTTTCACCTAGTCACAACTGTGGTTTGACGAAACTAATTCAACTGCGCGGAATAACTAACTCCCCGACAAGCAAAACAAGCTCCTAACTTGCTTTTTTCCAAACAGAACTCATACCGTGGCATAGCATTTATTTTAACGGTGCGACTTTTATTGTCAAGTAATGTGAAACTTTTCAATTAAATAAATCACTTTATTAGCCCCAGCGATGTGATTTCAATCGTTTTCAGGTTTTAACGGGCGAATTTCCCGATTGCCATTATTTCGGAAATCTCCGTGATGCGATCTCTGTGTTTCTGTCTAACGCGCATGAGGCAGAAGTGGGGTTGACTTTGATCGACCTTCTTCGATTCTGGATCATTTTCTCTCGAGTGAAGATGTGTGCTGTTTTATCTCGAATTGAAATTAAGTTTAAAATAGAGAGTTTGTCGTGGCGAACAGTTTTATAACATTCGGTGAGGCCTGTTTTTGATCAGACAAAGTTTATTCAATTTTAAATTGTCGTATTTAATTGTTTTATCTACAGGAGATTACAAAGGTCTCGTGTATTCTTTTTCAGACCGCCATATTTAGTTCACCACGTGTCTTTCAGAGAGATGTCTGATGAACCAACTTACTTTCCTGATTGTTTCAATATTCGTGCTATACTTTGTTGCTCAGTGATTAGTTTTTTTCGTTTCTCAGTTTCTAAATATCCCTCATGAATTTTTTATCGAATTATCTGTACCATTGTATTCTTTTTTGAACACATGGATAATTTTTCTTCTCTTAAATTATCATAGTTTTGTGAGTCAATACATTCAGGGATCGCTGAAAACTGTGAAACATTATCGTTTCGAGAACTCATGAAATTGATTTTTACAGCCAAAACCTCCTGAAAGGAAACTTTGCCGAAGAAGTAAACAAAATTTGACGAGGTTGGATGTTTACCGAAGAACTGAACCAAATCAGCCTGAGTTAGAGTATTACCGAATTTGACATTTCATACCGAGGCTGAACAAATTTGCCGAAGTTGAATTTTACGACGTGGACAGATATTTCTCTGGGGACTGGAGAACTGAGAGAGGAAATGGTTTTTGTAAGAAAGTTTTGTCTACAAGGTGGAAGACCTAAGAACCATTTTCGACAACAGACTCATCCCGAACACCCAGAATGGTTGTTTGGTCCGGTTATCGAATTAAACCTCATGACAGACAAGATAAGTTCCAGCAACAATTTTAGACACCATCTGTTGATTTTTTTAGTCAGAAATCAATCAGTTCCACTTGCAACTATTAATTTGGACAAATTAACATTTGTTCATACTGTAAATATCTAGTATTTGTGAAAGAGTGGAATAAATTTCGATTGTACGAGTATTGACTATCATTGACTGTGATGGAAGCATCTATTTAAACTCTCTTGAGGTAAATGTGAGATGGTTTTGTGCTCTAGCTAGCTGGAGCAATTTCGAATTAATTGAATCAAATCAAATAAATATAAATTTCTTTTTAACCGTTACAAGGTCTTTTATGGCTGATCAAGGTTTGTTTCAGGATTATTATCTACGAATAAAGAAACATTTGAACCAATGCTATTAGCCATTTTTCCTTAAATTTAGCCCCCAATACGCCCCATTAGCAGCCAAAAATCTCCAATTATATAACCCACTCCATTTCTTCCTAGATCCAATTCCTCTCCCAAAATTAAAGGGTTGGATTCCTAGCCGTGTGCCATTTGTTGCAATGAAATATTAAGTATTCAGACACCCCGAGCACGTTTCCCATCAATCACGTGACTCCGACGTCCCTCCAGAGGCACGCGAAGCCTTAGAGTCATTTTTCTTCATCACCATCCTTCGGACTCCGTTGTGGCGATCCTGGCATCCCATTATTGGTTCTTTTGAGAATGGCAAATTGGGATCTACGTAGTTAATTGGACAGTATTAATCTTGCTTAAAGGTTTTCACCTCGTAAGAATTCATGATAGAGGAAATATTCCATTCGATGTTTGAAAGAGACTGCCTGCATTTTTCTCTTGTTCATCGAGCAGTTCCATATTGTTGTTGTAAAGGGTGATTCATTTAGCGGTACCTTTTTTTTAAGTAAGACAAATTAATAAAAACAATTTAATTTTATGTGGATTGTAATTCGCTCTAAATGCTCGATACACATTAATCAGAGAACGCCCATTTTCGTAGTAAAGCTGAACAATTTGTAGACGCTGTGCCGGGGTAAGTCGTTCCATTGTGAAATGGTAAGCTCGGATCCTTGCCTTGTTTTGGAGAAGTTTGTTATAAAAATCTAACATCTTCTGTGGTTCTGTGGTATATGCCAGTTTCATTATCTCCCCTGTTATATGGTCTGACCGGGTGCTTTTCTTGATTTTATAGAATCTAGGGCTTGTCCCAGTTCTTCGTGTCTAAATGGTTCAAACTGTAGTTGTTGTAATTCATAATTTAGTATAGGTCTCCCTGAGGTTGGAAAAAGAGTAATCAGTATTTTACTTATATGTTCCCGTGGGATGGTGTAGGAAAAAGGCTGGCTTCCTAGATGGACTAATTTATATCCCATATATCCTCATCTGAGTAATTCAATATGTTCCTCCACTGTTCACGCTTTGCTCTGCGAATTTTTTTCTTCAAATGTCTCCTAAGCTCCTTCATCTCTTCTCATAGGTTTTCCGTCATGGAGGGGTTTTCTGTGTTTCTTGCTAATCTGTAGTATCTGGTTCGGTCTTCATATAAGTTTTCCGAGATTTCTCTATGTCAGAGCTCCAACAGTATGGGACCGTTTTAACATTGACTCAGCTTTCTTATACGCTGATCCCACATTTTCATTGAAGTTTCCGTTTTTTCTCTTTAGTTTATTCACGAAGATATCATTTCTCACCTCGGTCACATTTTTGTTCTTCTCGCTGTGAGGATTTCATGGTATACTAGTGGAAAAGCGCCACAGGCGCAAGTAAGGAAGCGCGCGGTCGTTATTAGCAAATGCCCCCCTATATGCAGCCGTTCATGTCATTTTGTGTCTAGCTTTCATCGAGTGAAGACGTGTTTAAAAAAATGCCCAAAAACTTTCCGACGCCCAACTGAAACGCCAACAGCGGCGATTTCAAAACAACCTTCTGAAAAAGAAGCAAAAAGAAGAAGAGCAGAGGCAATTGGAGCAACTGCAGAAAGAAAATGTGGAACGCACGAAAAAGAAAAGGGAGCTTCTGGAAAATCAGATGAAAGGTCCTGTTTTACGTGAACGAAACCTGGAGGTGTACGAATATAGCACAGGGCTACAACCGCCAAATTACAATTGTTCGGTTTGCCTAGAGATGCAATGTAAATTCACTAAATCTTAGGCTACTGCAAGCGGATTTTTCACGGTTGCGGATGTTTCATGCAGACAAAATGAACAAGGGCCAGTTGATGCAAATTCTCTTAAGCTAACTTTTTGGGAAGCAAACGCAAAGGTACTGTTATACTGACGTTTATTGTTTTGATAATTCTTCGATTCTTCATCTGTTCCTGTTTAAAGTTCTCTGAGCAAAGCTGGTACTTCTTTCAATTGCATCTGCTCGCTCATTGCGACTTTGCCTTTCTGGCAGTACTGGCTGAATCCATCTCGCCCTTTTTCACCCCTAAAATGCAGATAGTTGCAAAATTGACACGTTTCGCTCATTTCGCCGACCGAAAACGCGGGAATTTCGTCTTCAACTGGAGCCCTTCTCGCTACAAATACTAATCGCATTGCGTGATTATTTTTATGAACGCGGCGTCGGTTTCTTTCAGTTCGGGTTGTCCGGGTAGCGTTTCGAGAACCCACTGGTCTGCCCCGTCGTCGTGTCTCCATTGTAAATTAAAATTTTAAAATTTTACACTGGACCTAACTCGAACTTGAAAAATCGGACGTGACTTGTTTTCAATTTTTACCCAAAAATGGAGAATAACCATCCAAATTGGGTTTTCAATATCTTTTTCAATTATAATTTTCTAAATTAACTTACTCGGTAGGTTTGGAAATTAAAATAAGCTTAAAATCAAATTTTAAATGGAGCTCGTCAAGACACGTGTTACCATATGATTTATAAGTCACATATTATAATTCAAATACAAATAAAGTTAATCAAATTTACACCTCTTAGTTTTCATGTTGTATCTGAGCCGGAAAAACATAAATAATATCATCATCTGTATGCTTGATTGAGCAGACCATAGTTACCAAACTATTGTCAACAATTTGTTTTTTTGAATGTATCTTGACTTTTTTTGGCATCTTCGTTTATTTCAGCAATATAATTTGACCAAAAAAATAGATTTGTAAGATTGTTTAATGGGTCTGAAAAAAATGGAATCGATTTTTAAAGTCTTCAAATACCTTGGTTTAATTAAAATTCACTTCAATCTTTTAAATTGAAAGCCTACATAAAACAACTGAAATAAAGTGTTTTTCCTCTTCTAGCAATGTTACCATATGATTTATAAGTCACCTGTTATAATTTAAATACAAATAAAGCTAACCAAATTTACAAATCATTTTAATAAGGTACATGACGGTAATGGTGACTTAGAGTGCAAGAAGAAGAAATTAAAGCCCATATCAGTAAAAAAAATTGTTGAGCGGTGGCGCCATCTACAGCGAAAACATGCCAAACACCCTAAATATTTAAGTTATTTGTGTTTTTTATGGAAATTATAGATGTTTGGCTCTTGTTATTATTTTTCTGCATGAGTTTAGATGCCTACCGTTAATTTAAAAAAAATTGATGCAAATCGGTTGATTGGTTTAGGCGCTAGACCTTACTATGCATCATATTATTATAATACACGAGTGCCTGATAGGTGAAAGTGTTTTCGTTCACAGCTTTCCAGTTAATATTATTTATCAAGTTCTCGGTTGTCTCTATACAGTGTGGAACAGCCAAATGGAATAAATTCGATAACGAATAAATAAGTGAGTGTTTGGAAAAACGCTTGGACACGGCGATTTGTATTTTCAACTGAACATTTTTTCCAAAAAAAAAAATTATATACGGTGCGTCATTTGACAGTGGCCACTTCCCACTTTCATATTTTAAATGCAAGCCCCTGTATATTATTAATTTCTTGGATTCTTCAGAGAATTCTAGACATGATTCATGTCTAGAATGTACAATGTCCTATACCTATCTTCAACTGTTTCGGAAATATTAAGTGTTTCCAGATTTAATACAAAAATTAACATTAAAAAAAGAATATTATTTTATTTCACAAATTCGCTACATTACATTCAATACTTATTTCCCATTTAGCTCTTGATAATGAGAAAGTAAACAAAAACCATTCCTGCGTTTCTTTTTACTGATATGAAATGAAAAAACTATAAAAACATTGTTTATTTTCATATAAAACTGATAGCTATAGCAACTTGTCTGCCTGCCATAGCAACTTGTCTGCCTGCATGACAGTAGTGGTCAGTGTCAGTGCTATTGTCGTTTAAATTTCGTTAACCGTACGTACTAATACAAGAAAATTGGTTCATTTAACAGAAAAGCACAAAATAACCAATCTACAAATGATTGGTTATGGAGATAACACAAGGACATAATTGGAAGTTTCTCGCTTATTTCACGAAAAATTTCCAAATTTGCCGCCTGTATCCCAAGGAACAATTAGCAAAATAGAAAAGCAGTTTCACGAGCTTGGTCATGTGAGACAGATAAAAAAAGTAGCTGCCAATGCAGTAAGTAATGATGCGGAATTGGATATTATGCTTGAGTTTCAAGAAAACTCACATAATTCTGGTCGAAAAGCAGCCCCACTGTTCAACTTAGGAAAGTAAAGGAAAGTAAAATGCATCCCTATAAAATGATACCAACTCAGGAGCTCATGGAAGACGATTTCGATAGGAGAACGTATTTTTGTGAGCAAATGATGGAAATGTTAGATAACAATGTGATCCAATTAGAAGATGTTTTGTTTTCTGATGAGAGCACATTTACACTTCACGGTCATGTTAATCGTCAAAATTGCCGCTATTGGTCTGATGAGAATCCTCACTGGATGAGAGAGGAACATACCCAATATCCTGAAAAAGTGAATGTTTGGGCAGGAATTGTTGGTCCCGTTTTCATTGATGGCAACTTGAATGGAGATAAATATTTAGAACTGCTCCAAAATAATGTCGTGCCAACTTTGACAAACTCATATCCTGATCCAGCAAACCCACAAGTTCCTGCCAATACAATATGGTTCCAGCAAGATGGAGCACCGCCCCATTACCAAATCAATGTCCAGCAGTACCTGAACCAAATTTTTCCAAATCGATGGATAGGGAGGATAGAATGGCCAGCACGATCTCCTGATCTGTCGCTGTTTGACTACTTTTTGTGGGGATATGTCAAAAGTAATGTATACAAAACCAAACCCCACAACTTAGATGACTTAAAAAGACGAATCACGCTTGCGATTAGATCAGTTACACCTGAGATGTTGAGTAATGTTAGAACATTTACTACATTGACATTAATATTTTTTTAGTGTAATGTAGCGAATTTGTGAAATAAAATAATTTTTTTATTTTAATATTAATTTTTGTAATAAATCTGAAAACACTTAATATTTCCGAAACAGTTGAAGATAGGTATAGGACATTGTATACATGATTTATGTCTAGAATTCTCTGAAGAATCCAAAAATTAATAATATACAGGGGCTTGCATTTAAAGAAAAAAGTGGGTATTGGTCACTGTCACATGACTCACCCTATATAATTTTTTTAAATGCTCAGTTAAAAATACAAATCGCCGTGTCCACGCGTTTTTCCAAACACGCTCTCATTTATCCGTTATCGAATTTATTCCATTTGGCTGTTCCACACTGTATGTATTCTTGACGCACCTCTAATAAGGGTAGCTATTTTTCTGGATGCATTTTTCAATTTTTCAAGATATTTTTTCTACACACCCTTTAAAAGATTATTTGATTCAATTCTATTTGAAGTCCTTCTCCCCAACTACTAAAAGACTTCTCCACCAAACCTCAGGCATCGGTTTCAAAGTACATATTATCCATCAGCAGATGTTGCCCGCTCGCTTATTATTCGAAAAGCACAGAATGATCATACATCAATTACGCAACTCCGGAAAAATTGCATCGGCCATCTCTCTTCCGATCTATGTCCATCTCGTAATTCAAGACATGCATGGCCCGGAAGACTTATATCTCCCCCTTGCTGAATTTCGCAAGCGGAAAACTCCGGCAGACAGAAGAGAAATGATGGCGAGCGAAATCGTTGCCAGCATATCAAGTAGGCCGTGGCTTCCGAGGACAACATCTTTGACGTGGGGAACCCTCTCGAATATTATACGAACTTATTGCGCCGTCGGTGTTTTATTGATGTTTCTCAATTTGCCCGGACGAATTTATTCGATTATATGGCAATTGAGACGTTCTCGGAGTTTTGACGATGGTTGTTGATTGAAAGGAACGGTCGTCTTGTTTTGAGAGGATAGAGTTCGACAGCTGGAATCACATTCATTGATATTTCTTATTGGGGCATTCCAGATATCCAAGCAAGAGTTTTGATGAGTTGGGATTCTATTATAAGCTCCTTCATGGTTAGTTATTGTAAATCTACTACAGTAATCTGAATATCTGAAAAATGGTTCAGTGACAATTCTTCCAAGGTGCAAAGAAGAACAAAATGTGTTACTTGAAGTATTAACAAAGAAATACTGAGCGTAAATCAACAGGAGCCAGTGACATATTTCACACAAAATAACGGGTCATCCAAATGTGACACCTAGATGTCAGCACTATAAAATTTTTACACGTGACATCTTTTCAAATGACATAAACCATTTTGTTTAATTAGAAGGGAGTACAATTTTAACCATGAACAGGTATACACAGCAACATCATTCGAAGTCATTATGAAAATGCGCGTTCTTCGAAATACACCTATCGCATAATTCGTGATTTTTTTGGTGTACAAATCAAAATCGATCTTCAATTCAAAGATTAGTGAAAAAATTCGAAGAAACTAGTTGTTTTACTGATAAACCAAACAGTGGAAGACCAAAAACTGTACGCACAATTGAAAATATTGCTGCTGTTAGTGAAAATGTTGAAAATGAACCGACAACGTCAGTTTCGCGTCGTTCGCAAGAATTGGGCATATCTTATGGCTCCTTATGGAGGATTTTGCTCAAAGTTTTGCATTTACACGCTTATAAAATTCAATTAACTCTGAAATTGAAAAAAAGAGACTATTTACAACGTAGAAATTTCGCTAGTTGGATTATTGAAGAACGAATGACAGAACCATTGTTTTTAAGCAAAATTTTGTTTAGTGACGAAGCTCATTTCACAATGGATGGATTCGTCAATAAGCAACATTTTTTTAAAAGTGGAGTATATAATAACAAGCCACAAACAATGAATGATCTAAGGAACAGCATTCAAGTTGCAATTAGTGAAATAACACCAGTAACAGGGTGGAAAGTCATTGAGAATTTAAATATTCGGATTGATGCCTGCAGACTCATTCATGGTGGACATTGGAATGATATTCTATTCCACTTATAATTAATGGATCATGCTTTTAACAAAAAAAAAACAGTTTGAATAAATTGAAAATAAATTTTGTTTTATTTCAAAGAAACATGTAGGCTCGTTTTTTGGATGACCCTTCAGCTTCATTCAAAGCACTGTAACTCGATAAATTAAAAACTGAATGTTATGAAAATATTACAATATAATTCTCTGATATTAATATATTTTCCTTTGAACTATTGACTTACAATTTTTTGGTTTGGCAAACAATGGAGGCTCAGGGAAAAAACCCAGTAAAAAAGCCTGGCTCCCCGCATAAGTGTTAAGTAAAATAAAGCTCAAATATATTTTAGGGAATTTTTTCTTCAAGAGTGGTCTTCTATTAGTAAACATACAGGCTTCTTCAAGTTGCACATATCGAATCTGAAAATAAAAATACAAAAGCAGAAAAAAGAACTAAATAAAGATTATTCACACCGAATTTATTTGAAATTTATAATCTATTCCAAGCAAGAATCGGAAAAATCGTGAATAGCCTTAAAAGCATCTTGAAATTTATATATGGGACAATTATTGATGAGATGGGGTATTGTTTCTTCTGCATATCCACATTCACCACTTGCATTTGGAACTGAGTTACATCTGAGTAGCATGTTATTGATATGATTATGACCTGTTCTCAAACGATTTAGAACTGTCCAAATTTTTCTTGAAAGATCAAAACCCGAAATTTTTCCAGAAGGATCAGAAAAGAGATTTTTATTCAACATTTCATAAGAGTTCCATTCAATCTTCCATAATTCTCCATCGCTTATGTTCATATTGAAGGACGTATTATACCAGAATGGTTTAGGTGGGTTTAATCTTGGAATTATATTTTGTGTAATGAATAAAATAATTGGAAATAAATTAGAAACAGAATGATAGTTGTTCCAAAGCATTCAGAGCTGCAGTCTGTCTGCGAATATGGGGAGGGACAATGTAGACAAAACTGGTAACCAATGAACCGGTATAGATCTTATGATGCCAGTTATCAATGTCAAGGATGTATTCAATTGTGCTTCGATTTTTTGTGTATGTGCACTATTAAACCCTAGCAGAGCAACAATACTCAGCTGTAGAAAATATTAAGGCTGTAGAAAGTACTAAAGCTAGAGTTGCTGTGCGAAAACTGGAAGCATCAGCACCCCAAAGATAATCCAGCTAATTTCTGAAGAATATTATCATTCCCATAGGTTTCCGGAACGATTACATTCAGAGGTCGAAAGAAACCGATAATCTGTACAAGGACTATACAGTACAATATACAGGGAGTTAAACAAAAAATTGACATCGTTGTTTCGGAAATAGAAAAACTTGGAATGGATGTGGTGGCCCTCACTGAAACAAAGAAGAAGGGCACTGGTACTGAGCGAGTTGGTGAATATATCCATATATATAGTGGTGTTCCGAAGGAGGAGCGAGCTAGAAGAGGAGTGTCCATCTTAATAAAGGCCACACTAAAGAACAAAATATCAGACTATGAAATGGTAAACGAGAATATTTTGACAGTGAACATCAAGCTACATCAGCATAATGTTACGTTACTGGCCATTTATGCCCCATCTGATGATGAATCGACCGCTGACAAGGAGTCATTTTTCGACACTCTCAATGATGTTATCGAAAAAAATGGGAACTCTAGAGAAGTCATTATGATGGGTGATTTCAACAGCCGAACAGGAAGATCGCCTAACAATGATATTATAGGTCCGTATGGAGAAGAACAAGTTAATGATAATGGCAACAGACTTATACAATTGTGTGAAACCAACAACTTAAAAATCACCAATGGATTCTTCCAACATAGGGACATACATCGATACACCTGGATGCAGCCAACACGTAATCTCAGGTCAATAATAGATTATTTCATTATTAAACAAAAGCCAAGCATTAAAGTGAATGATGTGAGAGCGTTAAGAGGAGCTTTTGGTGGTGGATCAGATCATTTCCTAATACGGGCCAAAGTATTTTTTCCACCAAAATATCAGGTGAAAAATACAGATTATCAGAGTATGGGCTTACGGAAACTGGAGCACATCGAGTATAATCTAGATAGCTTTATGCATGACAATACAGTGGGATTATACCAGCAAAGACTTGATAATAGCCTGTTACAGAATTTTCGAGACCTCACATTCCAAGAAACCTATGATAATATCATTTCGAGTATACAAAGGGCGGCTAAAGAAGCGTTAGGTATGAAGAAACAACATATGGGTAAAAATCTATGGTGGAATGATGAGATAGAAACTTTGGTGAAACAAAAGAAAGAATTATATTTGCGATGGTTAAGCACAAAGGATCCAAATGACCTTCAACGATACAGGATTATTAGGCGTGATGGGAGAAAGTTGATACAGAAAAAAAGAATGAACTTTGGGATAGGAAATGTCATGAGGTGAATACATACATTGGCGGACGGAAGAATACGGAGGCTTGGAAGTTCATAAAGTCTGTTCGAACATCCCATAAAGAAAGAGAGAACATACAGATAATAGAAGCTGAAACTTGGTTGAATTACTACAAGAAGTTACTTACTGAAGGCAGACAAGAATATTTGAGGGAACCAACGACGGAAAGAATTGGTATACAGGGCGAAACCGTTGAGATAACTGAAGATATGGTCAAGAAAGCTATAAGGGGACTGAAAAATGGTAGAGCCTGTGGACCTGGGGGTATACACGCTGAGTTTCTGAAATATGGAACTGAAAAACTGTACAATGTGATCACTTACCTATTCAACTTGTGCGTGAATGAATATCCTGTTCCCGAGGAATGGAAATCTGCCTATATAATATCAGTTTATAAAAAAGGTGAAAGGAAACGATGTAATAACTACAGAGGACTATCGATAACAAGCACATTCAGTAGACTGTATGGAAGAGTACTGAGAGATCTTATAGAGGAGGAAATTAAGGATCAGGAGGAGGAAGAGCAGAGCGGTTTTCGTGCTGGTAGAACATGCAGCGACAATGTATTCTGCCTCAAACAGATTATTGAGAAAAAGACGGCAATTAACCGGGAAGTCCATATCACATTTGTAGACTTGCACAAAGCTTACGATACGGTTCCGATAGTGAAACTCTGGGGAGTATTAGAGAGCACGAACATCAACCACACCCTCATAGAAGCTATAAAAAGGCCTATACACGGGGACAAAATCAAGAATCAGAATGGGAAAATATATAACTGATGATTATCGGAAAATTGAGTTCTCCTTTCATGATATCACAAAGGTTAATTCTTTTCAGAATTGAATCTTCTATAGAAAATGCTCTACAAAATTTCCAGGAGGCTTTAGGAAAGATAGAAATTGTTCAGATCAACAACAATCATAGGATGAGGCTTCAATACTAGTATATTAGACACATATAAACGAAGGCTGGATGTGCTTCAAAGTATTTTCTCAAAATAATATATGGTAAAGCAATAACCTTCCCAACTAAACGAATTTATGAACTGGCAAGGGTGCCCGATATAAGGTAGATATTTGCGATAAAGATGGTCATGAACATATATGAGGGTAAAATTCAGATAAAAAAAAAGAGACCATCAAATGTAACCAGATATGCTGAAAGAAACTTCGAACGACCAAGATCTATAAAAAGAATTGGCCAAAGATGCTGTGTCTACATAGGTCCAAGGCTGTTCGCCTTGATACAGAGAGAAATAACCGAATTGAATAATAAACGAAAATTCAAAAAAGAACTAAAGAAGTGGATGATGGATTACGATAAAACAAAATTACATAGTCTAATGAATCAAGAGCAATAATGGATTACCGAGGTTTATGACAGGGAACTAACAGGATGGATTCGGTATGTATACAGACTTGACGATAGAGGAGGAGAGATTAAATGAAAAAAAAACAAGAATTACATATGGTGAACCTTTTCTAAATGCGAATGCTTGCGATAGAGCACAAATAAAAAAAAATGTTCTGTTTCAATACTGTGCACAGTTAATGTTCATACAATTAACTCTACATTGTCATAGAGTTTATCTGTTATATATTTTAATTGAATAAACTCTTATTCTATTCTATTCTATTCTATTCTATTCAAATAATAGATTGAAAACAGAAGCTGCTTTCATTGATTTATCTTCGGCATATGACTCTGTGTGGAAAGTTGGATTAATTTTCAAACTCTATACCCATCTGAAGTGTGGGAAAATTGTAAGATTATTAGAAAATATGTTATCTTATGAAAGATTTCGTGTTTTTGTTGAAAATAAGAGTAGCAATTACAACACATTGAAAAACGGCCTTCCTCAAGGATCTGTTCTAGCTCCTCTACTCTTCAACTTATATCTCAGTGATTTACCCACGACATCATCTCAGGAATTTGTTTATACTGATGACATTACTATTGCTAACCAACGGATTTCCATACTCTGGAAAACATACTGTCATCTGAATAGGTAATTTTAAAGAATTATTTTAATGAGAACTCCGCCTGGAGTATCGTCGGGTGGATTGAGTAACTCGGCGGTGCTGCTGCCGGTCCCAAGCCCGGGTAAAGGAGGAGGGTTGTAGCAGCAGGCTAGCTCCTGCTATACGTAATAATTTCATCTTGCTAAAAGCCTAAACAACGCCTCGGATGTACGGACGGATCTACTGGCAAACGACAAAAGCAAAGGAAAAGGTTAATGAATATGGGAACATGGAATATACAGGGAGTTAAACAAAAAATCGACATCGTTGTTTCGGAAATAGAAAAACTTGGAATGGATGTGGTGGCCCTCACTGAAACAAAGAAGAAGGGCACTGGTACTGAGCGAGTTGGTGAATATATCCATATATATAGTGGTGTTCCGAAGGAGGAGCGAGCTAGAAGAGGAGTGTCCATCTTAATAAAGGCCACACTAAAGAACAAAATATCAGACTATGAAATGGTAAACGAGAATATTTTGACAGTGAACATCAAGCTACATCAGCATAATGTTACGTTACTGGCCATTTATGCCCCATCTCATGATGAATCGACCGCTGACAAGGAGTCATTTTTCGACACTCTCAATGATGTTATCGAAAAAATTGGGAACTCTAGAGAAGTCATTATGATGGGTGATTTCAACAGCCGAACAGGAAGATCGCCTAACAATGATATTATAGGTCCGTATGGAGAAGAACAAGTTAATGATAATGGCAACAGACTTATACAATTGTGTGAAACCAACAACTTAAAAATCACCAATGGATTCTTCCAACATAGGGACATACATCGATACACCTGGATGCAGCCAACACGTAATCTCAGGTCAATAATAGATTATTTCATTATTAAACAAAAGCCAAGCATTAAAGTGAATGATGTGAGAGCGTTAAGAGGAGCTTTTGGTGGTGGATCAGATCATTTCCTAATACGGGCCAAAGTATTTTTTCCACCAAAATATCAGGTGAAAAATACAGATTATCAGAGTATGGGCTTACGGAAACTGGAGCACATCGAGTATAATCTAGATAGCTTTATGCATGACAATACAGTGGGATTATACCAGCAAAGACTTGATAATAGCCTGTTACAGAATTTTCGAGACCTCACATTCCAAGAAACCTATGATAATATCATTTCGAGTATACAAAGGGCGGCTAAAGAAGCGTTAGGTATGAAGAAACAACATATGGGTAAAAATCTATGGTGGAATGATGAGATAGAAACTTTGGTGAAACAAAAGAAAGAATTATATTTGCGATGGTTAAGCACAAAGGATCCAAATGACCTTCAACGATACAGGATTATTAGGCGTGATGGGAGAAAGTTGATACAGAAAAAAAAGAATGAACTTTGGGATAGGAAATGTCATGAGGTGAATACATACATTGGCGGACGGAAGAATACGGAGGCTTGGAAGTTCATAAAGTCTGTTCGAACATCCCATAAAGAAAGAGAGAACATACAGATAATAGAAGCTGAAACTTGGTTGAATTACTACAAGAAGTTACTTACTGAAGGCAGACAAGAATATTTGAGGGAACCAACGACGGAAAGAATTGGTATACAGGGCGAAACCGTTGAGATAACTGAAGATATGGTCAAGAAAGCTATAAGGGGACTGAAAAATGGTAGAGCCTGTGGACCTGGGGGTATACACGCTGAGTTTCTGAAATATGGAACTGAAAAACTGTACAATGTGATCACTTACCTATTCAACTTGTGCGTGAATGGATATCCTGTTCCCGAGGAATGGAAATCTGCCTATATAATATCAGTTTATAAAAAAGGTGAAAGGAAACGATGTAATAACTACAGAGGACTATCGATAACAAGCACATTCAGTAGACTGTATGGAAGAGTACTGAGAGATCTTATAGAGGAGGAAATTAAGGATCAGGAGGAGGAAGAGCAGAGCGGTTTTCGTGCTGGTAGAACATGCAGCGACAATGTATTCTGCCTCAAACAGATTATTGAGAAAAAGACGGCAATTAACCGGGAAGTCCATATCACATTTGTAGACTTGCACAAAGCTTACGATACGGTTCCGATAGTGAAACTCTGGGGAGTATTAGAGAGCACGAACATCAACCACACCCTCATAGAAGCTATAAAAGGCCTATACACGGGGACAAAATCAAGAATCAGAATGGGAAAATATATAACTGATGATTATCGGAAAATTGAGTTCTCCTTTCATGATATCACAAAGGTTAATTCTTTTCAGAATTGAATCTTCTATAGAAAATGCTCTACAAAATTTCCAGGGAGGCTTTAGGAAAGATAGAAATTGTTCAGATCAACAACAATCATAGGATGAGGCTTCAATACTAGTATATTAGACACATATAAACGAAGGCTGGATGTGCTTCGAAAGTATTTTCTCAAAATAATATATGGTAAAGCAATAACCTTCCCAACTAAACGAATTTATGAACTGGCAAGGGTGCCCGATATAAGGTAGATATTTGCGATAAAGATGGTCATGAACATATATGAGGGTAAAATTCAGATAAAAAAAAAGAGACCATCAAATGTAACCAGATATGCTGAAAGAAACTTCGAACGACCAAGATCTATAAAAAGAATTGGCCAAAGATGCTGTGTCTACATAGGTCCAAGGCTGTTCGCCTTGATACAGAGAGAAATAACCGAATTGAATAATAAACGAAAATTCAAAAAAGAACTAAAGAAGTGGATGATGGATTACGATAAAACAAAATTACATAGTCTAATGAATCAAGAGCAATAATGGATTACCGAGGTTTATGACAGGGAACTAACAGGATGGATTCGGTATGTATACAGACTTGACGATAGAGGAGGAGAGATTAAATGAAAAAAAAACAAGAATTACATATGGTGAACCTTTTCTAAATGCGAATGCTTGCGATAGAGCACAAATAAAAAAAAATGTTCTGTTTCAATACTGTGCACAGTTAATGTTCATACAATTAACTCTACATTGTCATAGAGTTTATCTGTTATATATTTTAATTGAATAAACTCTTATTCTATTCTATTCTATTCAAATAATAGATTGAAAACAGAAGCTGCTTTCATTGATTTATCTTCGGCATATGACTCTGTGTGGAAAGTTGGATTAATTTTCAAACTCTATACCCATCTGAAGTGTGGGAAAATTGTAAGATTATTAGAAAATATGTTATCTTATGAAAGATTTCGTGTTTTTGTTGAAAATAAGAGTAGCAATTACAACACATTGAAAAACGGCCTTCCTCAAGGATCTGTTCTAGCTCCTCTACTCTTCAACTTATATCTCAGTGATTTACCCACGACATCATCTCAGGAATTTGTTTATACTGATGACATTACTATTGCTAACCAACGGATTTCCATACTCTGGAAAACATACTGTCATCTGAATAGGTAATTTTAAAGAATTATTTTAATGAGAACTCCGCCTGGAGTATCGTCGGGTGGATTGAGTAACTCGGCGGTGCTGCTGCCGGTCCCAAGCCCGGGTAAAGGAGGAGGGTTGTAGCAGCAGGCTAGCTCCCTGCTATACGTAATAATTTCATCTTGCTAAAAAGCCTAAACAACGCCTCGGATGTACGGACGGATCTACTGGCAAACGACAAAAGCAAAGGAAAAGGTTAATGAATATGGGAACATGGAATATACAGGGAGTTAAACAAAAAATCGACATCGTTGTTTCGGAAATAGAAAAACTTGGAATGGATGTGGTGGCCCTCACTGAAACAAAGAAGAAGGGCACTGGTACTGAGCGAGTTGGTGAATATATCCATATATATAGTGGTGTTCCGAAGGAGGAGCGAGCTAGAAGAGGAGTGTCCATCTTAATAAAGGCCACACTAAAGAACAAAATATCAGACTATGAAATGGTAAACGAGAATATTTTGACAGTGAACATCAAGCTACATCAGCATAATGTTACGTTACTGGCCATTTATGCCCCATCTGATGATGAATCGACCGCTGACAAGAGTCATTTTTCGACACTCTCAATGATGTTATCGAAAAAATTGGGAACTCTAGAGAAGTCATTATGATGGGTGATTTCAACAGCCGAACAGGAAGATCGCCTAACAATGATATTATAGGTCCGTATGGAGAAGAACAAGTTAATGATAATGGCAACAGACTTATACAATTGTGTGAAACCAACAACTTAAAAATCACCAATGGATTCTTCCAACATAGGGACATACATCGATACACCTGGATGCAGCCAACACGTAATCTCAGGTCAATAATAGATTATTTCATTATTAAACAAAAGCCAAGTATTAAAGTGAATGATGTGAGAGCGTTAAGAGGAGCTTTTGGTGGTGGATCAGATCATTTCCTAATACGGGCCAAAGTATTTTTTCCACCAAAATATCAGGTGAAAAATACAGATTATCAGAGTATGGGCTTACGGAAACTGGAGCACATCGAGTATAATCTAGATAGCTTTATTCATGACAATACAGTGGGATTATACCAGCAAAGACTTGATAATAGCCTGTTACAGAATTTTCGAGACCTCACATTCCAAGAAACCTATGATAATATCATTTCGAGTATACAAAGGGCGGCTAAAGAAGCGTTAGGTATGAAGAAACAACATATGGGTAAAAATCTATGGTGGAATGATGAGATAGAAACTTTGGTGAAACAAAAGAAAGAATTATATTTGCGATGGTTAAGCACAAAGGATCCAAATGACCTTCAACGATACAGGATTATTAGGCGTGATGGGAGAAAGTTGATACAGAAAAAAAGAATGAACTTTGGGATAGGAAATGTCATGAGGTGAATACATACATTGGCGGACGGAAGAATACGGAGGCTTGGAAGTTCATAAAGTCTGTTCGAACATCCCATAAAGAAAGAGAGAACATACAGATAATAGAAGCTGAAACTTGGTTGAATTACTACAAGAAGTTACTTACTGAAGGCAGACAAGAATATTTGAGGGAACCAACGACGGAAAGAATTGGTATACAGGGCGAAACCGTTGAGATAACTGAAGATATGGTCAAGAAAGCTATAAGGGGACTGAAAAATGGTAGAGCCTGTGGACCTGGGGGTATACACGCTGAGTTTCTGAAATATGGAACTGAAAAACTGTACAATGTGATCACTTACCTATTCAACTTGTGCGTGAATGGATATCCTGTTCCCGAGGAATGGAAATCTGCCTATATAATATCAGTTTATAAAAAAGGTGAAAGGAAACGATGTAATAACTACAGAGGACTATCGATAACAAGCACATTCAGTAGACTGTATGGAAGAGTACTGAGAGATCTTATAGAGGAGGAAATTAAGGATCAGGAGGAGGAAGAGCAGAGCGGTTTTCGTGCTGGTAGAACATGCAGCGACAATGTATTCTGCCTCAAACAGATTATTGAGAAAAAGACGGCAATTAACCGGGAAGTCCATATCACATTTGTAGACTTGCACAAAGCTTACGATACGGTTCCGATAGTGAAACTCTGGGGAGTATTAGAGAGCACGAACATCAACCACACCCTCATAGAAGCTATAAAAGGCCTATACACGGGGACAAAATCAAGAATCAGAATGGGAAAATATATAACTGATGAATTCCTTGTTAATAAAGGTCTGAGACAGGGGTGCTGTTTGTCTCAAACATTGTTTAAATTATACGTGGCTGCAGCCTTAAAGCTATGGAAAAGAAAGTTCATGGCATGGGCATAGAACTTGATAACATGACCCTCTATACTTTGCAGTTTGCCGATGACCAGGCGGTTGTATCCGGTGATAAAGATGATATGGAATATATGATGCGCAAGCTGATCGAGGAATACGAGAAGTGGGGTTTAAATGTCAACTTAAAGAAAACCAAATATCTTTGTGTTGGTGGAGAACCGGGTGATCTAATATTGGATGGTGACAGTGATGAGATAATAACCCACTGCCTGGACTATAACTATCTCGGAGTGATTTTTGACTCAACTGGAACGGACAATAGGGAAATAGAGAGAAGAATAACAACGGCAAAAAAGACAATATCCTGTCTCAATGGCATACTATGGAACAAGAATATCACAAAGAAAAGAAAGTGGACCTGGGGGTATACACGCTGAGTTTCTGAAATATGGAACTGAAAAACTGTACAATGTGATCACTTACCTATTCAACTTGTGCGTGAATGGATATCCTGTTCCCGAGGAATGGAAATCTGCCTATATAATATCAGTTTATAAAAAAGGTGAAAGGAAACGATGTAATAACTACAGAGGACTATCGATAACAAGCACATTCAGTAGACTGTATGGAAGAGTACTGAGAGATCTTATAGAGGAGGAAATTAAGGATCAGGAGGAGGAAGAGCAGAGCGGTTTTCGTGCTGGTAGAACATGCAGCGACAATGTATTCTGCCTCAAACAGATTATTGAGAAAAAGACGGCAATTAACCGGGAAGTCCATATCACATTTGTAGACTTGCACAAAGCTTACGATACGGTTCCGATAGTGAAACTCTGGGGAGTATTAGAGAGCACGAACATCAACCACACCCTCATAGAAGCTATAAAAGGCCTATACACGGGGACAAAATCAAGAATCAGAATGGGAAAATATATAACTGATGAATTCCTTGTTAATAAAGGTCTGAGACAGGGGTGCTGTTTGTCTCCAACATTGTTTAAATTATACGTGGCTGCAGCCTTAAAGCTATGGAAAAAGAAAGTTCATGGCATGGGCATAGAACTTGATAACATGACCCTCTATACTTTGCAGTTTGCCGATGACCAGGCGGTTGTATCCGGTGATAAAGATGATATGGAATATATGATGCGCAAGCTGATCGAGGAATACGAGAAGTGGGGTTTAAATGTCAACTTAAAGAAAACCAAATATCTTTGTGTTGGTGGAGAACCGGGTGATCTAATATTGGATGGTGACAGTGATGAGATAATAACCCACTGCCTGGACTATAACTATCTCGGAGTGATTTTTGACTCAACTGGAACGGACAATAGGGAAATAGAGAGAAGAATAACAACGGCAAAAAAGACAATATCCTGTCTCAATGGCATACTATGGAACAAGAATATCACAAAGAAAAGAAAGTTCAATATATATGAGACATTGGTAAAATCCAGTCTGTTATATGGTTCTGAGAATTAGAGATTAACCGAGAAATACAAGAGGAGATTGCAAGCAGTTGAAATGGATGCAATACGGAGGTCATTGATGATTTCAAGGAGGGACAGAATTAGGAATGATGTTGTTAGGGATATGATGGGTATTGAAGGAACCATAATGGATGATATCGAAGGGAGGCAGTTAACCTGGTATGGCCACATACAACGTATGTCAGAAACAAGACTCCCGAAGCAGGTAATGAACTGGCAGCCAGCAGAACGTAGGAAAAGAGGAAGGCCGAAAACTAACTGGAAGCAGGGTGTAGTTAAGGCCATGAGTACTAGAGACCTGCAAGAATTTGATTGGGAGAATAGGCAAAGATGGAGGCAAGGCGTCGGACAACGTCGGAAGACGTTCTGAACCCGACATATATATATATATATAGTCTATATGATAATAGTCTTCGCTTGTATTTATTAAGTATTTGGGGTAAGGGTATAACGACTAATTTATGTAGGCGATGTTAAATAAAACTCTTAATTCTTTGCCGAGCTTTCGAGCATTTATTCAGCTCTTCTTCAGGGCTTCTGAAATACAAATAATCATATAATAAATTGAATCTAACATGAAATTTTTTCTTTGTTATTATTTACTCACTGAATATGAGGTTATACATAAAAATTAATTGGCGCAGCTGCAGACATTTCGTCCAAGACTTAAAACTCAAATCTCGCAGAGACACGTCTTAATTACAACATAAACAACTAAAAAGACAATACTATAAATTAATTTCTTTAAAATTTCCTCTTGAAGTCAACGTTTCTTTTTGTTTTTATTGAAGTTTGGGATCTTTTTGACAATTACCTAACTTTATTAACCATCGACAGGACCATCGAAAAATACCAAGTTTCTTTGACTATGTTCCAACAAATATTTATATATTATACTTAATTTATTAGTATCGGTTTTTTTGTTAACTGTGTTTTCCCGTTTATTTATCTCTATCATCTCTAATATTATGCGTTTATAATAATTTTTTTCTATTGTCAAGACCTTTGTATCCTCGAAATTAAAACTGTGACCGGTGTTTACTGCATGTGTCGCTAGTGCGCATCTTTCATGATGTTTTCTTATATCTGATTTGTGTAATGTTAGCCTGCTCTTTAACCATTGAGAAGTCTGTCCGATGTACTTTCCTTCACAATTTTCACACTCAATTTCATACACAACATTGCTTTTTTGTAGCTTAGGTATTTGGTCTTTTAATTTTGTGTATAAATTTCCCACTGTTTTCTGATTGTACACGGCGATTTTCACATTTTCACCATGAAATATATTTCTTAATTTTGGTGTTAGTCCGTTTATGTTTGGATAAGAAGCATATTTGGTATCTTCTGTTGTACTTTCGTCTTTTTGGGGTTGTGTGTTTGTTGTGTGAGTGGCATAAAGTAATTTATTCAGCAAACCATTTGGATAACCGTTTTGTTTTAATATTTCTGACAATCTGTTTATTCCTTCTTGTTGATATGAGTCATGACAAATCCTGATAATTCTTTGTTTAATCTGTTTTACTATATTTATTTTCATTTTGATATTATGGTTGGAATTATAGTGTATCAATTTATCAGAATTTGTTTCTTTTCTGTACCATTGTAGTCTTATTCCTTCTTCGTGTCTATGTACTCTTGTGTCTAAAAACGGTACGCTTCGGGCAGAGTCTTCTACTTCTAATGTAAATTGTAAATTTTGTGAATAAGAGTTAAAGATGTTCAATATGGTTTCGGTTTCTCCTTCTGGTACTGATGTAATAATGTCATCCACAAACTTCTTTAGAAATGGCAGCTCAAATGGCAACTTCTGTACACAATATTCAACCAAGTCGTCCATGACATATTGGGCCAGTATTGGACTTAGTTTTGAGCCCATAAAATATAGTAAAACAGATTAAACAAAGAATTATCAGGATTTGTCATGACTCATATCAACAAGAAGGAATAAACAGATTGTCAGAAATATTAAAACAAAACGGTTATCCAAATGGTTTGCTGAATAAATTACTTTATGCCACTCACACAACAAACACACAACCCCAAAAAGACGAAAGTACAACAGAAGATACCAAATATGCTTCTTATCCAAACATAAACGGACTAACACCAAAATTAAGAAATATATTTCATGGTGAAAATGTGAAAATCGCCGTGTACAATCAGAAAACAGTGGGAAATTTATACACAAAATTAAAAGACCAAATACCTAAGCTACAAAAAAAGCAATGTTGTGTATGAAATTGAGTGTGAAAATTGTGAAGGAAAGTACATCGGACAGACTTCTCAATGGTTAAAGAGCAGGCTAACATTACACAAATCAGATATAAGAAAACATCATGAAAGATGCGCACTAGCGACACATGCAGTAAACACCGGTCACAGTTTTAATTTCGAGGATACAAAGGTCTTGACAATAGAAAAAATTATTATAAACGCATAATATTAGAGATGATAGAGATAAATAAACGGGAAAACACAGTTAACAAAAAAACCGATACTAATAAATTAAGTATAATATATAAATATTTGTTGGAACATAGTCAAAGAAACTTGGTATTTTTCGATGGTCCTGTCGATGGTTAATAAAGTTAGGTAATTGTCAAAAAAGATCCCAAACTTCAATAAAAACAAAAAAGAAACGTTGACTTCAAGAGGAAATTTTAAAGAAATTAATTTATAGTATTGTCTTTTTAGTTGTTTATGTTGTAATTAAGACGTGTCTCTGCGAGATTTGAGTTTTAAGTCTTGGACGAAATGTCTGCAGCTGCGCCAATTAATTTTTATGTATAACCTCATATTCAGTGAGTAAATAATAACAAAGAAAAAAAAATTTCATGTTAGATTCAATTTATTATATGATTATTTGTATTTCAGAAGCCCTGAAGAAGAGCTGAATAAATGCTCGAAAGCTCGGCAAAGAATTAAGAGTTTTATTTAACATCGCCTACATAAATTAGTCGTTATACCCTTACCCCAAATACTTAATATATATATATATATATTTTAATGAGTGGCGATTATGTCCAAATCGCAACAAAACAGAGGTATGTTGTTTTCATCTGAATAATCATGAAAAATAAAGGAAATGAGCTGTAAATATCAATGATTCTCCTATCGAACATAAATTCTATCCTAAATACTTGGGAGTTAAATTTGATTTATCTCCCAATTACAAGGCTCATTTGAATAATCTGAGCCTAAAACTGAAAACTAGGAATAATATTCTTCAGAAATTTACTGAATTATGTTGGGGTGCTGATGCTGATGCACAGCATCTTTAGCCTTAGTCTTTTCTGCATCTGAGTATTGTTGCTCTGTTTGGTTTAATAGTGCACATACACAAAAAATTGATGCATAATTGAATACATCCATGAGAATAATTACTGGCACCATAAGATCTACACCGGTTCATTGGTTACCAGTTTTATTTAACATTGTCCCTTCCCATATTCGCAGACAGACTGCAGCTTTGAATTCTTGGAGTAAATATCATTCTTTTCCTAATTTATATCCAATTATTTAATTGATTTCACAGATTGAAGTCACGTAAACCATTCTTCAATATGAACATTAGCGATAAAAAATTATGGAAGATTCAGTGGACTTTCAATCAAAATCTCATTCCTGATCCTTCTGAAAAGGGTTTTGATCTTCCAAAATAATTTGGATAGTTCTTTGAGAACAGGTCATGATCGTACCAATAGCATGCTATTCAGGTGGAACCCAGTTCCAAGCATAAGTTGTGAATGTAGATATGCAGAAGAAACAATACCTTATCTCATCAATAAATGTCCCATATATAAATTTTAAGATGGTTTAAGGGCTATTCACGATGTTTCCGAGTCTTTGTTGGAATATGTTATAAATTTTAAACAATGTTGATACGTATTTTTTAATTCAGTTATTTCTCCTGCTTTTGTCTTTTTATTTTCAGATTCGATATATGCAACTTGAGGAGGCCGTTCTGTTTATTAATAGAAGAGCAATCTTGAAGAAAGAAGTCTCTCAAATATATTTAAGCTTATTCTGTATGCACAACAATACTTAGGCGGGAAACCAGGTTTTTTTTTCACTGGGGTCTTTTCACTAGGTTTTAGTGTCATACACCGAATTGTATGACACCCCGTCACCAACCCCAGCTATCATTTGTTTTGTAAGCCAACAGTTGAAAAGAATTTATATATAACTTTTGTGAATAATATCAGTAAAATAAATTAATTTCATTTCCTTTCACATGTCGACAAGAAAATATTAGTCGGTTAAAAAACCCCCCATCAAATACAGAGTTCCGCCACATCAAGACGTACCCATGCGGGCACCAAGGCGACAACTTTATTCCACTATTTCACTTAAAATATTCCGAATATCCGAGAGCAATTCGCATATTTCGCCTACGAAGTAATGCGAGCAGGAAGCTCCCTTTGATGGAATGCCCGCAAACAAGTTACATTCCCGAGTTCCTGCAGGCATTTCTCGCGTCTCTCGAGTTTAAACAAGACAACATTATTACATTTAGACCGCACTTGCGAAACCCATTTCCGCGGGCCTGTTTCTTATTCTCACACTCTCCCACTGCCAGTACTAGATGAAGAAAATGTTATTGTGATTTATCGTCCATCCCCCCGGCAATTTTAACGTTTCAACTGTCGGTAGCGTGTCGGGGACGATATGTATCGGGGCTAGTAATGCTGCATCCGATGTAAAAACATTCAATTCAGGCTATTTTATAGAATAGTAAATAAATTAATACAGTATAGTACAACTTTCAAAAATAACTCACATTTCTGCATTTTTATCGATGCATATATGTTACCTTATTTTTCTTGAAAAATGCCCACCTTGTCACGGTTTCAAAATTCCCGCTCTAGTTAGTACCTGCCAACCGAACTGGTGGCGTTGGTCGCGGTAGTTTACCAGCTTATCTCGTACGTTTCAATGAACGCCGTTGTCGGTGGTCTTAGTCTGTCATACTGTCATTCACTGTCATTCTGTGCCTGTGACGTAGGTTGTCAATTACGTCGTTCTTTCCGCATTTTTTTGGTTGGAATATCCTGGAGTAATTAATCGCAATTTTGCGGATCTGAATAGGATTTTAACTGAAGCCCTGAGAGAAATCTTATCATTGTTGGTTTGGTTTGTTCGTTGGTAAGATTTTTGCGCTTTAGCGGAGTGGCGTATTTGTTTGGAAAAACAACGAGGTATTGCATCATTCTGCTTCGAATTGGGAATTGTTATTGTACCGTTGCGAGGTACCGCAGATTCTGAACTGTCTTTGAAGTCTTCGAGGTGTTTGTCTAGGCTGCCTTGAATTACCGTCGAACTGCCGTGGGAGCTCTCTTTGGGGACCTCCACCAGATTTCGCCATCTAAGATACCACACCTGTCGTCTACCCAGGGTGCATTACTGTTAGAAATTGTACTACGTTGGCCCAGGAATATATTTGAGCCCCGTTTCCATCTACGAGACTGTGAGAATAATTATGGGTTAAGAAACTATATCCTTTTGTGCTTCAGTCAAGCCATGACCTAGACTGTTATAGAAGGTTAGTCTGTAGAATTTAGTTAAGATTGATTAGTATCAAAGAGGCCCAATTCAGTGAATACTGTTTAGTACATAAAATCCGACCTATCGAGAAGGTCGCTTAGATATAAGTAAAGAGCTATTTGTAACGATTACCATCGAGGCTCTAAGTATATACCTTGGGGAATATTACTGTTTGTTTAGTAAGAGATAAAGCCTTATATCGAATATTCGGGTCGTGAAGTAAGAACTAGTTAGTGATCTACCTTCTGTAAGATATATCCTCGTTTGAAGGACCTTGTGTATTTCCTTTGGACTCATTATATTATTAAATTGCTCTGTATTCTTTCTACCAGCCACTACCTCCCGCTTGTGTGATCGGGCTCGTTTGGCATCCTGAGAGTGCGTTCGTTATTTTCTCTCTTTTGCGACTCTGAGATCTTTAGTGTACTTTCCTCTTTTTTTCTTTGTATTATAATAAAAGAGAGTGGCGCCCCTTTATAAGTAGTCTCAGCTCTAGAGCTAGCCGAGGAGGTACTTTGTGCACTCTCTGGAGCCGAGTGGGTTTGGTGACATAAGATTGGCGCCCAACGTGGGGCTCGAGTAATTTTAAGTGAACTTGTTATTGTTTGTTGGTTCTTTTTTTACAAGTTCAGTTGAGGTGGTGACTGGATGAAATTGAATTTATTTTTAGTTTTAAGATTCATTTGAATATTGTTGTGCGATTTACCTTGATATTGCGATTTGTTATACCTTGATCTTATTGTAAGGGTAACTTGGCAGGTATGGTTCTGAGAAACAACCCTAATAGACTTAAGAAAGATGAATTGCAATACGAGTTGCGTGTGCGGGGTTTTAAGTGTTCGGATACACAGACAGTTCGGGATCTGCGGACCTGTTGAGGGTTGAGAGGGGAAATAGGTCTTTTGAGTACCCCAAGGTTGAGTTGGATCCGGTATCGGAATTTGATGCGTGCATTGTCGGGTATGATGAATTGTTGAGGTTGTTGAGTGGGCCTAACCCATGTCTTTAAGCAATGTTTACAAGATTTTGTTGTCTTGGATTTTTGATGTTGATTTTGTGTTTGTGAATTTCAAATTGTTTGTGTTTTTGTGTGCTGCGTTTGTTCCATGGGCAGCGATGGTTCTGATGATGGGGCCACGGTTGCTTCCGCGCATCCACCATTTGCTCGCACTAGTACTCAAGCGAATTTTGGAAGCTTTCCTCATCATTTAAATTTACAGAAGTGGAATTTAACTTTCACGGGTGACAATATTTATATTTATTATTTATATATATTACATAAGTGGATTGGATGTTCGTTTGTAACTTTTGAAAATGCGTTTTATACTATTTTCTGTTCTAATTGTGATGAAGTTCTATATTCTAGTGTTGTTTTACATTTTTGAAATTCTCTTTCGATGTCTCTGATAGTCAAACGAAGAATAGATAAACCACAGATAGACCACAGTTTTCAATATTGGAACTCGGATTCGAAAGATGTTAGTGGAACAGAATTTTCAATACTGAAACTCGGATTCAAGAAACAGTTGAATCTAAATTCTTGGTCTACTAGACATCATTCTTTCAGGTATTACTGAAAAAAAAACGTGAGAACCCTGTAGTAAAATGCGAAAGTAGGAGATGACTTTAGGAGTCTAGTTATCTTCATTATATTGAGGGTGATCAGTTCACAATGATCACAATTAGTTCACAATGAGACACATCGCTTACTAAGTACCACAGTATAGGGACCAAGCAGTAGTCGCACTCCGTGGATTTCGAACTGAAATCGCTTACACCAAATGGAACTCGCGCATTCCTCCCTGCGCATCTAATCTTATCGACTGCGAATTTAAAAATTGATTAGAAAAGGTTATTTGCGTTATCTGAACACTTAAATATTTTGTTTTAAGCTGGTAATAAGTTCTCACAGTGATATTTAGAGTGTATGGACCTTTGTTTAGTCTATATTCATATAAAAATTATGACTCCGCTCATAATGTAACCGTAAATGTAATCACATTTCCTCACTAACAGAAAGCATTCAATAAAAGATATATTGTTTTATTTTGGTTTTAATATCACTTTGAAAGAAACAGTAATACGTGATGAAATTTACTCAATAGTTTACTCAAGAACCTCTGAAACTTTTCGAAATGTGTTAAAAATCATAGGTACCTTAGGTTTGTAGGTGGAATGACTCATTAAAATTTTTCTAAACGAAGATTGGGTTGAAGAGTAGGTATTATATGGAAACATAAGTAGTTGGTGGTTGAAAGCAACGAGTGTGTTTAATATCAAATCCTCAATACTTAAATTTCAGTGAACCATTAATCTTGGAGGCCATGAAAAATAACTTCCTTTTTATATTGAGTTGTTTCGAACAATTTTTTTCAATGTATTCTCTGATGATTTAGTTTGAAATGATACTATTTTTTAATATATTCAATTTATGAAGAGAGGAATTTGATTATGGAATTCTAGAATTAGTGGCAAGTTTTAGCGAGGGATCTGAACTGATCTTGAGTGAAAAGCGGGGAAAGGGGGGAGGTTTAGATCGTTTCAATTCGAAGATTTAGCGTGAAAAACTCTTTCCTGGGAGAGGGGTTACTTAGCCCCAGTACACCCCTCCCCGTAAATACTCCCCTGCGCTAAATATGCTGAGTGTTCTCGAGAAAGGGTTCCCTCATTATGGTGGGAAAAAATATTGGTTCCTGATATCTCAACTAATCGTGAAGAAATGAGGACAGAAGGCGTAAACCGCCTGAAATTTCATTGGTTCCTGATATCTCAATTAATCGTAAAGAAATGACGACAGTAGGCGTAAACCTCCTGAAATTCCATTGGTTCCTGATATCTCAATTAATCGTAAAGAAATGACGACAGTATGCGTAAACCTCCTGAAATTCCATTGGTTCCAGATATCTCAACTAATTGAATGAGGCACTACTCAAATAACGGAGCTTTTAATAAACAACATTCTCTACAATACTATATTTATTTACTTTATTTATTAATTTTTATTCATTTATGTTTATACTGTCTTACCTAGGTATACATATATCAATGTATACCCGTCAGAAGCTAATTAAGCTTGTGCATGTATCACTCACCTGTCGGTGTCTAATGGTATTGAGCAAAAAGAAACTTGGGATTATTGAAACTATTGTTTTTGCAGTTGTATACGCTACAATTGTTAATCATTTTGGAATTAATTTGAAAACAACACAAAATTGAAACAGAATACTTACTGGAATGAAAATAAATGATTAAATAAATGAGCTTTGCTGGTTCATGGTAGATTTTGACTCAAAGAAATTACACTGAATTATAGGTTAGGTTGTATTTCAAATACATCTCAAAAAAAATATAATCTTCTAAATATTAAACGAATGAATTATACAAAGGAATTATTTAAGATCTCTAAAATAATAATAATGACATTATTCCAGACATCTTAGAATTATTGATGAAAGCAATGAACAAGGACCAAAATATGAGGGTAGAATCCCTGCGAGATGCGCGAGTCAGACTTGTTGTAAGAAAATCCACGGAGTGCGACTACTGGTTGGTATCTATACTGTGTAAGTACCTTGGTCTTGGGTAGGAAAATATTATTTACCAAAATTTATTTTTATTTTTCACGTTGTAGAATTGTAGTGTTATCCCTCCTTATGCGTTTCGTCTCTGGCGTACACATTCGGACTCATAAGTATGGCCGCCGGGAGTTGAACCGGCACCTAGTCGGTATAAAACTTGAGCGCTAACCTTCCGTCTACCGAAGTTTTTTTTACGTTTCTTTAGCAATACACCATTTGACAGCCGCGGCCTATTACAGAATAGGAAATTACAAGTGTCTACAAAAATAAAAATATTGAATTTAAGCAGTTAATTAAGCAAAAAAGATAATTAAAAAAAATTAACACCAAGTGCAAGAAGAAAAAATAATAAGTCAATATGAGAAAGATCACCCATATTCATCACACATTTTGTGAGACCAAAATAGCTCTCCTTATGCATGCCAGTGTGCAAGTTAAAATATCCACCATAATTTCATAAGACATAAGGTCATGAAATATTTTGTACAGGGGCGAAAACCGAAGAACTTTAGATCGTGGGCAAGATAGATAAAATGTTCTAATAGTACGTCCAGGTAATCTAGGTACATGTACGCAGATTAGACTCAGCTATGCGTGTCGCATAGTTTAGTGGAATAAAGCCTTGACCTTTGACGTGGAAACCCGTCGTGTCGTGGGTTCAAGTCCGGGGCTAGGAAAGAAATTTTCTAGCTTTCGGTATGCGGCCACCATTCACCGTTGGTTCTAATATTAACAGTGCTGTGCCTAAGGTGGCGTAAGGACACAGTAACAAAGCCTACACAGAACACACACTGTTTAACCTAACTCGCACAAGCTTTAATTAGTTTCTGAGGGGTGTACATTGATAAATGTATACCTAGGTAAGCCAGTATAAACATAAAAAAAAAGTAAGGACAATCGATTAACGAGCACATTATATTTCGCAGAAATAGAACACCTAAATAGGCGCGACGACGTTCTAGAGAATTAACCTGAAATCCTCTTAGAAAATTTGCGTGAGGTATACCACGCTTCGGATAAATACCGTACATTCTTTTATCTACTGACATGTACACTATATCCAGGGATCCAAATTAGGCACTCATACTCGATCCCTGACCTCACAAGTACATTAAATAGTATAAATAGCCTTCTGGTGCTTTGTAACCACTTTGAGTTCCTTAGGATGAAGCCAAGTGTTTTGATGCTTCCAGAGGTGATTGAATCTATATGAGGAACGAAACTTAGTCCACGATCGAATAAGATTCCTAGGTCTTTAAATTCAACAACCTCACCAAGAACGCAACCACTAATGTTATAAAGGAAATCTATTGTAGTTCTTTTACTACTGAAGGACATTACGCTACATTTTTGAACGTTCGGGGGAGGTGAGTTGTCCCTGTACCAACGGTTTATTAATGTCACCCTGGAGGTCCCAACAACCCTCAACAGAGAGAATGCGACGATACAGTTTGAAGTCATCAACATAAAGAAGGAAGGAACAGGTCAGGTACCAACAGATTTCTTTGATGAAGATTAAGAAAAGGAGTGGCCCCAATATAGATACCTGAGGGACACCTGAGGTAGACTCAAAACCACCAGACCTATAACCAAAACACTGAACATACAGATTCCTTCAGGAAGGATAAGATTTGAAAAAATAGAGAAAATCAAGATTTAACCCGAAAGAAGACAGCTTCTTCATAAGTATGCCATGATCCAATCTGTCAAATACCTTCTTGAAGTCCGTGTAGATGACATCAACTTGAGAAGACTCATCCAATGCACTACCGATATACAGAGAAAACAATGGCCAATACTTTGAATAAGAAGGTTATACTTTCCTATGAATAATTAGTGTTTTATTTTAACAAAAAAATGCTCATTTCATACCGGTATACCTGATAAATGGAAACAATACACTTTTTTTATGTCAATATTTGAGTTAAGAGTTATGATTTCCGAACAAACTATCACCTGAGTGGAAATCTCTATCGTTCCTGCATTAAAATTTTGGAATTTATTGGATTCACGAGATTGAAAATCGATAGATTGTGGATAATAACGATGATTCGATCACGTGAGTTGAATGAAGTGATGATTACACACGTTAGTGTATTCATTGCAACGTCGAATGGTAATTAAGAATTCGTTCGAATGACTGTCAAAAAACCAATTTAAATATAATTTACTACCTCATTCTCACACGGGATATAGGATTCGTGGCACTGAATTGAAAAACAAGAGAGGTTTTTGTTTCGAATAGATCATTCCCCGTGCATTCAAATTTTTTAATTGAGGAAGAGCTGTGATTGTAATCTGAATGTTTAAATGATTCTGCTGGTTCATATCAATATTCAGAATTCATCTCTTATTCATTCAATACTTGCTAATGAGTGCGTTTACTTTCTTCGTGACTTGAATGACAAAGAAAGCGCAAAAAGCTATAAGAACCTGCACAGACTTACCAGTATGAAAATAGTAGAAAAAATTTCCGGAAACTACCCAATAGATAAATCAGTAATGTACCGTTGGATAATCCCTTGCTTTCATTAATCATTTATGAATTCACATTGATATGAACAAGAGTTTTGAAAGATTCTATGAATGCAGTCCGCATATTATGTTCACCATGCAATACTATATGATTTATGTTGAACATTTAGTGAGTCACAGGGATACCTTTTGAAAACAAAAGTTAACTTTGTATGGGACTCTGGGATTGCAATTGTAGCTCTACATCTTCAAATGATTTTGAGGTTGAAGGTTGTGTTTGCTGCGAAAGGTGCAGTTACGACAAACCGAACCATTTTATCTCGGAGATCCAGTTTCTGAAGACTGCAGTTCCATTACGGACTTAAATTTCAAATCAGGTGGATCCAGTCCTAAAGACCGAATTGCCTCAGTTGAACCCGTGGTGGAAACCGACTCATAACTCTTGGCGCCTTTTATTTTCCTTTCTGGGTCTTCCACCTCATGTCACCTTCATGCGCTACCGAGAGTGGAGCATCGACATGTAGCATTGCCGACAGTTGATGGCGCGTGCTCCCGATGATACTTTTCCGAGAAGAGAAATATAGCCAGGTCATTGACTTTGGATGATGTAAAAAATGCATCACTACAACTCAGTTATCAATAATTTTTACAAAAATATTAGGAAAGTAGTTGCTCAGAAAAATACCACCAATTAATTCCAATGTTTTGTATGTATATTTTAGCTTATTCGGAGCAAAGTTGAACTTATGTTTTCCACACAAAAGATCACAAAAGACATAAGCACTACTTTGCCCTGAAGAAGTGGAGTTATATCTACGAAACGTTGGCATTAGTTGGATGGATTTTTTTGACCAACCACTTCACTACTATTCCTGTGAAAAATCAATTATAACATGTCTCTACAAGGAAATGATCTATCATACCATAATAACAACTTAGTTGAAAAAACGTTGAAATGCTCACATATATAAAACATCTTTGTGAAAAGAAGAGTGGTGTGAGAACAGTAAACCAAGATAGCATACTTTGATCTTGGAATCAGTAAACCAGGATAATGATATAATACTTTAATTTATCTTTAGGACGTGTATCCTCATGTGTAGGACAAGTCAATTTAGAAAAATAAACAATAGTGCAGTTAATCAGTGATAATCATTATATTATAGTATTGGAGAAGCAGAAGAAACAATACCTCATCTCATCGATAGTTGTCCCATATATAAATTTCAAGATGGTTTTAGGGCTATTCATGATGTTTCCAACTCTTTCTTGGAATGGGTTATAAATTTCAAACGAATATGATAGGTATTTTTGATATTCAGTTCTTTTTCTGCTTTTGTCTTTTTATTTCCAGATTCAATGTGAACACCTTGAAGAAGTCTCTGTCTCCACCAATAGAAGATCACTCTTGAAGAAAGAAGTCCCTGAAATATATTTCAGCTTATTTTTGTATTTTCACACTTAGACGGGGAGCCAGGGTTTTTTTTTCACAGGGTTTTTTTCCTAGGCTTTTATGTCATACGCCGAATTGTATGACACCCCGTCACTAACCCCTGATCTATATGCTTTATTGTTTGCTAATTGAATATTGTCAGCCAAAAGTTCAAAAGAATATATATATACCGGTATACCTGATAAATGGAAACAGTACCCTTTTTTTATGTCAATATTTCAGTTAAGAGCTATGATTTCCGAACAAACTATCACCTGGGTGGATATCTCTATAGTTCCTGCATTAAAATTTTGGAATTTATTGGATTGACGTGATTGAAAATCGATAGATTGTGGATAATAACGATGATTCGATCACGTGAGTTGAATGAAGTGATGATTTCACATGTTAGTGTATTCATTGCAACGTCGAATGGTAATTAAGAATTCGTTCGAATGACTGTCAAAAAACCAATTTAAATATAATTTACTACCTCATTCTCACACGGGATATAGGATTCGTGGCACTGAATTGAAAAACAAGAGAGGTTTTTGTTTCGAATAGATCATTCCCGTGCATTCAAATTTTTAATTGAGGAAGAGCTGTGATTGTAATCTGAATGTTTAAATGATTCTGCTGGTTCATATCAATATTCAGAATTCATCTCTTATTCATTCAATACTTGCTAATGAGTGCGTTTACTTTCTTCGTGACTTGAATGACAAAGAAAGCGCAAAAGCTATAAGAACCTGCACAGACTTACCAGTATGAAAATAGTAGAAAAAATTCCGAAACTACCCAATAGACAAATCAGTAATGTACCGTTGGATAATCCCTTGCTTTCATTAATCATTTATGAATTCACATAGATATGAACAACAGTTTCGAAAGATTCTATGAATGCAGTCCGCATATTATGTTCACCATGCAATACTATATGATTTATGTTGAACATTTAGTGAGTCACAGGGATACCTTTTGAAAACAAAGGTTAACTTTGTATGGGACTCTGGGATTGCAATTGTAGCTCTACATCTTCAAATGATTTTGAGGATGAAGGTTGTGTTTGCTGCGAAAGGTGCGGTTACGATAAACCGAACCATTTTATCTCGGAGATACAGTTTCTGAAGACTGCAGTTCCATTACGGACTTAAATTTCAAATCAGGTGGATCCAGTCCTAAAGACCGAATTGCCTCAGTTGAACCCGTGGTGGAAACCGACTCACAACTCTTTGCGCTTTTTATTTTCCTTTCTGGGTCTTCCACCTCATGTCACCTTCATGCGCTACCGAGAGTGGAGCATCGACAAGTAGCACTGCCGACAGTTGATGGCGCGTGCTCCCTTCAATACTTTTCCGAGAAGGGAAATATAGCCAGGTCATTGACTTTGGATGATGTAAAAAATGCATCACTACAACTCAGTTATAATTGATTTTTCACAAAAATATTAGGAAAGTAGCTCAGAAAAATACCACCAACTAATTCCAAAATTTCGTTGGTATATTTTAGCTTCTTCGGAGCAAAGTTGTACTTATGTTCTCTACACAAGAGGTCACGAAAGACATAAGCACTACTTTGCCCTGAAGAAGTGGAGTTATATCTACGAAACGTTGGCATTAGTTGCATGGATTTTTTTTGACCATCCACTTTACTAATATTCCTGTGAAAAATCAATTATAACATGTCTCTACAAGGAAATGATCTATCATACCATAATAACATCTTAGTTGAAAAAACGTTGAAATGCTCACTTATACAGGGTGAGTCTTTGACCACTGCGTTAATTTTAACCATAGGTTCTTGAGATCAAATGAAACACTTTTTCCATTACGGTTTTTCCAAATTCAGCTGCGTTCAAAAGTTATAAGCATTTTTAGTTTTCACATTGGGCAAATACCCTCTGTAGTCCAGTTTAGTTTGAATGAAAAATACCTTCCACAGCATTCACTATTGAATCTGAATTGTTTAAAAACATTATATTCCCTCTAAGTAATGATTCACTCACTCATGTTTCATCCGATGAGGTCCATATCCAGAAGGAAGATACAAAATACTTATTTTTGGTAAAAAAATTCAACACCATAAACATAGATTTTTGTTGTTCTACTATATTTTCTTTCTACTTCAAGATTATAAACCATGCCTTTCTAGTGAGAAATTCCAAAAAACCTCAGAATTATTGGGTGTTATCATCATACATTTGAAATTTCCTTCTTAAAATTTCCAAATCATGATAACCATCATTTCTATGAAACTTCCAATGCAAGAGGTTATTACTGTGCTTTCTTTTCACTCAAAACCAGAAAAAATCATCTATGATTTTCCAAACACTGATATTTCTGAAGTTTCTTCTCTCGACAGAGACCAGTGAACAGGTATTTTCTGTACTGAATCCCAATAACAATTTACCTGGATAGATTACAAGTATTTCCAGATTTAGGTGTGCAATTATACTTTCTTGAAGAAATACCTAAATTTGATTTTGAAAAATCAACTAGGTGTTATTTGATAAAAATTTTTTGTTAAATCATTAATATGAATCCATTCTGTTTAGACTATAATTACTGATTTTTATAATCAGACTAAATAACGTAAACAAGAACATAAATATTGAATAATGGTTATTCATAGATTATGTCAAATTTTAATACCTTACCATAGAATATTAATTTATCACCGAACCCCAGGAGAGAAAAAATTAATATATGTTTTTTTAAATGAAAGATAATATCTGTAACTATTATTGATCTTTAGTTATAATTTTCCTCAGAATAATTAGAGTAAATTATTATCACATTAAAATTATTATAACGTCTCTGTGGTGGGTAGTTCCAAATAAAAAGTATTCTGTGGTTCCTTGTTGTTTTGATTCTGTTTGAAACTGTCAAAAGTTATTTGTATCTTCAAAAAAAAAAAGTGGAAAGATTTTTAGGGATAATATCGATAGTTTTAAATTATTCAATTCAGTATGAAATGATTATGGTCAGAAATTGCATTCTATTCTAATCTTTCTTGTTTATGAGCTTATATCTTCCAGTTTCAATATTGATTGAATTTTAATTAACCATGCATCATAACAAACATTCAGAAATATTAAAACTAAGTCAAATTCTATTATCTCTTAAGTTTGTGAACAAGGTTGAATCGGTGTATGAAATAAAGATAATAAAGGTATAAAACAAATCTAGGAGACTGGGTTCAAGTTTTTTAAAACTCATATGAGCTCAATTTGCAGCATTCCTATGTTAGAATAGATATAATTTGATGAACCCTGAAAGCCTGAAGCTATAAAAACCAGCTCTTCATAAAGACAAGTCTTCAATTTAACAGGTCCTGACAGAAAATACTTCACCTATTTCAAAGGTCAAAATATACCGAAGAGCGATGGAAAACTTTTTCTTTATTTATTATGGAATATTATTCTGGATTAAATATTAAACAAGGTGCTAGACATCACTAACAATGAATACAGCAAATGGCAATTTAGATTTTGTGGTGAATGTAAGACAAAAATTGTTCAGTGGTTAATTTCATCTATTAGTTTTTAGTGGTGGAACCATAGAGGGAAGAGATTTCCCCATCCTTTTGAAGAAATATTTAATATAGACATAAAATATGGCAACATTGAACAAATCTTGTTATTGAATAATTTCAGCACAGAGTTGGATTTGGGAAAATCAGAAAATTTGGACAAAATTATATCGATTTAATTCCTTTCAACTTCAAATATCTCAAGAATGGTGCAATTTAGGAGGAAAGATGAAGAATGATTTTATATGCAAAAAAGACTAATGATTCCAGGAAGTACGAGATACGGACCTTTAGTTCAAGCGATATTTGTTTTTCATGCAATTTAACCAATCTGTAGAGTAGTAGTGAGAAACCCACAAGAAATGGAATAAATCTATTGATGCCAAAATATGCATGACTGCTATCAAAAACCTTCTACAAGAGATCATTTCAATTGATATTGTCGTTTGAATATTACAGGTGAAAATGCAATTTTTTTATGAAATTTCAACACCCTATATCTTTTGAACGGGGCCAAATTTGGAAAAATGTTATAGGAAGAAAATGTTTCTTTTGACATCAAGAATCTATGGTTAAAATTAACGCAGTGGTCAAAGACTCACCCTGTATAAAACATCTTTCTGAAAAGAAGAATGGTGTGAGAACAGTAAACCAAGATAGCATACTTTGATCTTGGAATCCTCGAGCGAGCTAGAAAGATTGCAGGGATAATGATAATAATAATAATAATAATTTATGTATCCTTTAGGACATGTACATACATGTGTAGGACAAGTCAATTTAGAAAAATAAACAATAGTGCAGTTAATCAGTGATACAATCATTATATTATAGTATTTTTTGACAGTATAATAACATCTACTCAATAACAAGCTTTTAACTTTCATCTTGAATTTATTATAATTGAGAGATCTTATTTCTAATGGTAAATGATTAGAGTTTGATACATTTATAAGTAGGGGACATCTCGAACTTAGAGGTTTTGTGCTGGGGATATATAATTTTCCCTCACTTCTTGTCTTATAATCATAAAAGCTGGATAATTGCATGATGTTTTTTTCGTTCTCCTTCACATACAAAAGGGATTTCAGGATGAAAATACAACACAAAGTAAGAATGCAATTTCCAACAAACAAAGGTCTGCATGACATACGCGGGGATATATTGTACATCATGAGCAAAATGCGTTTCTGTAGAATGAAAGCCCTACCACTATCTGATGAGCTACCCCAAAGCAGAATGTTGTATGACAAATGACTATACACAAGACTGTGATAGATATCCTTGAGAATTGAGGGAATCATACTTTTCACCCTACTTATTGCATAATAGGAACTGTTTGGTTTCCGACTTACCTAATCAACATGCACAGACCATTTCAGATTGCTGTCAAGGTGGACTCAAGAAACTTTGCATTCTCTCCAGAGGAAAGGTCACGATCATGAGCGTTAAGGATCAGTTTCCGGTTATTATGGCTTAACGTGAAATAAATTATCTCAGTTTTTCCTATGTTGATCATCAAGTTGTTGTGATGGCACCAATTCACAAAATTACTCAAAAGAAGTTCACATAATACTTGTAGATCCTCAAAAGACATCGCTGAAACTACTACAGCAGCATCGTCAGCAAAACAGGTTCAACAAAAGTTCTTGATAAGAGAAATTCCTGGATGTCCAACGATCTGATGAACATTTTTGAAGATTTTCAGGAAGGTCATTATTGAAAAGGAGAAACAGAATTGGCCCAAGGACAGAACCTTGTGGCACACCCAAGTTAACCCCATGATCCGAAGAGAACGAATTTCCAACCTTCACACGCATGCACATACCCTCAAGGTAGCTGCCGAGCCATTTCAAAAACACTCCTCGAAAACCTAAGGTGTAGCATTTGTCCAAAATAAATTTGAATGATAGACTATCCAAAGCCCTCGAAAGATCGAAGAAAAGTCCTGCTACATGAAAACCGCTGTCAAGACTCTCATATACGTAATTAACGAAGGCAATGATGCAAAAACTTTAATTTTGAGCAAAACTTTGTATCGAATTCAATTAATTTGCTCATATTGAGGACAAGCAGGACACTCTCAGAGGATATATAGTATTATCACTTACGGGGGATTGGTGGGTGCTCTGAAAGTGTCGAATTTGCGAATTTTCTATAATTATATATGGGATCGAATTCACATTAGGTAGTATTCAATTGGATCCATAGCAATCAGTATCTGCATTTAAAGCTTGCACTTATATCTAGAGGGGGTCGAAGGGAGGCACTAAAAGTGTCAATTTCTCAAAATCTGTATAAAGGATCGCAATCACCTTTTGTCGTATTATTGAAAACCCATAGCAACCAGTATTTGCAGATACGGTATGTATTAACACCTGAAGGGGGTTGAAGGGGCGCACTGAAAGTGTCAAAGAAGTACTATGTGATTTCTCAAGAACTGTTGTGTAGTAATATTGAAGACCCATATCAACCAGGATCTGCACATACAGCATGTACTTACACCAACAGGGTATCGAAAGAGGGCACTAAGACTGACAACTTTACGATTATTCAAAAACTGTACATAGGGCTAAATTGGGTCTTCAATAACACTACAGAATTTGAATGCGATCCTATGTACAGTTTTTGACAGATCGCAAAGTTGTCACTTTTAGTCTACCCTTTAGACCTCTCAAGGTGTACAGTACATGCCGTATGTGCAGAACCTGGTAGCTATGGGTCTTCAATAATACTTCGAAATTTGATGGCGATCCTATCTACGGTTTTTGAGAAATCACACAATTGACCCATTTCGTAGCCCCCTTTGAGATCCCTTACGTGTAAGTACATGCCGTATGTACAGATCCTGGTTGCTATTGGCCTTCAATATTACTAAAAGGTTTGATTGCGATCATATGTACAGTTTTCGAGAAACCTCAAAATTGACACTTTTAGTTCCCCCCTTTAACCCCCATTAGGTGTGAGTACATGCCGTATGAGCAGATCCCGGCTGCTATGGGTCACTATTACAACAAATTTGATTATGATCCTATATACAGTTTTTGAGAAATCGTAAAATTGAGTTTTTAAGTGCACCCGTCTAGGTATAAATGCCAGCTTTAAACGCAGATACGAGTTGCTATGGGTTCAAATAAATACTACCAAATGTGCAGAGTTATAGGAAATTCGCAAAATCGACACTTCCAGAGCCCTTTTCGATCCCCCGTTAGTGTGGGGTAATGCCATATATCCTCTGAGAGTGTCCTTTTTGTCCTCAATATAAGCATATGAATTTGAATTCGATACAAATTTCAGCTCAAAATTACATTTTTTGCATCGTTAAAATCCAAATTATTCTTCCATTCAACTCTGACATCAAGGGCAGGTATTAATCAAAAATGCGACTACTTTAATATGAATTATATTCAGCACATCATGGATAATATAGAATAAAGAAATCATTCGTGGGTCACCTAGCAATTTTGTCCGTTCAGGATGTCCATATGGACTTCCTGAATGGACCAATAAAAAAACACTAGGGGTTAACGGTGCAACTTTTATTCGATACCACCCTCAATTCTTCATTTACAGAGGATCAGAGGGAGTTAGGCATGTAGCACTTTATTCTTTCTCCTTCGGAATTCTAGATCACAAAATGAAAGTAACATTGGAAAGAAAGACTGTTTTGTAAATCTCGCCCTTATAGATGGAAATTACGGGTATCGATTCCTTTCATAAAAAAAGCACAATTATTTTATTTTTGTTTTATCTGAAAATACTTTAGGATTGAGACATAGATAACCATTATAATAACCTATAGGAGGTTTAATTACTTGATTAAAAGAAGACAGTTTCAATTTTCAATAATATGGCATCTTCAGGTTGTTGGATTTCAACTGACTGAATTTTGTGAGAAACAGATTTATATATAAGGAAAAAAATGGGTATATGAGTGTTGTAAAATTATTTCACAGCTGAACTACAAATTTACTGTTTTCGGAAGAGATTCAATAAAGGTGACGAATCCGCATCTGTTTGTTCATTCAAAACAATATTGCGGCTATGTCACCTGTTGACTTCTAGAGCTTCTTGGACATTTATTTCTATATGGAGTATTTCGTAGTAATTATTGAAAATATACCCAAATTAATTGATGTGATCCGCATATGTTGACTTGGTGGAGTTTGATGTTTTGGTGTTCTTGGATCCACTTGTTGAATGCCATTCGGTTTGACTTATATAAACTCCAGGGCAATCTATATATGATAGTTTATAGACACCAGATTCTTTGCCTTTTTCTGTTTCATCTCTATTGTTTTTGATAATAGTACTCAATGCTTTAAATGATGTAATTTTATTGAATTCACCATGAGGTTGGCTCTGCACACCAGAGGATTTATTGAATTTATTTTTGAAGTATTCATCAATATTTACTGAAAATCCATTAACATAGGACAATGAAATTTAATATCGTTTATCTACAACTTTAAGAATTGAAAAACTACATATAATGCCATTTTCTAGTTTGATGGATACATTTTTACTATCATTGATGGATCAAAACCGTTATTTATGGGAATTTGTTTAATTATATATGATTCAATAATGAATATTAATCTTAATCTTAAAACCATGTGATAGATAAGTTTTTGATAGAGTTGTTTCAGATAGAATATTCAGGTACCTGGATAGGTTCAATTTGCTCACCTCTGCTCAACATGGATTTCGACCTGGCCATTCGACAGACTCTGTATCCGTCCATTTCGTCAATTACGTACCTATATCAGAGTTTTGATAGCGGTTTTCTTGTAGCAGGAAATTTCTTCGACCTTTCAAGAGCTTTCGATAGTTTATTTTCCAATTTATTCTGGATACACCTTAGCTTTTCGAGGTATGTTTTTTTTTAAATGGCTTTGCAGCTACCTTGAAGGTAGGTGCATGCGCGTGAAGGTTTGATGGGGTTAACTTGGGTGTGCCACAGGGCTCAGTTTTTGGACCTATCTTGTTCCTCCACTTCATCATATTCATCAGATCGTTAGACCTCCAGGAAATTTTTTTAATCAAGATTTTTTTGTTGAACCTATTTGCTGATGAAGTTGCTGTAGTAGTTCCAGCGATGCCTTATGAGGATCTGCAAATATTATGTATACGCATGATATACGTATGTCATGCAGACCTTTTTGTTGGAAATGGCACTCTTACTTTGTGTTGTATTTTTATCCGGAAATATCTTTTGTATATGAAGGAGAACAAAATGAATATCATTAAATTATCCAGCGTTCATGATTACTAAATCAGAAGTAAGGGAAAATTATATATTCCCCAGCAAAAAACCTCTAAGTTCGAGATCCCCTTCTTATAAATGTATCAAACTTTTCAAACATCTACCGTTATGAAAAAGATTTCGCAATTATAATAAATTCAAGAAGAAAGTTGAAAGCCTGTTATTACACTGTCAAAGAATACTATAATGATTGTATCACTGAGTCAGTGCACTATTGTTTCCTTTCCCAATTTGACCTGTCCTATATATGTATGTATATATATGTCCTAAAGGATGAATAAATTATTATTATTATTCGATTTTGAATGGAATCAGGGTTGTTGTTGAAATAAAACTGAAGCAAAATGTTCAGTTATTGCTAAGTCAAGAAATTTGTTTGTTGGTCCTTTTATACAAGGTGTCCGATTTATTTTAGCGCCATATTTGGACGGGGCATCTAATAGGAAAATAATTATAATAATAATAATAATAATGATAGAAGTGGAATAGCTTTAGCTGATTGGATGGAAGATAATAATTTCTATTTGATTTTTGATGGAAAAGATGTACCTTCTTTTCATTCTTCTCGATGGAATAAAGGCTATAATCCTGATCTCTGCTTAGTGTCTTGTGACAATACTTGCAAACCGCTTCCTATAAAACCTAAAATTCTAGAAGTTTTTCCTCATAGTCAATATAGGTCTATTCTGTTGATTTCAAGCGTTGAACATCAAAAAATCGTCTTAACATTCGATTTTAAAGAAAGACTTACATCTTAGAGCCTTTAAAATTCAATTGGTTGGATGCGAACTATACTAATAGACTGCATTCTGTTAATGAAATGCTGCAGCGATTAAACAACATAGTGTTTAGTGACGAAGCTAATTTTTTCCTGAATGATCACATTAATAAACAGAATTGTCGGTACTGGGCCGTGGATAATCCGAGACTAAATCATCAACGACCCCTGCATAGCCCAAAGGTCGTGGTTTGGGCCGCTATGTCTGCTAAAGGCATAATTGGTCCTTGTTTTCATGAAGATCAACGAGGCCGAGCAGTTAATGTGAATAGTGACCGTTATTGCAGTATGTTGCGAAATTTTTTGATCCTAGAGTTGCAGGAGTTTGAAGGTTTCAACTCAGGGGTCCCTTACCATACCTCAAATGATTCAATGGAAGTTGTTAAGGAATTATTCCATAATAAAGTCATTTTGCTAAGGCCTCTCAGAAGTCCCGTTCTTAGCCCGCTTGACTATTTTGCATGGGGATACCTTAAAATTAAAGTTTATCAAAATAAGCAATATCAATAGCTATGTATCAACGTGTTATCGCCAATCTTCGTTCCCGTTTAGAAGAGCGCCAGCAAGGCAACGGTCATTATTTGGGTAACATCATATTTTCCAAATAATTATCCATTTAAATGTTAATAATAAACAATAAACTTTTTTATTGCTTACGAATATTTTTTGTTTTATTGAACATTCAAATACCCGATACCCTTTCTGGTCACCTTGTATTATCTATTGTTGTTGTTTTGTATCGTAATGTTCCAGAAAAATTGCAAATAAGCTCCTGACCGAATGCTAGTACTTTTTTTCATTATTGTCTAGTGAGCGAAGGTCTTTACACAAAATATAATCATAAGGAGATTTCTGCAGATTTCTAACGACTCTCTTCTCTTTATTTCTCTTGAAAATTCCGGTCCACCAACAAGATCACCCCGAATGATTGCTGTTTATCCGTAGATACCCGGAAGATTTACACCCCAATCGAGGGCCTATCTCTCGACCAACTCACGAATAAAGTTGGCATAACGCAATAGTTGTGAAAAAGAACGACATGTTTATGGGAGTTCGTATAATAATTTTATTGATGTTCCCGAATAAATCGCTCGCTACGGAAAATCTCCGCCGAATACGTCCAAGTGGAAATTTCGGAAAACATATACGCGACTGATTTATGCCTTTCCGATGGTCGGATTGGATAGCTCTAGATCCGAACGTTTTTTCCTCTGTCGTTGGATGCGGGGTGGAATAATCCGGCCCTTTCTGTTTATTATCGAGGTGATTAATGGGGTTGGAGAAGGGGTGGATATTGGAAAAATTAAAATTTAGTGGTAGTCTGATGATCGCTTTTCGGTAATATATATTTTGTTTTGAAGGCTTCTTCTTGATGAGAGGATACACTCCATGTTCAAAGATTTGTATTAAAAATAACAATTCTTTCATTAGCTCTTGGTAAAGTACTCTCCATTACAATAGTTTATCTAGAATGAAAAAATAAGCTATATCTATTCTGTATAATTTGTGTGAACTTGTATGATGCTGAATTGTACTAGGATTGTTGTTCTATTGCTTCTATACGGGCTAAGTAAATTAAGTAATGAAACTGATTTTTTTTTTTTCATTTTAATATAGAAATAATTACAATTCAATATTGTCACCTTCACAATAACTTCCTTCTGAGGCCACAAAGCGCTGACTGATGTGAAAACAGCCGAGTAAGATAGCCGAGTTTTGTACAGAATTTTCGTACTCCACTGGAATTTGGTCATAATCCGTCTTTATCCATCCGAAAGCGAAGCCAAGCGTTGAACATCAAAAACTCGTCTTAACCAGAATTGTCGGTACATAATCCGTAAATAGGGACCAAGCAGTAGTCGCACTCCGTGGATTTTCTTACACCAAGTCTGACTCGCGCATTCCTCCCTGCGCATAACCTAAAATGTTCATTGTTTTCATCAATAATTCTAAGATGTCTGGAATAATGTCATTATTATTATTTTAGACATCTTAAATAATTCCTTTGTATAATTAATTCGTTCAATATATGGAAGAATATAATTTTTCTAAGATCTATTTAAAATTCAAAGAAGAAGTTGAAGAAAAAGATGCAACCTAACTTATAAATTCAGTGGAATTTGTTTGAGTCAAAATCTACCATAAACCAGCAAAGCTCATTTATTCAATAATTTATTTTCATTCAAGTAAGTATTCTGTTTCAATTATGTGTTATTTTCAAATTAATTCCAAAATTGTTAACAATTGTAGCGTAACTAACTGCAAAAACAATGGTCTCAATAATCCGAAACTTTCTTTTTTCTCAATACCATTAGACACTGACAGGTGAGTGATACATATAGTATTGTAGAAAATGTTGTTTATTAAAAGTTCTGTTATTTGAGTAGTGCTTCATTCAACCATGGAGATTCAGTAGCCTAACCACTTACGAATGGTAACGAGTCTAATGAAAGATTATCTTTACTCATAGTGAGAAAAACTGAAGTGACTCAAACATCACCAAGTTTGTCTGCCTACACTCCAAGAAAAAAAAGGTTGCAGAATATGGTGAAGAATTTGAAGAGGAGAAAGATTTCAATGAAGGAGAAAGAAACTGTAGAAATTGAGGATGAAAGTTTCATTCGATTCTGCAGGCATAATTTCAGCTCGAACATGGCTGATTTCATGATAGCCCAATTGCAACTCAAAAGAACAAATCCCTATGGCTACAGGTACTCCATCGCTTATAAACAATTTGCACTTACTATCAATTTTTTGGGACCTAAAGTTTATAAATTTTTAAGAAAAACTTTTTCCTTACCTCACAAGGCTACTTTATGCAGAATAACTACCAAATGGAACTTTTCCGTTGGTTTGAATGAATATGTATTTCAAGCAATTTCGGTGAAAGTAAAAACTATGACAGAAAGAGCAAAGGATTGCATATTATGTGTTGATGAGATGTCTATCAAAACTCATTTTTTTATGATATATCTCTTGACCAAATAATTGGATTTCACCAATGCAATGGTAACAGATCTTTCGAACCTGCTAATTGTGCATTAGTTTTAATGTATTTTCAGTTTGTCAGTATTCGTTTTATTTATAGATTAGGTACAAATTTTCTGATGGAATTGATCTTAATGCAAATTTACCACATAGCGTAAACATTCATTCTATATATTTCTATCATATCACTTACAAAGTCCTTGTATACTTGTTATTTTGAATGTAATGATGTATACATAATTGTTGACTGAAATGCATGCAAAATTAAACTATATTTTTATGATACTGTATAGTATTTTATTCCGTTGTATATTACTATATTATATTCATTATAGAAATATGAAAAATATAATTTTATATCAGAAAACCAGTTTTTTTATTGTATTTATGAGAAGATAATTCAATATTACCTGATAACTGTACTACAAGTTTAGATTAGACTGAACGAATCTTGAGAAAAATTTATTAAGGCAAAAAATATAAACAAATTGGGAGAAATCCACTAACAAGTAACAAATTATATGCTCTGATGTTGATTTAATCTGGAAAATTTACTACATTTAACTAATCGCATTAAACAGGATTCTTAAGTTCAAAAGAAATTTGAAGCAAGAACATTTATATGGGGCCTATTACAGAAATCAATGTTTTTTGCAACATTTCGTGTTGAGGGGGTTTGCCGATAGTTAAGAATTCCATAATCAAATTCCTCTTTTCATAAATTGTATATAGTAAAAAATAGTATCAGTTCAAACCAAATCATCAGAGAATTCATTGAAAAAATTTGTTCGAAACAATTCAATATAAAAATAGTTATTTTTCATGGACTCGAAGATAAATGTTTCAGAGAAATTATAAGTATTGAGGATTTGATATTAAACACATTCGATGTTTTCAACCACCAACTACTTATTTTTCCATATAATACCTACTCTTCAACTCAATCTTCGTTTAGAAAAATTTTAATGAGTCATTTCATTTACAATCCTAAGGTACCTATGATTTTTAACACATTTCAAAAAGTTTCAGAGGCACCGGTTCTGCTGTTTCTGAGTACACTATTGAGTAAATTTAATCACTAATTACTGTTTCTTTCAAAGTGATATTAAAACCACAATAAAACATATCTTTTATTAAATGCGTTCTGTTAGTGAGGAAATGTGATTACATTTACAGTTACATTATGAGCGGAGTCATAATTTTTATATGAATATAGACTAAACAACACTCTGAAAATATCACTATGAAAACTTATTCCCAGCTTAAATCAAAATATTTAAGTTTTCAGATAACGCAAATAACCTTTTCTAATCAATTTTTACATTCGCGGTCGATTAGGTTATGCGCAGGGAGGAATGCGCGAGTTCCCTTTGGTGTAAGCGATTTCAGTTCAAAATCGACGGAGTGCGACTACTGCTTGGTTCCCTATACTGTGGCTAAGGCCTCTCAGAAGTCCCGTTCTTAGCCCGCTTGACTATTTTGCATGGGGATACCTTAAAATTAAAGTTTATCAAAATAAGCAATATCAATAGCTATGTATCAACGTGTTATCGCCAATCTTCGTTCCCGTTTAGAAGAGCGCCAGCAAGGCAACGGTCATTATTTGGATAACATCATATTTTCCAAATAATTATCCATTTATATGTTAATAATAAACAATAAACTTTTTATTGCTTACGAATATTTTTTGTTTTATTGAACATACAAATACCCGATAGCCTTTCTGGTCACCTTGTATTATCTATTGTTGTTGTTTTGTATCGTAATGTTCCAGAAAAATTGCAAATAAGCTCCTGACCGAATGCTAGTACTTTTTTTCATTATTGCCTAGTGAGCGAAGGTCTTTAGACAAAATATAATCATAAGGAGATTTCTGCAGATTTCTAACGACTCTCTTCTCTTTATCTCTCTTGAAAATTCCGGTCCACCAACAAGATCACCCCGAATGATTGCTGTTTATCCGTAGATACCCGGAAGATTTACACCCCAATCGAGGGCCTATCTCTCGACCAACTCACGAATAAAGTTGGCATAACGCAATAGTTGTGAAAAAGAACGACATGTTTATGGGAGTTCGTATAATAATTTTATTGATGTTCCCGAATAAATCGCTCGCTACGGAAAATCTCCGCCGAATACGTCCAAGTGGAAATTTCGGAAAACATATACGCGACTGATTTATGCCTTTCCGATGGTCGGATTGGATAGCTCTAGATCCGAACGTTTTTTTCCTCTGTCGTTGGATGCGGGGTGGAATAATCCGGCCCTTTCTGTTTATTATCGAGGTGATTAATGGGGTTGGAGAAGGGGTGGATATTGGAAAAATTAAAATTTAGTGGTAGTCTGATGATGTGGTCGTTTAATTGATCATTCGTTTTCGATGACTCCTTTTGATGGAGCTTTTCGGTAATATATATTTTGTTTTGAAGGCTTCTTCTTGATGAGAGGATACACTCCATGTTCAAAGATTTGTATTAACAATTCTTTCATTAGCTCTTGGTTAAGTACTCTCCATTACAATAGTTTATCTAGAATGAAAAAATAAGCTATATCTATTCTGTATAATTTGTGTGAACTTGTATGGTGCTGAATTGTACTAGGTTTGTTGTTCTATTGCTTCTATATGAGCTAAGTAAATTAGGTAATGAAACTAATTTTTTTTTAATTAAATTTTAATACAGAAATAATTACAATTCAATATTGTCACCTTCACAATAACTTCCTTCTGAGGCCACAAAGCGCTGGAGATGTTTCTTCCTTTCCTTATAGCAGTGTTGAACCTCCGATACTGAAATAACCTTGAGCTGGTCGGTTACAGCCGTTTAAATATTTTCGACTGTCCCAAAACCATTGGGAACCATTCATTGGTCAAAATTTGATGAACAGTGGTGTGAATCAAATTTAACTCTATCCCTATCATTATGACTGTCAACCGACGATGTGAGAGCTCAAGATCCCAGATTCTGTCGAAATTTCATCGGTTCTTGAAGATGAAGAAGGCCTTCCGCTTTATGGTTCATCTTGAATCGACTCTCGTCTTTCAGGAAATGCCTTAAATCACCGAAAAACCTGGGCCCGAGACAAAACACTATCACTGTATAGATACCAACCAGTAGTCGCATTCCGTGGATTTTCTTACACCAAGTCTGACTCGCGCATCTCGCAGGGATTCTAACCTCATATTTTGGTCCTTGTTCAATGTTTTCATCAATAATTCTAAGATGTCTGGAATAATGTCATTATTATTATTTTAGACATCTTAAATAATTCCTTTAATAACTAATTCGTTTAATATTTAGAAGGATATAATTTTTTTGAGATCTATTTAAAATTCAAAGAAGAAGTTGGAGAAAAAAATACAACCTAACCTATAATTCAGTGGAATTATTTTGAGTCAAAATCTACCATGAACCAGAAAGCTCATTTATTTAATCATTTGTTTTCATTCCAGTAAGTATTCTATTTCAATTTTGGGTTATTTTCAAATTAATTCCAAAATGATTAATGTACAACTGCAAAAATATTAGTTTCAATTATCCCAAACTTTACCAAACTTTTTTCTCAATACCATTAGACACCGACAGGTGAGTGATACATATAGTATTGTAGAAAATGTTGTTTATTAAAAGCTCCGTTATTTGAGTAGTATTTCGTTCAATTAGTTGAGATATCAGGAACCAATATAATTTCAGGAGGTTTACGCCTACTGTCGTCATTTCTTTACGATTAGTTGAGATATCAGGAACCAATGAAATTTCAGGAGGTTTACGCCTACTGTAGTCATTCTTTACGGCAAATTGAGATATCAGGAACCAATGGAATTTTATCAGATTTAAGCCTACAGCAGGCTTAGTATAGTCGTCACGATTAGTTGAGATATTAGGAACCAATGAAAGGTCAGGAGGTTTACGCCTACTGCATGCGTAAGCAGAACAGTGAAAGTTTTTTAGATAAATATTTGTGTATCTATGTGATTTTCAATTTTATAAATAGAAATAACAATAATATAATATATTGCAGCATATTCAGCGTAAGGAAATATTTACCGGGGGGTGGGGTGTTGGGGGTTGTACTGGTGGCAATTAACCTTGCTATCAACCACCAACTACTTATTTTTCCATATAATACCTACTCTTCAACTCAATCTTCGTTTAGAAAAATTTTGATGAGTCATTTCACTTACAAACCTAAGGTACTTATGATTTTTAACTGATTTCAAGAAGTTTCAGAGGCAGTTCCTGAGTAACTATTGAGTAAATTTCATCACTAATTACTGTTTCTCTCAAAGTGATATTAAAACAATAAATCTTTTATTGAATGCTTTCTGTTAATGAGGAAATGTGATTACATTTACGATTACATTATGAGCGGAGTCATAATTTTTATATGAATACAGGGTGCTCGGCACGTGGACCGTCAAATTTTTTTGGGGCGTTGGTAGGGTTGTTTGCTACCTTTCCAGTCTTGGAAGCTGGGTCCTTAGTATTACGGTTACGGAGGTATGATTTTTTTATTAGGTTTTTCTAAATTACCCAAAATGTACCCTTCGAAGCCCCATAACTTTTTTTGCGTGTGCTTTTACATGCATTTTTTTATTATATTAAGTCTACATGACTGTGTGTTTAAAAAAAAACGTATTTATTGTTACAGATAACACCACAAAATTAACACGTGGGCCTTTTATTAAAGAAAAAATTATGAAAGTATGAAAACATCTCCACTCCTATTGAAATTTAAAAAGAAGTTACAGCTATTACAAACTTAGTTTTATTTTAAAATGTTCTTTGGTTCATAACGTTGCAAACCATATGCTATTTACGTAAGTCAATAAAAAAAATAATACCTACTGCAAATAAGGTTTTGGTCAGAAGAGTGAAGAAGGTCGCACCTAAATAAAAGTACGGATTTCGACACAACACAGCGAACAAGGAAATTTTACCTGCCCGTTTTAGACGCGTGTGAATTATCATTACTATTTCTGTCCTTAGGTTGGATTGGGTTAGTCGCCGCTGACTTCACCCTACCGTCATTCGAGATTTAACTGTCTCTGCTGGTCGAAGTGTCTGTGCCGCGTTGTTCAGTTTTTCAAATTTGTATATTTTTGTTTTTGTTACTTTTATCGACTTTTTGCTACTGTTGTTTAAATTTTGGTTTTTGATATGCCTAATTTCACCAACGCTGAGTATGCTGATATGGTGATGGCATATGGCAAGGCCGATGGTGTTGCTCGTGCAGCTCAAAGGATTTATCAAGCCAAATTTCCTGATCGAAGATTACCCCACCACGAAACATTCTCGACGACTTATCGACGATTAAGAGAGACTGGAAACTTAAATTTTTAAGAGCCTCGGGTCAATGTGAGGCAACATCATGTAGCAGTTGACAATCAAATAGTTCAAGCCTTTGAATAAGATCCAACTACAAGCATTCGTGTCGTTGCTCTTTGAGTTTCCAGTCTCTCTTAATCGTCGATAAGTCGTCGAGAGTGTTCCTCGCGACAAAACGACTCGAAATAAATGGTTTAAACTTGCAAGGAGAGATCCAAAGTCAGTGAGTCTCAATTCAACAATTTATTTCTGTGAAGATCATTTCGACGTAAGTTTTATTTTATTTAATATAATATTTCAAATGTTTAGGCGATTTCTTTTCAATATATTGAAAAAATATATCGCCACATGTTATGACCAATTTTATGGAATATCATGTGATGGCGTCGGTGTCGCAAGTCCGTACGAAACCAGGGTGTCTACCTACAAAATTTGAGTGCCAACCGGAGAGAAGAAAACGTATGTCTAAAACTACCGAACGCGCATATGCTATTGAAAAACAGAGGAGCATATAGTCCGGTCAAAGTATACATACCAGGTTACCAAAATTCGCATAGAGCTGAAAATTGGTAGAGATGGCCAGGATACCATTAGAAAGAAAGGATGAAAAGTCCCCAAAAATCCCATTGTTGCTAAAAAAGTTATTCAAGGTCAAAGGTCGCGAAAATGGGTTTTTCGTTTTTTCAGCCAAACGGTGAGTTTTATCATAAAAATAGCTCAGACATAAATTGTAGATCGTGCAATTATCTACAAAAATTGTCTCCACACTTTTTTTCGTGAGAGTCGCCGTTTCCGAGATATGAGCGAAGAAAGTTTTATGCTCTATAAAATGCATAAGTACGCCACGTTCATTCGTCACTGGCGCCGTAATGCGAGTTGAATTCTTTTTCTTTCGGTATATTAACTTAAAAAAAATCAATATTATTTCAAAAGAAACTAAGTCCATTGCCTTCTACACCAGTGTAACCTTGACGTCTGTTTTTAAAATGTTTGAGAAACAAGATTTACTTGATTGTGCCGAAGTTTATAAAAATAATAAGCCTACTCCAAAAGACATAATTATTCATGGAATTCGCTTTCTTCTTGCCATGTACGGAGCTCCAAAAAAAAATTACCTGCATTGATAAGTTCCGTTACGTGTCTTTTGTCCAAAATACTCGTAACAAAAAGCAAGTGCAATTAATTGGCTTCTCTTCCTCCAACCTCGGCTTCTACACATCTTCTTCGGGTATATTATCAAGTTCAAGTGTGGCTTGGTAATCAATTAGACACAAAGGACTGGGGTTGGATGTTGATTGATAATGCATTAGAACCTGTCCAAACTTTACTTCCAACTGCACCGGATAAACTCCTCAAAACCATTTTTGCCATTGTAAAAAAGGATGTAATGCCAAATGTGGCTGCAAAAAAGTTGGGTTGTTTTGTTCCTTAGTCTGTACAAGTTGTCAAGGACAGCTTTGTTCTAATGCTGAATCTCCATTAGAAGATGACTCATTTCATATAAACGACGAGACATCCGATCCATCGCTTTTGGACGAGTTTATTTTCACTCAGCTCGAAGAAGAAGACGAAGAACAAGAAGAAACAGATGTAATAAATGATTAAAATTCGGACCAATTATTTCATCACATTCTTTACAATTAACGACAATTTTTTTTATTATTTATTAGTACAGATCGGTTCGTAGAATAGGCCTACCGGAAAATCCACGTTAAAAAAAACGCGTCAAGTACACTACCTCACAGGTGACGTGGAAACGTGTGCATTTTATGGAGCATACAACTTTCTTCGCTCATATCTCGGAAACGGCGACTCTCACGAAAAAAAGTATTGAGACAATTATTGCAGATAATTGCACGATCTACAATTTATGTCTGAGCTATTTTTATGATAAAACCCACCGTTTGGCTGAAAAAAAAGAAAAACCTATTTTCGCGAACTTTGACCTTGAATAACTTCTTTAGCAACAATGGGATTTTTGAGGACTTTTCACCCTTTCTTTCTAATGGTATCCTCACCATCTCTACCAATTTTCAGCTGTATGCGAATTTTGGTAACCTCACCTCTGTTATTTGGTCTAACTTGACCGGACTAATAATTGAATAATAATTGTATAAATGATTCAAAAGAAAGGAGTATTTTTCTTGAACATTCAGCGCTTGAAAGAATTTCATCTTCAGGTAAAACTATTCTTCGATGTTTACTTATATACTATGAGATATTGAATTAAACAGTATTTGATAGCAATATAATATGCTTCTCGTTTCTCAAATCTAGTTAAATCACTTTCACTCAAATAAATGATTTTATCAAGCATATTCAGATACATTAATATACCTCATTTGAGTTTTTTTTCAAATACACGTGGAGTTTCAGAAAATTATGCGGAAGAACATAAGACTGCAAACAAATCAGTTCAAGTAAACATGGTTCCCACATTTAGAAGTAAAGCAATTCAAACAGAAATTAAATCAGTAAACCAGATGACATCACCCATAAAGCCTACTATTCACTCTGTTAGTGCTTCACCAATTAAAATTACAAGATATAGTTCTATCATTTCACCGTCTTCATCCAACTCATTCAATTTGTCAAGAAAAGCATTCGCAATCGAAGACTTGTCTGATAGTAACATATCCTTTACACCACAAGCTTGAATTAGCTTCTGAGGGGTGTACATTGATATTGTACACCTAGGTATGCCAGTATAAAAATAAACATATAAATATAAACATATATGGACCAAAAGACAATCATCGACATCAACACCATCCATGCTTATGAAATCAACATCAGATTGCAGTGAGATTGTGCGTGTGAAAGAACTCTCAAGAAGTGTAAGACTATAAATGCAATTTTATATATTTTTCGTAATATTTGAACTGTCCAAATATCTCTGTCAAGTTCGTTATTGGGCCAAATCAGTCAAATAGTTCAAGAGTTATAAACATATAAAATTTGGTTTCGCTATTTCTCCAACAGGTACGTATGCAAAAAAAAACTGAAATAAACCAATCTCACTCAGAAACGCACCATAGTTGAAAAAGAAAGATGTTCCGAAAAAAACTAGAAGAAAAGAAAACAAAAAGAAAAACTTAAACAATATATACCCGTCGTCGTAAACTTTAGATCAGTAACTTGAAGCCCTTTAACATCCCCCAATAAAAAGCTAATTTAAAATGCGCCACTAGCAGCAGCCTATTTCCCTCCTCGCCTCCTCACCAGTCCAATTCTGCCCTTCTGGCTGAAGATATTGCAGCAGGGGCCGAGAATAAATTTCCCGCCAGACTTCATTTCGAGTCGGAGCGGACCCGTTTATCTTGCACACAATAACTCACCGACCCGTCCGTTCTTTCTGTTTTTTCTTATTGTCTTCCTAGAGTCTTTGCTGTAAGAAACAGCGGAATGGAAATTGTAATCTCACTCCGAAATGAATTATTGTTAACACGACAAATAAAGATATAAACATTTTCGAGAATAATGTGAATTCTAGACGGCATAAATTCTGTTCTTATCGCAAGTAATCTGATCCGTCGCGGTGTCCGCTTCTACGGGTTTCACGAGCTTTCGTTACGCTTTGAAATAATTGGGAAAACTTCTTTCGAAGCGGGAAATTCCTCGCGAAAATTTTTATTCAGTGAAAGGAATGCAGAAATCCAATTATAATGTCAGCTGAATTGTGCTGAAATTTCTCATCCTTTCATATGAACACTTCAGAACGACAATATAATAATGGGCTAAATAAACGAGAAATATTGGTGGAAAACATAAAAATATGGGTGATCTCAATGCGACTGTGAAGAACTAACTCACAAGTGAGATAACACACACAAATCAGCATAACCTATAAAACATTTCAAGGGTAATACCACTAGAGGTGAGAATTTTTTGAGAACACTCTTGTTTTGTGCGAATTATGCGTTTAAATTTGACGAAACAAAGTTATCCTTAAAATACTACGTGCCGAAGGCGAGTGGTATTTCGGGATCACTTTGTTGAGTGAAATTTGTATAATTTTCAAAAAACGACAGACAAACGAATCTCGTGTGGTATTTGGAAAGATCATTCAACAATATAAATCAAACGAAATAAAAAATAGTTTTTTATTCAAAAATAACCAGATAGAAGCATAACAACAAATTATTCATCTTTATTCTCAAAATAATTATTGATAGTACAATTATCATACACATTTTCGAATGATGAAGTAGATACTGATGTTGTTTCTTGAAGGACATTTTTTTCATTCCTTATGGCTGTGATTATTTTTATGTGATGTTGTTGGTCCAGTTGGAGATACGATTTCACCGACGATGCAGAAGAATGGCCTGTTATCTTTATCAGCTGTTCCTCGCCTATCCCTGCTTTGGCTTATTGGCTGACAGCAGTAGCTCGATGCGAGTGGTTGGTTATCTTCGACTTGGTTGTGTTGATGCCAATGAGATCTGCCGACTCTTTTGTCCATTTAGCTATCGTATTGGGACCGACTGGGGAGTTTTTGAACCATGAACCATATTTCCAATTCTTATGTGGAGTAAGGAATAGTCTTTCAGTGGTTATGTTTGCAGTTCTTTTGGATACAAGTAGCTTATATAACCTCACCGGGCAAAAATCTTCTTCAATATTGGGAGTCAGCCATTTCGTTTCCGCACATGTTTGGGCACGACCTTGTCTTGTTTTAGAAAATATCGGATTGTAGGCAATTCGGCCCGTAGGATTACCATCGTTTTCAATTTCGAATCGGAAATGCGAAATTAGGCATGATGAACACTCTCCTCCGCGCCAAGCAAGCTCTAATGCAGCAATAAAATAAAATTTTCTGTTCAAACCGTCTGGATTATCTTCTCTACATAAGTTGACCATCTTTTTGTGTTGCTCCAAAGACAGCGCCTTGGCACTAACTTTTCTTTTCTGAGGGTCCACTAGCAAAATACGCCTCTTGGCATTTAGTGCATCCGCGCCGTTTTAAAAGCCACGTCTGTGAATGGATCGAACCTAACGCCCCATTCGGAATAGAATTTTTCCGGCAGTTGTTTGGCAGTATTATTCCAGAACCTTTTTACGACTCTTTCCTTGTAGTCTGATCCATCTCTTTTCTTCATATTGAGAGCCCAGTCTAGCATAATATTATTGAGCTCTGACAAACGTGTTTTTTCATTTACAAGGTGTTCCCGGGCAGCACAGAATTCTTCAAATTGTTTCCAAATGTTGGATCTTGACTTCACTGTATTAAGCGGCACACTTTTCTTCACACTTTCCTCAATTGAAGTAACATTACAATTCCCAAAACGTTTCATTTTTATCAACTTTATGGTAAAATACGAAAATAAACTGACAGAACTGCCAAATGTGCTGTTGAAGTTATCGCTAACAACTGCTTGTTTATCGTAACCATGACGACCGCTACTTCCACTAACGGCCAAAGCTATCCGTATTAATATTCCTATGCAAATTAGGCATTTGATAAAAAAAAATTTCTAAAAGTGAAAACACTGTGAGGTTGAGTGTTTTCAGATACAGTTTGTTTCTATTGGTCCGTTTTCAAAAATTGAGCGATTTCATTGGACGATGTAGTATAGTATTGAATCATCTACAGAATTTCTTTAATCATAGGAATTCAACGAAATACCGGCACATAATTTGCAATTGGGTGTTATATCAATTGTTTATACGCTACTGGAAAAAAAGAAATGATCAAAACAAAATTCTTAAGAGCCCCACTCACTAGGAAGGAAGAATGCGCAGTTAAGTCTCTTCATGTTTGCTGTAAAGTAAACGTGTACATTCATATTTCCAACACACAGACACTTCTGCGTATTAACAAGTTTAAAATGACGCCAAGAAAAGATCTGATGCTAATGGCAGTGTTTTGTGTCTTTGCTATGGAAGTCATTTGGTGACCAGTCAGGACTATATAAAGGATGTCTCATCAAATCATGTTTTGAGTGCTCAAAAATGGCGTTGTTTGAGCCAATGTGGGAGACCTCGCATTGACATGGTGAAGGGTAATCCGTTATCGGCGGTTGCTTTTCCTGATTTCTTGGAAGACAAGTGGCAAACAAATGGTAGTGAACCATTCAGAATTGACTGTTCTGCTTTATTCTAGTGGTGCGTTTGCGACATATCCAGTTTTTCCAAAGAAGAGGAGACCATTTGCTTGGAAGTGCATCGCGCGCAAGCGACTTTTGTTGGTTTTGGCTCATGTTGAAACAACCATTCAGTCGATTGCTGTTACTTTCCGGCTCATACGTAAAAATCCACGATTCATCATCTGACACGATGTCACAGACGTGCTTCGAAGCACCACAATCGTATTATTTTAGCATTTCGTTCGACCAATCGACACAAAAGTTTTTTTTTAGCATTTGACAAATGGGATCCAAGGCGAACATATTTTTTTGATGGTCAAGTGTTCATACAATATTGAATGTATGCTGGACCTACTAATGCCTAAGATTGTACCAATCTCACAATAGGTCACATGACAATCTTGCAATATCAGTTGGCACACAGCATCAATGTATTTCAGAACAAAAACTAATGTTGGACGACCTTCAAGAAATTCGTCTTGGAGTGAACTACAACCGAGGTTGAATTCACTATAACAACGATAAACACTGGTCCTTGATGCAGCTTCATCGCCAATAATTGTATTAAGTTCATCGATCCACTGATGTTGAATTAATCCACGTTTAAAGTTCTAAAAATAATCGCACGAAAATGTTTACGGTTTAATTGCATTTTTTGGGCGAAATGAATTTTTTTGAAGTGATTGTGATCGAAAAAGCGTAAGATCGAGGAGTAGGAGAGGGAATAATATCCCACACTCTTTCTACCGTGCCTGCGTGTGCTGTTTCGTTTAGGCGGTGCAGGGCGCTTGTGCGAATGTTTGTGTATGTTAATGTAATATAAATTAGGTTTGTTCGCGTAACTGTAATTTTTGGTAATTTGTGGTTCCCACCCGTTCGTCTGGGACGGAACAGGAGTTCCTTGTCGTTCGAGTGGTCGAAACACTTGATTTCGGAAACTAACTCTTACAAGATGAGATAACACACAACAAATCAGCATAACCTATAAAACATTTCTAATTGGGTATATACGTCGTTCTTTCTCATACGGTTTTTGATTGCACACGCTAAAAATCAATGAAGTGGAGCGACTAATTCCAACCACAGCGGATTGCCACCAGTTCATTCAATCAAATTTCGTACAGCAGAACGCCATACACGCACACTTTTAACTGTGATCTCAATGCGATTAAAATTTCAAAAGAACTAACTCACAAGTGAGATAACACACAGTTAAATCAGCATAACCTATAAAAAATTTCAAGGGTAATACGTCGTTCTTTCAATATACGGTTTTGATTGCACACGCTAAAAATCAAGAGTAGCCTAATTCCAACCCAGCGGATTGCGCATTCCAAATTTCGTACAGCAGAACGCCAAGAGTACATACACGCAACTTTTAACTGTGAACTTTTAACTGTGATCTCAATGCGACTGTGAAGAACTAACTCACAAGTGAGATAACACACGCAAATCAGCATTCTCTGTGACCTATAAAACATTTCAAAGGGAATAATACGTCGTTCTTTCTCATACGGTTTTTCATTGCACACGCTAAAAAGTCAAGAGTAGCCTAATTCCAACCATCACAAATTGCGCATTCCAAATTTCGACTACAGCAGAACGCCATACACGCACACTTTTAACTGTGATCTCAATGCGACTGTGAAGAACTAACTCACAAGTGAGATAACACACGCAAATCAGCATAACCTATAAAACATTTCAAGGGTAATACGTCGTTCTTTCTCATACGGTTTTGATTGCACACGCTAAAAATCAAGAGTAGCCTAATTCCAACCCAGCGGATTGCGCATTCCAAATTTCGTACAGCGGAACGCCATACACACACACTTTTAACTGTACCACATACCAACCGCATTCAAACCTTCGCGCACCTGTCCTAGTGAGAAAAATCCTTCAATTTTTGGGTAAATTTTCAACTGGCATCAACATCGAGAGAAGTGGTCAAACAAAAAGTAAAAAGACAAGAATTGTAGCTCCAGGTGTCTAGTTTTTGGATTAGAAATTCAAACTTTCGAATCATCAGTAGTCGCATTCGTGCCTGATTATGTTATCCTTCCACCACATCTACGGCCTTCCTCTTGACCTTTTGCCATCATAAGGCGTCATTTTCCAATTTCCGCATTCCATCGTTTGTCCTGTATTCGCTCATTATGACCTGCCCATCTCCACTTAAGTGACGCTGCTCGTTCTACTGCGTCTGCAACCTTCGTTCTCTCTCTTATCCATTCGTTGCGTTTTCTATCTCCGAGTGATATTCCTAACATGCTCCTTTCCATAGCCCTCTGCGTCTTGCGGATAACATCGAGGTTTGCATAGTACCGGTAGAATGCACTGGTCGAATACTCTTGCTCTTAAGTACATGGGAATTTCGTGGTTTCTCAGGGCATAGGAGAACTTACCCAATCGAGTTTCCTCGCAATTTCCACAGTCTGATTTTCCTTACTCGCTCGTATAGCCTGGCCTAGATATACACACTCATTTATCTGCTCTATTACTGCTCCGTCTATTATTGTTGGGTGTTTTTCACTTGAAATTGGTCACAATTTTTGTCTTTTTGATGTTCATTTTCAATCCTCTTAGGGAGCGTTTTCTCATGCAGTTCCTCAATCATTGTTTGTAGTTCTTTCTTGTTAGAAGCAATCAGGAGTATGTCATCAGCGTATCTTAGATGATTGAGGAATCTACCATTGATCTTTATGCCCCTGTTACTTCAGTTCAGAGATATGAACAACTCCTCCAATGCCATTGTGAACAATCTCAGTGAGATAGTATCATCCCCCTGCCTTACTCCCCATTTGATTGGTAAGCACTTCGTCCTCAAATTGCCTTCGAGTTGGACTGTCATCGTTGCTTCCGAATAAACGTTGTTCAACCGGTTTTTGTACCTTGAATCAATTCTAGCATTAACCAAGGCTTCCTCGACCGCCCACAGTTCTACGATGTCAAATGCCTTCTCATAATCCACGAAAGCAAGATACAGGGGTAGGTTATACTACTCGTTGGCCTTCTCTATCAGTATTTTTAGTGTATGCAGAAGGTCGCAGGTTCCTAATCATTTTCTGAATCCAGCTTGTTCAACCGGTTGGTATGTGTCAAATTTATTCGTCAATCTACTATTTATCATCTTCATAAAGGTCTTGAATAACTGTGAAAGAATGGATATGGGCCGATAATTGTCTATAGGGCGGCAGTGTGTATTAGTATCGTGTTAGCATTGTTCCACTTACTGGGTATCCTCCTCTCGAGAAGGCATTTATTATACAAGATCTTCAAATGTCACAATGTCTTAATTAATTACTGAGCCCGAAATTAAACAGCAGTCGCTTCTAAGGGTGTTTCAAGATGAACCAAATCAAACAGCAACAAAAGTGCCCCCGCACGAAGCACTTCCAAGCAAATGGTCACCTGTTTTTTTCGAAAAACTGGACATGTCGCAATCATACCGCTAGAATAAGGCAAAACAGTCAATTCTGAGTGGTACACAACAATTTATTTGCCAGTTGTGTTCCAAGAAATCAAGAAAACGAACCGCAGAAGCCGGATCACCTTCACCACAACAATGCGAACTCTGGCACATCGGCTCAAACAACTGCATTTTTGAGCACTCAAAACATCGATTTGATGAGTCATCTGCCGTAATCTCCTGACTTGGCACCGAATGACTTCTTTTTATTCCCGGACGTAAAATATTAAATTAGAGGTCATCGTTTTTCATCATTTGAAGTAGCGATTGAAACGTTCAGAAGACATGTTTTGGAGATACCTCAGAGTAGCAATAATGCTTGGACAATTGGTTCAAACGCATGCAAAGTTTTTCGATGATTGATATTTGTTTCTGTTCTCAAATCCTGAAATATAAAAGGCAACCGTCGTACAGAATATCATTCATGGCTTTCATAGACAGTAATATAGTTTCGTTTCATCAATTGAAAGAGAATTTCATTCAATAATTTAATCGAAGGCTCCCAGAAGAAGAGTTTTATCTGGAGCCTAATATTTTTAATCAAAATCTTATTTGAAATTCAGCTTCATAATCAGACCCTTACAGCACTTTTCACCCCTTTTTTGGTATGAGATTAAATGTTACATTCTTCTTTGCATTAATTGCAGAAATTTGATAGTTCCTGTTGATTTGCCCACAGTGAATTCATTTTCTTTCCACAATTTTCCCTAAATGAAATTTGGCAACATCGTCTTTTCCGTCGGCACACCTGATACAAAAAAATTCCGCAGCGTCGACACTTAATAATCGGGGAATGTATAATCTGACTCTGCGGAAAAATCTGTACATATGCGAACAGAGAAAAGACTAATAGCAGGACCGGACAAGATGGCACCGTCGGTCATAGAGGCAGCAGCGGGCGCAGCAGTGGCAGAAAAAAACCAATATCTTTCCAGTGGACATCGGAGGTGGGCAGGGGGAGAAGAGGGTCCTACAACTCATATTACATTTCGCAGCTTTGCTATGATTTACGACTTATATATCGGGCGAATGCTCTCTGCTCGCTATTGTTCGCTCTAGATCGGCAATGACAAATGATTATTTATGATCCTCGAAATCTCCGCACTTTCTATAACTATGGCAACCGGGCGAAGGATATATAAATAATAGGATTTTTATGGAAATCTGTATCGAGATTGTTGAAGATCATCGGAGATGATTCTAGGGTGTTGGATACGTAGGTTGAGGGTTGAATGGGGGTGTTGGAAAATATTTGCTTTTGTTTGAATGGGTCTTGGGTAAATTGGGAATAATGGGCGATTTTTCAGGATTTCTTAGGGTGAATGGTATTTTTGTCATTTCTAAAGGATATCCTTCGAATGTGAAGCAATAATTTGAATTTTGTTTTATGAATAACATCCAAGATTCGAGGATTTAATGAAATTTTTGGTTCACTTGTGTAATTTTCAGCTCAAATTATCTAAAGAATTATTTTTTGGAAAACCATTGTTCTTTTTCCCAACATTTCAACAGACATCAATAGTTTTATAAATTTGTATGCTGATGATGCTGTTGTGTCAGTATCAGGGAAAATTTTGAACATGTGGTTCAAACAATAAATAATGAGCTAGACATTTTCAAAAATTGGCTAAGATTCAAAAAACTGAAATTTAATGTGTCTAAAACGAAATGTATAATTCTTGGTACAAGACGGAACTGTAGATTGTTTGCTGAGGGAAATTTCAAAATTGAGATAGATTCTGTGCATGTAAATTTAGTTACAGAAATGAAATATCTAAGGGTTACTTCAGACCCGCAATTAATTTTAAATTTACATGTAGACTACACAGGGTCTTTCACGAGGAACCTCACCCATATTTATACGGAAAACTACTGAACGTAATTTCATGAAATTCAGCACTTATAAGTATTTCACGATGCTGATGAAATCTAAAATATTTTCAAGGCATGAGCACCTCCGGTTTTTCCGAAAATGACGTCAACTTCCGTTTTTCAAATTACAACACTATTTTTTTATTGCAGAAATAGATTCCTTAGAAAATTTCAAGTTATTTTGATGTACATTTTTCAGTTTTGGTTGGAAAATTGTCTCTGAGCTGGAAAATTCGAAAAAAAAATCGAAAATAGAGCTCCGCTGAAACAAGAATAACTTCGAGGTTTTTGGATGGAACATTTTCATTTTTGGGATTTTTCAAGATGTAAGATTGATGTATCCACTTTGGAAATCGAAATCGCGATTCATGATACAGGGGATGAAAAAATCGCTTTCAAAGTTAGGGATGACAAAATTGTGAAAAATCAATTTTTTTAAATTAGAACCCCAATTTTCATGGCACGTTAAAAAATAATGTGAGTGTGTATCACACCCTTGCCATAAAGTGGATATTTTCTGAGTTATTCAATAAAAACTGTTTTTCGTCTTGAATTTTAAGCTATTTCATTTCCCTTCACGCCAAAAAGATGAAATTTTCAGGAACTGTTATTTGAACCATGCTGTAGATTTTTCACCCCTTCTTGAAACCTACTTCAAGTTTCTATTAGGAGAATCATGGCAAACTCTCGCAGTTATAACTAGAGAAGATGCTCAAAGTTTTGACCGTTAATTTCTAGACATTTATTTATACGTCTCAGGAATGCTTCGTGAGTTGCTCTTCTTATTTCATCGGGAGGAAGAGATCTGCAAAAGTGTTTAAAAACCAAATTGAGTTTCAAAACCATGAATCTAAAAATCTAAACAAACCTGAACGCATTTCTGACTCGTTCTATGCAGTCCTCTTTATCAGTGAGGGGAGTTGAGTAGACAATATTTTTTATCCTACCCCAAACATAATAGTCTAAAGGAGTTAAATCGGGAGAACGTGGTGGCCAAAGATGTGGACCATTGTTCGCCAACCATCGATCTTCAAATAGCCTGTATAGGATATTCGACACATTGAGTGAATTGTGTGGTGGCGCGCCATCTTGTTGATACCATAAGTAATTATGGTTCTATACAAGCGGCTCAATTATTTGAGTCAATATTTCAGAATATCTATCTCCTAAGGGAGAACATTCTTTAAATAATGCAAACATGTGTAGTGTTCTATCTTACCAGTTAAAGTCCCATCATAAATGTGAACATCGAGAATTGCATTATTTTTGATGGCGCAAAAACATTGAAACTCCAGGTCTCTTGAAAGTTCCATTGTCTGAAGTGGTGGTTGTTCTCTTCATCCCAAAAATAACTGTTATGCCTATTGAAAGAACCATTCTTTGTGAATTTAGATTCATTTTTCCAAATTATACAGTCCAAAAGTTTTCATTCTCTTGAAATCGAATCATCATAGCTTCGCAAAACTCTGTTCTCCTGGCGAAATCAGTTTCCTTCAAATGCTGTACCCTATTGAATTTATATAGGTGCATTTTATGTTTTTGGCGCTCTTGTTCACCCGAACAGAGTGCCTATCATTTTGCCCGAATGTCTGTAATTTTGGAATATCGAGCCGAAAATGGTCTCAATCGATTGGGTTCGACTCCCTGATGAAGAATTCGTGGCGAAAGTTGAGTCTGTCCGGCCGGCCGTCCGGCCGGCCGGCCGGCCGTATCCTCTCTAGCATCCAAAAGGAATCAGCTAGAGTTTTCAAATTTTCAGAATAGGTTAATTGTCCAAATATCTCGGTCAAGTTCGTTATTGGGCCAAATCCGTCGGATGGTTCAGTAGTTATGAGCATCTGAAATTTTGTTTCCTCAATAACTACTAGAATATCCCTCCGATCAAGTTGATACTTGGAATGTTATTGAGGGAGGCTGAAACGAAATGGCTTGCAAAATTTCGCAGAAATCGTCACGCTAGAAAATTTTAAAAAAATTCCCAAAAAAAAAATTTTCAATACTTAATATCTCCTAAGACTTCATTTAGATTTAAATAAAAATCCGTATATATATTGAGGTTACCGATATCTTACTCATCCTCAAATTTCATTGTCGTAGCTTTTCCCCTTCTGAAGATATGATCATTTTTTTCATTTACTCAAGAGAAAAATAGAAAAGTCCGAGCTTTGTCATTGAAAGATTTGCCATCACAGATCGATATTCGTTTGACAACTTTCGGACCTAGATATCAGTGTCAGTTGGCGTAATATCAATCAAAATTTTCATAGAATTCATAGAGGTAGAATTCGATGTCGATGACGTTGTCAAAATTTTGAAAAGCACAGACGTAATATTAATCAAAAATTTTTTATCATAGAGAAAGAATTTGATGGCGTTGTCAAAACTCAGAAAAGCAATGACGTAAGTTTTTAGGAGAAGCATAGAACAAAATTTGGTGAAAATTATGAGTAGTTATTTTTAAATTGAGATAAAGGTTTGTTTATTCATTAGGCTTTCATATTTACATCACATTGTCCCATAGTACGTGAAAAGACTATTGTTCACCTGATCAGAGAGCTTATAGATTTGTTAAGGTTTGAATATTTACTCGCAAGTAGCTCAACAAGAGCGCCAAAGCAATCTGACTTCACGTCAGTGCTTTCTAAATTTTTAATATTCTCCAAACACTCGATTGAGATAATCTCAGAGCAATCTCGGCATCTTTGAGAGAATATTGAGGATTCACAAGAAAATATGCTAGAACTGTAATTTCGTTGTTCTCATCTTCTACTACACTTTTTTCCCTGTGTAAAGTTTTCTTAACGAATGATCCGACATTTCTCAAGTTTGTCATGGTTCTGTTAATGGTATCTCTCGTTGGTCTGGGTCGGTCAGGAAACCTCTCAATGAACAGTCGAATCGTTCTATCTACAACTTTATTACATTCTCCATGAAGTAGAATGAGATTTAAATAATCTTCATTGGTAAAATTAGGCATAGTGATCGATTTTATAACTTAATACGAATTATCACCAAATTAATAGTGAACACAAAATGCTACTTTTTTTGGCGTGAAGGGAAAAAGAAATAGCTGAAAATTCAAGACGAAAAACAGTTTTTTGTGAATAACTCAGAAAATATCCACTTTAGGGCAAGGGTGTGATGCATACACTCACATTATTTTTTAACGTAGATTCAATATCTGCCATAAAAAAAAATGGAGTTCTAATTTGAAAAAATTGATTTTTCACGATTTTGTCATCCCTAACTTTGAAAGCGATTTTTTCACCCCCTGTATCATGAATCGCGATTTCGATTTCCAAAGTGGATACATCAATCTTACGTCTTGAAAAATCCCAAAAATGAAAATTTTCCATCCAAAAACGTCGAAGTTATTTTTGTTTCAGCGGAGCTCTATTTTCGATTTTTTTTTCGAATTTTCCCGCTCAGAGAGAATTTTCTAACCAAAACTGAAAAATGTTACATCAAAATAACTTGAAATTTTCTAAGGAATCTACTTCTGCAATAAAAAAATGGTGTTGTAATTTGAAAAACGGAAGTTGATGTCATTTCCGGAAAAACTGGAGGTGCTCATGCCTTGAAAATATTTTAGATTTCATCAGCATCGTGAAATACTTATAAGTGCTGAATTTCATGAAAATACGTTCAGTAGTTTCCGTATAAATATGGGTGAGGTTCCTCGTGAAAGACCCTGTATGTGTGACTTTATGGACGATCTTACCACTACTATAATTCGAGGAATTGTTTTCAAATTTAAATAGGGGCGAGGTTGATCCTCCATTTCAAATATTCTGCAAGCTTCTTTCCAATATTGTATGAAGAATGTAATTTTGTTGAACTGTTTTTGCCAAAAATAGATTTCTGTTAAAAATTTTGAATATTATAGGCATCTAGGATATAGCCGAGAAATTATTCAAGATAATCTCATTCCTATCATTGAACCTGAAATCTGGTTGTTTCTCCGACCATCTGTGAAAAACAATTCCCTATCTGAAAGCGTTTAAAAAAACTAAAAGAACATCTCTTTCATTATCTCTCTGAGATAAACAATTTATTTCTGTTGTTTTAGAAGTCCTAATTAGTTTCTTCCGGAAGAAGGACGAGACAGTTAGGTTATCGCATGTTATAAGTGTAGAAACCGTCAGGCATCTGCGAAAATAACTAGTGAAAAGGACAGGGCAGTATTGTAGTGATTTCGATAAAAATAAAATCGACACTGGATAAATAACGAAACGTTTGAGTAACGAAATTTCTTTTTCATAATGAATGCGTTTTATGCAGTGGAAAATATGAATTCCTTTCAAGGTATTATTTACTTTGTATTGCAGATAAATGGATCCAAAAAAACTTATATTCAAATGTTCAGACTGAAATTAGGGACACATTATAATGAACATTTGATCATACTTAATTGAAAATTTATTAATGTAAGTATTACGGACTCACGTACGTCGATTTAAATGGAATGTCTTGAAAAAATATGTAAATGCAAATATTGGTATTCAACACTTACCTTTTTGACTGAAAACTCGACGAACTGATGGTCTCCCAGTCTCCTTTCAGGCTGAAGTCAGATGTAGGTACCCTTGAAGTGTAGGAAAATCCACGTTCTTGGTCACTTGAACCCTTTTGAAACTTATAGTTCGTAGAACTTGAGAAAGTATCGAACGCACTTTGAAAACACTCGAAAATAATGATTATATTCTCATAGAAATGTATCCCTTAGGATAATATGAAACGAAAGAAAAATGTTGAGTTAAATTGCCAAGAGAAGGCACACAATAGTTTCTTCAAATGTTTTGATAAACTGTCTCAACACACGTCTGTCACACAGCTCCCAGCGTTGTTATCGTGTCATATCAATACAACATGCGCGTGAAAATGAACAGAATGATTAGCAACGTAAACTAAAATGTAAATAAAAGTGCGATCGTGATTTTTTTGGATAAAATTAAATTGAATATATGGATTTGAACAGTGTTAATTAAGTTAAGGTATAATACTATATATTGCCTATATAAATGAGTAAAATAAGTACATCTTTTCATAATTAATTATCAAGTCTTAAAAATTTTCCTTACTTGGATGTGATAACCTTCGATTTTGGAATAAAAAAATATATTAAAATATATAGATTGATTGTAAATTTTCATACAAATAGTATGTTTATCTTCTATAGTTTTGTTTCTCTACTAAGTCACTATAGATACTGTAAGATAACATATTTTTCTCTCCATAAAAGAAGTTAATCTCATCCACGGAATGGACATTTTGAAGACTTGATAATTAATTTAAAAAAAAAAACTATGTACTTATATAAGACATATATGTGTATATAGATGGGTTCTCGGCAAATTTTTTTTGCCCAAAATCAAGGTTTCTTCAAACCAATTTTCAAACTAAGTCTATATTTCGGACGTATTCACGTCCTTCATCAGGACTAATTATTACATTATACTAGTAAGCGGGTAGATCCATACGCCCATAAATGAATAAGTCCGTAGATCAATATAGGCCAGTAGATCCATAAGCCAGTAGTTCAATAAGCCCATAGATCAATATAGATCATAGATCAATGAAGCCCATAGATCAATGAAGCGCACAGAAACGCGAAACACGGCGAGAAACTTGAAGAAGAATCTTAAGAAATTATGAAATTGTCCAAATTTGGAATGTTTGAAGAATAAGGTTGATTATTTTATTGAAAGGAGTTTTTTATAAATGTCAAAGAAACATAGAGTAGGAAAGTGAAAATAGATTAGGGATGTAAATAAAAATCGAAAAATTAGTATAGAATCAAGATAAGTGATAGTAGTTGAAATTATTAATTTGAAAGTTACTCCTTTTAGTTATAAGACATTTATATATTCCATATGTAGTGTTATACAGGATGAGTCTTTAACCACTGCGTTAATTTTGACAATAGGTTCTTGAGATAAAAAAAAACACTTTTTTCCCCTACCGCTTTTCCATATTCAGCTGCGTTAAAATATTATACGCATTTTAAGTTTTCACATTGGTTCAAGTGATATTTGTTGTTCATGCATTTTAACCAATCTGTACAGTAGTAAAGAGAAACCCACAAGAAATGGAATAAATTTATGGATGCCAAAATATGCATGACTGTCTTCAAAAACCTTCTACAAGAGATCATTTCAATTGATAACGCATCGATAGAAGTGAATTCGAAATTTGGCGCCTAGTGTAATAGCATGTGGTTGTAAAAATCTAATCTTATTAAACAGGGCAGGATTCAAGATAAGTTGTCCGGAGGTAGTGATTTGAAATTCACGGTCTATTTCAAAGAATGAATAACAGCTCGTTTGGTCAATAACACTATGTGATTGTTTGATTCACACTAATTAGTTTGAGATCGTTATTTTTCATTCAACTGAGGTTTCCTCTACCGATTATTAAAACAATGAACTCGAATGCAACTTGAATTGAAATTTTCTGAAAGTAAGACATTCATCGTAAGATATGTTACCGGGCGTATTTGAACGCGTATTATGTTACTCCGAATTTCAAATCTCTACATGGTTGTTCCTGGTTACACAGTCTAAACATTAATTGCATTGCGTTGTCAGAAATCTTTCTTTGATTTGAAACATTTCATTGAAAAGGGTCAACTTCAGTAGAAACTTACTAGTAACATACTTATTTCAGATAATAATAATAATTTATTTCCTCCATTGGGACATCTACAGATGTATAGGAATAGTCAACAAAAGAAAGAGAATGAAATAAAACAATAAAATGGTTTCAATGAAAAAAACCAAATTATGGAATTTGCAAAAAACTCTTGAAGGCTATAAAAACATTTTTCAATCAGCATTGATTTTAATTCCACCTTGAATTGTTTTTCACTAATACCCTTGAAATGTTGAGGCAAGTGGTTATAAAGTTTCATTCCTGTGAAGATCGGTGATGACTCACACTTTGTGGTATTATGCAAGGGAATACACAACATATCCTTATGCCTAGTATTATAGCTATGAAAATCTGAACATGTTTTTAGCTTTTTCAAATTTTGATGAACATATACTAGATAATTTAATATGTATATTGATGGAAATGTTAATATTTTATTCGTCTTGAATATAGGGCGACATGATTCTCGAGGTCTTAAGTTGAAAATGAGACGAAGTATTCTTTTCTGTGCGACAAATATGCGCCCAGCATCTGGGGATGAACCCTATAGACCCACATTATAGCAAAGGTGACTATATAAGCTGCTGAAATACACTCCAAGAAGCGAATCTAACGACAGTGGACTATTGAGGCGCGAAATAGCAAAGTAGGATTTACTTATTTTATTACATACGTGGTCTATGTGGAGAGTCCATCTCAATCTTGCATCAACGGGTACTTCCAGGAAACTGATACACTCCGATGACCTGATGCAGAATTCCGAAAGTTTAACCGTAAAATCAAGACCGTCCTTAGCCTGGAATTTTGTAATCTTGGTTTTATTCAAATTTACAATCAGAGAGTTCCTTCTGCACCAGTTGCACCAGTCAATAAATTTTTTGATAAGAGATTCTAATTGCTAAGGATGTTTCATGAGCAAAGAGAATGATAATACAATCCTCGATATACACCTAATTTGGAATAATATTTTCGTGAATGGGAGTCACCCTACTTAACCACCATAGACCAATCAGAGAGAAAGCTGAGAATCCAATCGAAGAATACCCCCCGAAATCCCATTCGGTACATTTTCTCAATAAGAAACTCAGGCCGAAGGCAATCAAATAATACTCCCTCAACCTGATACCCATGATCCAACGGGGAACAAACAAACTCGAGAAACTCACAGCAAGCACCCCGCGTGGATCTACCCGGTCTAAAGCCATGCTGACAACCCTTCAAGATGGAAAATTTTGACAGATACAACTGGTCAACAGTGGTTTTGGTGCCGAAGATTTTGGAGGTGATTTCATATGAATTTGATGCCCTGAATTCAAATATGCTAATAGTTTTTGCCTGTCAGCTCGAATTTTTAGGATATCAACATTTTTGTGAATTAAACATTACATTATTCTAAAAGAAAAACCATGGTTTAAAGAAACAAACTAATGAAGGAATTTTTATTATATTACACAGATATTATTCATTATATACTATAGAAAACAGAAAAGTCATCATTTAAACCAATTACTCACTAAACATTTCGGAAATTTCTTTTGCGTGACATTCTTGAATGTATTTTAGAAAAATCCCGTTTTAAAGAGCAGCAGTAATCTGCCATCATGTGAGTATCCCATCTTCCTTGATAGCGATCCTCCATACATTTGATATCTTGGTTAAATCTTTCACCTTGCTCCTCACTAATGTCGCCTGAATTATCAGGAAAACGGTCTGTGGCTGTGTAAATAATGCACCTTAATGCTCATGTTACATCCAAGTGATCTGAAATTATTCAGCATCTCATTGACTAATTCAACATAGTTTTCAGCTTTGTGTTCATCCAGAAAATTTTGGACAACTGAAACAAATGAATTCCAGGCATTTTGTTCAATCTCAATCATTGAATTTATGAAGTCAGGGTCTTTAATCAGCTGTCTTATTTGTGGGTCATCAAATATTCCTGCTTTAGGTTTTTCCTTACTCAGCTGAGCCATTTTTGTCCCTATATATGCAAAGCATGATCCATTCTTATCAAGAGCCTTTACAAACTGCTTCATTAGACCCAGCTTGATATGCAGGGGTGGAAACATGATTTTCTCTCGCGGAACTAAAGGATCATTGATGAGACAAGGATACTTGGTGTGACCACTTTACTGTCCAAGGAGAAAGTTTACCATTTTTAAGTCTACAGAAATCACCCATTGGTTTTCATGATACTTTATTTTTTCCAAAACCAAAGCTATGTTGTCATATTGCTCTTTCATTTTCGTTAAGTGAGCAATTGGTATTGAGCCATATTTGTTCCCATTATGTAGTAGAACACATTTCAAACTTCGTTTTGAGCTGTCAATAAATAGGCAACAATCATCCGGAAAATGTTCAGGAAGTCCCATTTTTACCAGGAGTTCTTTAATAGCATGGCAAAATACAAGATTTTGTTCTTCAGAGAAAAAAGGTAGCAGATCTTTCTGCCTTGTGCAATACAATGTAATTTTCGCTCCTGGTTTAAGTAAATATTTTTCCTTCAACCTGGAAGCTAGTAATTCATAAACTTTTTCGACAGGTTGAGATCTTTAGTGAGGTCATTTAACTCATCTTGGTTGAAACATTGGGGAATTGATTACATTGTTTCAAAATCACTGTCACCTTCAGTAGTATCAGAAATCTGATCAGAGAGACATGTGTCCTCACAGAGTTCTGGTAGCTGCTGAAAAGTTGAAATTGGCACTTCTTCTGAGTGAGGAATCGTCTTGCAGAGACTAAATCTGCATAAGTCCACTTGTTACGGTTATTTCGATTGATTCCCAAAGAAACCGAGAAATTGATCAAATCCGACAAATGGGTAACATAATTCGTACGGCTCTGGTTCTTAGTATGTAATTCTAAATTTACAAGTGTCCACGAAGTTTTGTTACGATTTGTTGATGCGGAAAGAATCTTTTCATTATAATTTATTCTAGAAATCTTAAATAATCGATTGTATGCTGTTTTAGCTTTCTTATAATTCATTTACGCCCCATGGGATTTAAAGTTTTTTAAAAACCCAGAAAAGATTTTTTAATTGGTCTCTTGCTTCAATTATAAAGGAATCTATCCATTTCGATCGACTTCGGAAAGAAGTAGGCAATGACTTCAAGGGGCAAGTCGCCTCGATAGAAGAAGTTAACAAATCCATAAATTTTTGAAATCTAGTGCCAACTGTGCTGTAATTAGATACTTGAAAGTTGGTATTTGAAATCATGGAGGAAAGGTTCTCCAAATTGGAGTATGATAGCATTCTAAATGTTTTGAAGTTCTTTTCAACTTCAAGTTTGTCCTGACAACAATAATCAAGAATGAGAGCTTTATGGTCACCAATGAAGGGTTCATGAACGGACATAGAAATGCCCATACTATCGGCATTAGTAGTTATATAGTCAACCTTGCTAGATGAGGTTTTTAAAGTGTTTGTTGGTAAAGACTCTCGTAGGCTCTAAGGAATATTCCAATAGGCCAAAAGAATTTAAAATAACCGTAACGCAGTGTTTTAATTTTTCACGTGAGGGAGTTGAAAGTTCTGCATAAAAAAACTGTAATTGTCGACTCTCATTCGGTGACAAATTTCATCAGGTACCATCGTCTCAAAGTAAATAAGCCATGACAAGTGCACATACTGAGATCCTATTTAAATTAATTGAGTTTTCAAAAAAAAAAGAAGTTTCCTGAAAATTTCTGAAAGCCTGTAGAGAAGATACAAAGACCTTGCCAAGAAAAATATCACATGCCTACTTTACCTAATCAAAAAAATTTAGAGAATTGATGCGGATGGCACAAATGCAACAAAAATCCTTCAAGAGAGTATAAAAATTTGTTAAAACTGAAACAGAATTGTCCTGTTTCAGGATTTGGTTGCGAAATATTTTTGTTTTCTGAAAATGAATTTTTTCCATTATTTTGACATGCGCTGTTTATAGATCATAAATAAATTATGCGAAAATCCATACACGCCATACTCCAACGCAATAGCTATTTCTCGGTTCAGAATAACCACAGTCGCTGGTCAGTCATTCCCAGACGTCGTTCCACTTGCAGACATCGCATAATCACAGCAATAACTCACCGAGAGCCGTAAAAGTAAACAAATACGAATAATAACCAATCACTTATTATAAACGCCGGCTATAAATCAGGAACAATACCAATATTACAATGTGCTCATTGCTTCGAGCCAAGTTTATCTACCAAACATCGGTTCTTGCACGATCTGTCCATGTTCTGCTAGTCCATGACGCTCTTTCAGCTCACAAAGTATTACCGCAATTACCCTGAATAAAAGGAGCGCCATTATATCCGCAATTATTCATTTTTCTGTTAGAAGGCGTCGCTTTAAATTATTACTTAAAAGAACTGGTTATTTTCCGCATCAGAGTGTGCGATTTTGATTTAATTAAGATATTTATAAGCAAGTTTTTTACAATGTACTTGAAGATTATGTAATGTTGAACCATTTATCATATTTTTTCTTCCCGCGAGTAATCAATGGTGCTAATTCATTGATGCTCGCTATCAGGAAACTCGATGATGGAGTTCCACAAGGTTCGATTCTGATACCTAACTTTTTTTGACCAGCGTCATGATCTGTTTAAATGTCAACTACTTTCGAATATATAGTCGAAAGTGGTCTCCAACGATTGTGTCCAACTTTTGCCCACTAGCACAGTTTTATTCATAAGACAGACTTAACCTAAATGTGTCTTAAATTTAAGATTGGCTCACCCTCTCGTCTAAGCTTGAACTGTACTCTTAATAGCAACAACTTAAGGAATGTTGAATCCGGCAACATCGCTAAGTTCGTTGATTTTGTCGATTTCTGTAGTTGAAATATTAAGATGGGTATAGAGCTGTGAGCACTTTGTTGCACGAAGAAGATTTTTTATGATAATTCTTTATGTATTTTGACTTATAATCAATTTTTAGGAAAGATATAAACCCTTCACTGCCATTGTTATAGGTGTTTTCAAGATTGTTCAATTTTATTTCCTAGTAGTGAGTTGAAGAAAAATTAAATCATTTTATTTTTTATTAGCACCTTAAATAACATACAGGGTGAGTCTTTGACCACTGCGTTAATTTTAACCATAGATTCTTTACGTCAAAAGAAACACTTTCTTTCTATAACATTTTTCCAAATTTGGCCCCGTTCAAAAGATATAGGGTGTTGAAATATCATAAAAAAATTGCATTTTCACCTGTAATATTCAAACGACAATATCAATTGAAATGATCTCCTGTAGAAGGTTTTTGATAACAGTCATGCATATTTTGGCATCAATAGATTCATTCCATTTCTTGTGGGTTTCTCACTACTACTCTACAGATTGGTTAAATTGCATGAAAAACAAATATCGTTGAACTAAAGAAGAAGAAGAAGAAGAAGAAGAACGTATCTTGTACTTCCTGGAATCATTAGTCTTTTTGCAGATAAAATCATTCTCCATCTTTCCTCCTAAATTGCACCATTCTTGAGATATTTGAAGTTGAATCTGTGCCATCTGTGCATTCACGCGCTCAGCAGGTCAGTCGGCATCAAGCCGTAGTCGAGTGAACATCGTACCTGCGCTAGTTTAGTTTTTGTGGCAGTTTGAAATGTGTGCTGCAATAGAAAATCCCGCCAAATTTGAGGTGCGTGCTGTTATAAGGTTTTTACAGCCAAAGGATACTCTGCAGCAGCTATTCATCGTGAGCTTTGTGCCGTGTACGGACCAAAATTTATGAGTGAAGGAGTTGTCCGTGAATGGGTACGTTTATTTAAAAGTGGACGAGAAAACGTTCATGATGAAGAGAGAGTGAGTCCTTCAAGTGGGACGTTTTCAACCATCCACCTTACAGCCCAGATCTGGCGCCAAGCGATTATCACCTCTTCATGCATATGAAGAAATGGCTCGGGTCCCAGCGGTTTGATGACGACGAAGAGCTCAAAGTTGCGGTCGCAGGCTGGCTCAAGGCACAAGCGGGTGATTTTTATGCAGAAGGAATTTCAAAGCTTGTGAAGAGATACGATAAGTGCCTCAATCGCTATGGAGACTATGTCGAAAAATAGTGCAAAGATGTAGTTGTAAGATGTATATATTAAAATATTTTTACTTTACTTGGTGTATTTTTTCAATTAACCGGAGGTTAGTTTCTGAACGGCCCTCGTATAATTGCACAACTAAATCTGAGAATACTTGTAATCTATTCAAGTAATTAGTTATTGGGATTCAGTAGAGAAAATAATTATCAAGCAAAGTAACATCACTGTAAAATAATTATTTGTAGTGACATTATTCATTGTTGTTGAAGATTTCGAAAAAGATTTTCATATTTTTAACAGTCTCATAGACGTGTTCATTGGTCTCTGTCAAGGAGAAGAAACTTAAATAATATCAGTGTTTGGAAAATCATAGATGATATTTTCTGGCTTTGAGTGAGAAAAAAGCAATGTGACAACCTCTTGCCTTGGAAGTTTTCATAGAAATGATGGTTTTCATGATTTGGAAATCTTAAGAAGAAAATTACAAATGTATGATGATAACATCCAATAATTCTGAGATTTTTGGGAATTTCTCACTGGGAAGGGATGGTTTATAATCTTGAAGTAGAAAGAAATTATAGTAAACAGCAAAAATATGTTTATGGTGTTGAATTTTCTCTACCAGAAAATTAGTATTTTGTATCTTCCATCTGGATATGGACCTAATTGGATGAAACATGAGTGAGTGAATCATTTCTTATAGGGAAAATAATGTTTTCAAACAATTCAGATTCAATAGTGGATGCTGTGGAAAGTATTTTTCATTCAAACTATACTGGACTACAGAGGGTATTTGCCCAATGTGAAAACTTAAAATGCTTATAACTATTCAATGCAGCTGAATATAAAAAAAAACCGCAATGGAAAAAGTGTTTCTTTTGATCTCAAGAACCTATGGTTAAAATTAACGCAGTGGTCAAAGACTCATCCTGTATATGTATATGAGGTAGTATTTGACCACGATTGAAATTTAATGAATTAAAGAGTGGTGTTATAAAAAACTATTGAAGACAAATAAAAGTATGACAATTAAACATTAGTCCCAAAGAAAATATGTAAAGATTTCAGCTTACATCGTAATGCTAACAAGAATTTCAATGGCTCATATTTATTTTTAAAACGGATTAAACAAAATTTCAGACTTCGTAATAATAGATTTCGAGCATTTCAGATACAACTGATTTTTATTCGATGAGATTGAACTTTGAACATGCAAAAATACTGGACCCCAGAAAGTAAACTTGTCACAATCAGAGTTGAGAAATATAAATAGTGGCAGAATGATACAATCATTATATATTCAGAAAACTTGACTCATATTAGTAACATTAAGGCATTCAGAAAAACAAAAATCATAAGATAAAAGCATTAGATTCCCATCTTCAATAGCATAAGTAAGCTAACAGAGTGGGCACCACAATATACTTAGCTAGAAAAATGTTAAACTAAAGTGCACAACCACACACAAACTGACTTGGATATTTTTTTGGATTAGGAAATCTGTGCCGTTTACAGCTCCTATCCTCTCAATTTGGAACACAGCATTAAGGTTTTAGAGTAGGCATTTTTCCCTTTTATTGTACATAATTATGTATGTGACATTTCAATGAATTGGGTATCTAGGTTCTTGAAAAAATGTAAATATTTATTTGTATAAACGTTTCGGCTTAAATCGCCTTCTTCAGTATACATCTACAATCAAATATAAGTAAATACACAAGAATAAAATTATTTTATAATATCTCACTGTTTCTCTTCTTTATGTTGTTGTGGTTGTTAGCTGGTCGGTATTGTCCTGTCATTTATGTCAATGTCATGTCAGTTGTCAGAGGAATATTAGTTGTCCTGTCTTCTTCTTCCTTTTGGTGGTTTTCTCAGTATAGGATTATATATTTGACTGAGATTTTTAATATCTTGTTTGTCATTAATTATGTTTTCATTATTCACCTGTATGTGGATCATTTCTAATATTTCTCTTCGTCTTTGTTGGGGTTCTACACCTAAAATTTTTGTGTCATCGTAATTGAATTCATGTCCCTTTGTTTTCTTATGTTTGTTTAGAGCCGTGGTTGCATTTTTTGTATACTTATGTGCGTTGAGTCTGTCCTTCAGTCTTTGTGACGTCTGTCCTATGTATTCCTTCTCACAATTATTGCATGGTACACTATATATCACCTGTGATTTCTTTGCTTTAGGTGTTGGTGCTTTTAACTTACTAAAAATTTTTCCGACCTGATTGTATGGTTTGTGTACTACTTCTCGGTTGTATGGTCTCAATATGTTGGTTATCTTGTGTGATAGCCCCTGTATATACGGCAATTGTACTCGTCTCGTGGTGTCTGTTTGTACCTTCGTTTGTTGTGTGTTATATAGTAGGTGTGTCCTTTGTTTTGTCAGTTTGTTAATCATGTTTTTAGGGTAGTGGTTATCCATCAATAATTTTTTTACCTCCTGTATAGTTTTTTTCTCTTAATATTGGTGATGTTAATTTCAACGCCCTGTCGATGTATCCAATAGCAGTGCTCTTTTTTTGGGAATGGTGATGTTGGGAGTTGTAATCTAATATGTGTCCAGTGTTCTGTTCCTTTCTGTGCCATCGAGTGAGTAGGTTATTATTTTCCCTTATTAGTGTGATGTCCAGGAAATTTATACAGTTGTTCTCTTCTTCCTCTAGTGTAAATTGTAGGAACTCATGTATACTGTTGAATTGGTTTAGTATCAACTCTATTTCGGCCGGTGTTGTTATTGCCATGCAGTCATCCACATATCTTTTGAAAAATGTTGTTTTATGATTTTTCATAATTTTCTCCTCAATTAACTCCATTACCAACTGTGCTATTGTGCTCGATATCGGGTTCCCCATGGCAACACCTTTAATTTGTTGGTAGAAATTTTCCCCATATTGAAAGTAACTGTTGTTTGTTATATATTGAATCGTTTGAATAAATTCTTCTTTCGGTATTAAAGTGTTTTGTTTTATTATGTCCCAATTGTTTTCGATTGCCTCTTTTATTAATTCAGTGGGGATGTTCGTATACAGAGATTTGACATCTAGTGAATATAGCCGATGGTTGGAATGTAATTTGATATTTTTCAAGGATTCTTTCAAGTCGAACGAGTTTTTAATATAATATTCGTTGTCGTTTATTGCGTTGGAAAGGATGTTGGCCATGTATTTTGATAGTTTGTATAGGGGTGACTGAATACATGAAACTATCGGTCTAAGTGGGACATTTGTTTTGTGGATTTTTGGTAGTCCATATATTTTTGGGATTTTACTATTATGGGTCAATAATGCTCTTTCAGTTTGTTTAGTTATGTAATTTTTTGTTCCCATTCTTTGATTATTTTATTGTTTTCCTTTTCCAATGTGGTTGTCATGTCTCGTTTGATTTGTTTATATGTTGTATTGTCGTTTAAATGTTCATGTATCTTTTGGTTGTATTCATTTTTCGTTATTATGACAATTTTATTTCCTTGTCGGCTCTAATCCACAAATCCACCAATTCAACAGTATACATGAGTTCCTACAATTTACACTAGAGGAAGAAGAGAACAACTGTATAAATTTCCTGGACATCACACTAATAAGGGAAAATAATAACCTACTCACTCGATGGCACAGAAAGGAACAGAACACTGGACACATATTAGATTACAACTCCCAACATCACCATTCCCAAAAAAAGAGCACTGCTATTGGATACATCGACAGGGCGTTGAAATTAACATCACCAATATTAAGAGAAAAAACAATACAGGAGGTAAAAAAATTATTGATGGATAACCACTACCCTAAAAACATGATTAACAAACTGACAAAACAAAGGACACACCTACTATATAACACACAACAAACGAAGGTACAAACAGACACCACGAGACGAGTACAATTGCCGTATATACAGGGCTATCACACAAGATAACCAACATATTGAGACCATACAACCGAGAAGTAGTACACAAACCATACAATCAGGTCGGAAAAATTTTTAGTAAGTTAAAAGCACCAACACCTAAAGCAAAGAAATCACAGGTGATATATAGTGTACCATGCAATAATTGTGAGAAGGAATACATAGGACAGACGTCACAAAGACTGAAGGACAGACTCAACGCACATAAGTATACAAAAATGCAACCACGGCTCTAAACAAACATAAGAAAACAAAGGGACATGAATTCAATTACGATGACACAAAATTTTAGGTGTAGAACCCCAACAAAGACGAAGAGAAATATTAGAAATGATCCACATACAGGTGAATAATGAAAACATAATTAATGACAAACAAGATATTAAAAATCTCAGTCAAATATATAATCCTATACTGAGAAAACCACCAAAAGGAAGAAGAAGACAGGACAACTAATATTCCTCTGACAACTGACATGACATTGACATAAATGACAGGACAATACCGACCAGCTAACAACCACAACAACATAAAGAAGAGAAACAGTGAGATATTATAAAATAATTTTATTCTTGTGTATTTACTTATATTTGATTGTAGATGTATACTGAAGAAGGCGATTTAAGCCGAAACGTTTATACAAATAAATATTTACATTTTTTCAAGAACCTAGATACCCAATTCATTGAAATGTCACATACATATTTATGTACAATAAAATGGAAAAATGCCTACTCTAAAACCTTAATGCTGTGTTCCAAATTGAGAGGATAGGAGCTGTAAACGGCACAGATTTCCTAATCCAAAAAAATATCCAAGTCAGTTTGTGTGTGGTTGTGCACTTTAGTTTAACATTTTTCTAGCTAAGTATATTGTGAAGCCCACTCTGTTAGCTTACTTATGCTATTGAAGATGGGAATCTAATGCTTTTATCTTATGATTTTTGTATTTCAGAATGCCTTAATGTTACTAATATGAGTCAAGTTTTCAGAATATATAATGATTGTATCATTCTGCCACTATTTATATTTCTCAACTCTGATTGTGACAAGTTTATTTTCTTTGGTCCAGTATTTTTGCATGTTCAAAGTTCAATCTCATCGAATAAAAATCAGTTGTATCTGAAATGCTCGGAATCTATTATTACGAAGTCTGAAATTTTGTTTAATCCGTTTTAAAAATAAATATGAGCCATTGAAATTCTTGTTAGCATTACGATGTAAGCTGAAATCTTTACATATTTTCTTTGGGACTAATGTTTAATTGTCATACTTTTATTTGTCTCCAATAGTTTTTTATAACACCACACTTTAATTCATTAAATTTCAATCGTGGTCAAATACTACCTCATATACATATACAGGGTGAGTCTTTGACCACTACGTTAATTTTAACCATAGGTTCTTGAGATCAAAAGAAACACTTTTTCCATTACGGTTTTTCTATATTCAGCTGCATTGAAAAGTTATAAGCATTAAGCCGAAACGTTTATACAAATAAATATTTACATTTTTTCAAGAACCTAGATACCCAATTCATTGAAATGTCATATATCATATACTAGGTAACAAATCAAAAACTCAAGATAAATATGTATGGTTAAATGATTGTGAAAATAGAATGAATTATTGTAAAAATGAAATAAAATAGGCACATGTCACTTTCTTAATCTTAGTACTCAACCTCGTTGCAAATGAAATACGAATAACGCATGAGGCGAGCGCCTCATGCGGCTGTTAAGCACTTAAAATCGCCGCAAATTCTCGAAATATATCAGTGAGAGAGTTTCTCATCTATAGGTTGTCTGTGATCACAACTACACTGCGAAAATTGACCAACGCACAGCAATAAATATTTGGAGATTAAGCTAATGGTTTTTCGTAAGCCATGGACACTGACGGCTTAAAATAAGAACTTATCCTTCACTTTATATGTGATACAAGAGAATTGATGATTCAAACCTAACTTACAACCAAAGATGGCGCTAAGTCAGTCTTAGATTCGACGGTGCAAGTGAGCATTATTGATGAACAATATGTGGTCGAGAATGTCTGGCTATCTGTCCAGCCGTTCTGAATATACAAGAATTTGCAGAAAAATTTGCTAGCCTAAATATATCGGTTGTGATTGTTATTGGCAATCTGTGCAATGAAAGTTGTTCAGTTATGATATCCTTCAAGTCGAAGGCGAAGGTTAGTAAGTTCCATTCGTTGAGAGCTGTAGAAATCTTGGTACCTTCTTTGATAGAAGATTGAGATTTCTTAAACATGCAGCGCCACTGTTAAAAAGGACTTTTCTAACTCTTAGACATCTGAACAAACATCAACGTATTCTGTGCTCTTCGGGTTCTGTGTGCTGTCATCATTGTATTATTATAAATGGTCTGACAGTTCAAAAATCGCCCAGCAATGTATTTGTGACATCAACTTTCTGATTCATTTATAAATTCATTTAAATAGCCTCAACATGATATATACTTGTATTGAAATCTTGATGAGGAATAGTTGTGTGAATATCATCGACGCTTTATCCAGCTAATGGACCACTCGAGGAGTCCCCCAAAGGCCTACCCTTATCACCTAACTAATTCAACCTCATCATCTTCGTTTCTACATACTTGAAAGTAACAAAAAACGCTACCACCGCCACCTACATCGATTTAAACGACTAAAACCAACCTTCGTCTCCATGCCCGAAAATCGGATTAATGAATCAAAAATAAGTTGTATGATAATCGTATCGCCCGAGGAGTGCGTTCGGGGGGCCGAGGGGGGCAGGGTTCGGGATTTGAAGCGCACCAACACTCGCGAGCCCGCCATTCGGCAGCTATAAATCATGGGTTACCACATTGTAGCCCGGTAAATCATGCGGGGTCGAGACTGTCGCGGGGTTAGAGGGGGGGCCCAGCGTGAAATGAAACCCATTCGTCTCTGTCAGTTCGGGGCCCGGGTTCTTCTCTCTCTTTCGCTCTAACACAATTCCTTTTCGGTTATACACTCGACACGCCACGCTGTTCAGGGGTGTGCAGGGTGAGAGGGGATGGTCGAATTTTTATATCGGTTATGGGGTGAGATGTGAGTTCTTAGGCGGAATCTGACTGGATTGAGGATATTCCATTAGAGGTCATGTTGAATCCATTGGTAATATTTCTGAGGTTTAATCAAACCACTTTTTTCTAAAGGGTCTCTCAAAATAAAGATTTTTATTGACCGCCATTTATGCAGTATAGTGTTGACGAACCTAAAAACAAAATAAATCGTCATTTAACAGTTTAGGGTTAGTAAAAATGGAGCCATACGCAATTAATCAAATTAATTAAATCAATTACTGCATGAGACATTTCCTGATCGTTTACTCTCTCATTTCGGTGATCAGAATTGGGCCCATGGATGTGTGATTTAACACCATTAGATTTCTTTTTATGGGGTATTTAAAATCACAAGTCTACGTCGATAAACCCACAACCACGCCTACATTAAAGGGGGACATATAATGTTGCATCAACAAAATTCAGCCACATTTATGCAGAACGGTCATGGAAAATTTAGACAAACGAGTGCGTAGTGTATCCAAAACTGTTGAGGCCTTTTTCCCGATATGTTTTTCCATAAATGACCCTATCCTATGTACTTTATGAATCCATTAAAAAATTACAATTAAAAAACTAAAAACCGTGTTTCCTATTCAATTCAAAGTAGTGACCTCGGTGGCGAAATTGGGCAAAATCGTTGAGAAAAAAAGAAGGAATTTGCTGTTATTTTACTGAGTGTTTATCGATGAATTGGTGTGAAAATGTGAGGATCATACCGACAAATTCACCTTATGTTCGATCTGAGAATTTCCAGAAAAGAGGAAGAGATACAATTAATTCTCTAAGAAATATATACATATCGTCTAACGTACAAGAAGTAGCAACAAGAATCAACAATAACAAATAAGCAATCCCTAGTAAGCAGTAACAAGTAACAACTGATAAGTGATAGTGGAAAACCCAAAGTCCAAGTAATACAAAACAAAGTCCGGGTGTAATCAAAAGTAATACAAACCGCAATGAAGACAGACAACAGGCAAGTTATTGATGAGCATACCTGATATTATCAGACGTTCCGGCAATTCCTAGAGTGATTGCTAGAAATATACCTATACGACTTGTAACTTACCTATGATACAAATCTGTCTACCTAAGTGTATGAGTGAATTCTACCTATAGTCGGCCAGATACTTGAGTTTATTTATCCTCACCCTGTCCCACAGAACTTCGTGATGTTACAGAATTTTTCTGAGTTGATTCTATTTTCAATAGCTACTCCATAATATTATGAATAAATTCTGAGAATTCAAACGTACTATCAACTGCAGAATTGATGTTTCAATTAATGTTGGTTGCCAAAATATACAGGGTAAGCTACTACTAATTTTAATCATAGATTCTTGACGACAAAAGAAACATATTCTTCCTATAACATTTCTCCAAATTAGGCCCCGTTCAAAAGATATAGGGTATTGAAATTTCATTAAAAAATGCATTTTCACCTGTAATATTCAATGTGAAAACTTAAAATGCATATAACTTTTTAACGCAGCTGAATATGGAGAAACGGTAGGGGCAAAAAGTGTTTCCTTTGATCTCAAGAACTAATTATTCATATTTTTATTTATATACCTTTTCTGGATCAAATACATAAACTCTGAAGAAAGTTATTTCGTTAGACTAAATTAAATTCATAGTTGTTATTTTTTGTATCCAATCGTGTAAGAAAATTTAATCGAAAAGGAAGAAAATTATTTCAGCAGGCCTGCTGATGAAATAAGGTATAAGTTACAATGGGTCAGGATTATTTGTATTCATTTAATGAGTAAAAATGCTTCTTTCACACTTACGAAAGCTGTACAACTATATCATATTTGAAAATTCGCTTTTTTAACTCATTACACCAAAAAAAAATGTACCTAATAGATACGAAATTCATTTACCACAACACAATCTTCCATTGAAATATGGCTTAATAAATATTTATTCGTCTCTACCCAATAATTCATTTGGAACTTGCAAATAAATATTCCTTTAATTCTACTTTCCATATATTAACGATTATACATATAGTTAGTTATAATTCCTTTATTTCAGTTCCAGTAAAATTATCATTGAATTATTGATAATGGATGTATTAAAATCTATCGAACATATGTTTATAAATAAAAAGTCTTACTTCAAATAAATGTATCGCTTGTTTATTGCTAATAAATGTTTTCAATTTATAAGTTATATATAGTCACAGAACAAAAATCTTCATTCATATAAGAATATCATTTATATATTATTAATAGAGGCACTTTATGCAACAAAAATCTTTGCTCTGGTAAAAGTATTACTTTTCATTATCAATTAGTTTACTTAAGTAACACACTCCATATATTAAACAAGTGAAATCTTTCTTTACTATAAATAAGAGGATTGGCTGTTTTAAATAAAAGAGTTAGGTTTCATAAATAAATATTTATTGAACATAATTTTTAAAACATAAAATATAAAAAAAAATGGTTTTTTCAAAAAAATCATACTTGTTTTCTAATAATTACACCATAACATTTATAAACTCCATAAAAATCAATCTTGATTTATAGAAATTATGTACTTACAACCATCACCATTAACATGAACAGCTGTATATAAAAAACATTTCTTAAATCTATAATGCGATCAGGTACAATTTCTGATGAGCATTTGGCTATTTCAAAATCGTTAATTGTAGAAGCATCCAATATGTCTTCTAACAATTTAGTTACTTGCAGAACCTCCGATGTTGTTTCCATTTTCACTATACACTTATAATTAATAATAATATACTAGGTTTTTGAAGGTACACTTTAGCATAAGACAACTGATCTAATTGTAACCCAAATTCGATTTATTAGATGAAGATACCTATGATTTTACAAATATGGATAAACTGGAGCTAGAAATGAAATACTATACCGGTTTCGGAAACGGGGAGGTATCGGCTCAACAACTTGAAACTACGCGCGCAGTGACTGCGTGTACCGTTATTTGCACAAGGGGGTAGGTCTTACAGCGCCATCTTTCGAACGTTTTGGTACTCTAAACAAAATATTTCGTAATTCATAAAGAGATATATTATTGGTTTATATAGCATTTTCAAGGCTAAATATTGATAAGTATTCAAAATTGGCAAAGAATACTTGGTAATATTATCAAAGTGTTATTTAGCAGCAATCGATATATTCTAATAATTACCAATCCTCATTAGTATCGAATAACAAAATAAGTAATATCAGGTTTTTATCAGCGCCAGGATGCAATTTCTCAATGCGTCCAAGTCGCCAGCGCAATGGAGGAGTTGATCATCTTTATTAAGACTAGTGCACCTATTGAATAAGGTGGCGAGTCGCTATTGAACCACCTTTTTCGTTGTTGCAGTGTGTTCAGATATTCTAAATTCCATCTTTTCCAAAAATCCTGATGGATACGAGTTAATAAAGCTGACAACGCGATAATCGACCGATAGATAGGTGAGATAAATCTGGTTCAGGAATAGCAGTTAATGGAGCCAGAGTAAGAAAATGTCCTGGTGTCAGTGCAGATATGTCATTCGGACCATTACCAAGCGGACATAGAGGGCGAGCATTGAGCACAGACTCAATCTCTAAGTGGACTGTATAAAACTCCTGTATGACCTGTTGAGACAGAAGGAACTGTAAAGTCTGGGCACCTGGATGCAGATATATTTTATGGAAATGCTGAATAAGGAGCTCAGCAAGTCGATGAGATGAAGGAAGCAAAGCTGGGTGTTTGTGATCAAGAGCCAGACCAGAAAAAGACAGACGACCGCCCACCCTGAGAACACCATCCTCTCCAACAAATGGACTCAATTTTCGAAGTAATTTAGATATGGGATTTCCCGAGATGAGATTATCGATCTGTTCCTTGAACACAACCCGTTGAACCTGTTTTATGATGAAAAAAAGTGCATCTTTGAGATCAACTGCGGAAAATCTATATATCCTAGGAGCTTTAGAGTTTTTTATGAAGTTAACGAATCTGAAAATGTAAGCTACCACCCTTTGAACCTTGGACAGGGATGAATACCTGGAGAGCAAATCATCAACAAACGATAGAGAAATGAAAGTTGACAAAGAGAGGTGACGCTCTTCTGTTTGTACAAGATGAAGAGAATTCTCTATTTCATCATTTGCGAAGGTGAGATGTTTGGAACGATGCCAGTCAGGGCCTGTCCACCACAAAGAGCAGTTCAACAGTTCAGTTGGCGTTAAGCCGCGTGAAGCACAATCAGCTGGATTGTCTTTCGATTGAACATGATACCAATTTTCTGTTGAAACTAAGTCCTGAATTTGAGTAGTACGATTGCTTACAAATGTCTTCCATCGATGAGAGAAGACTTAATCCATGTTAGAGCTACCATTGAATCAGACCAAGCAAAAATGTCATCTATTGTAAAGGCTGATTGGTAAACAGAGGAAACCACATTAATGAGTTTTGATAATAAGAGATAAGCACACAATTCCAGTCTTGGAAGTGAAATTCTCTTCAATGGGGAGACCTTTGATTTACCACCTACGAAAGAGATGTCAATGGAGCCGTCAAAATTGAAAAACTTGAAATATACCACGGCTGCGTAGCCACGCTCACTACTATCTCCGAAACCATGAAGTTCGCAACGATAAAATGATTTCGATGCAAGTTTCCGAGGTATCTTTAATTTACCCAATTCGGTTAATTCGGATTTACACTGATTCCAGCGACGACTAACATCGTCTGGAAGTGTATCATCCCACTGCAAACCTAATGTCCAAAGATGCTGGATCAAATGTTTAGCAAGAAAAGTAAATGGAGAAAGGAACCCCAAAGGGTCGAAAATTCGAGAAAGTTCTGAAAGTATGGTACGTTTGGTACATACCTGAACAGTAGTTTCCGCAAAATAAGAAAATTCGTCCGACGAAGGAAACCACCTCAAACCGAGAATTTTGACTATCGGATCTATATCAAACTCCAAAGAATGGTGATATTGATGATCTAGAGGTATGGTTGAGAGTAATTGAGAACTGTTACTACTCCATTTTCGGAGCTCAAAACCACCACAATTCAATAAGGAAATCAGTTCCTTTTGCAACGTTTTTGCGTCTTCCAAATCATCACAACCTGTAACGACATCATCGACATAAATGTCTGTGAGCAAAATTTTGGATGCTTTCGGAAAACGAGCTTCCTCATCCTTGGCCAACTGTGCCAAAGTTCGAAGGGCAAGAAAAAGGTGCTGGTGCAACTCCGTACGTAACGGTATTCAGCTGATAAGTTTTTATGGGTTCCGATGGAGAAAACCGCCACAATATTCTTTGAAAGTTTCGATGTGATTTTTGAACTAATATTTGACGATACATTTGTTTGATATCAGCTGTGAAAACGAACCGATGAACACGAAAGTTCATCAAAATGGCAATAATATCCTTTTTGTAATTTAGGACCTATCAATAGAGCATCATTTAAAGATAAATGACCGGGTACATGAGCTGACGCATCGAAAACAACCCTCAACTTTGTAGATGGACTGTTTGGTTTGATTATACAATGGTGAGGGATATAAAAAGTATTTTCATAATCCGAACTAGTAGAAATCAATGACATATGATCTTTTTCTAAATATTCCTGCATGAAAGTAGAGTATTCCCGGTATATATTCTGGTTCTTAATAAGTTTACGTTCAAGGGATAAAAAACGACGTAGTGCGAGAGAATATGTGTCACCGAAAGAAAGTGTTGACTGATCAGGTTTAAATGGTAATGCCACAGTGTACCGTCCAGATGTATTTCTAGAATAGTTCTGAGTGTATAAGTTCTCACAAAATTGATCTTCTGGTGATACAATAACATTCTCTGAAACTTCTTCAAGTTCCCAAAATCTTTTCAACGAGGAGTTTAAACCTGATTCGGACAATGACAAATGAAAATTGTTAACTGATATGTTAGGTGATTGAATCTTTCCCATGAAAACCCAACCAAACACTGTCTCAAGTGCTGTTGGTTCTAAACCGTTACCCTCGATACGACCCGGTCGAATTATTAAAGAGAATATATCCGCTCCGAGGAGAAGGTCTATTGATTTCGGAATGGAAAAGTTCGGATCTGCTAACTTCTTGTTTTGGACACAATTCCAAAACGAATAATTTACGAAAGAACTCGGCATCTCCGCACAAATCTTCGGAATCACGACGGCATCGAATGTAAAAGATGGATTTATTTGACCTGATGGACGAATAGTACATTCAGTGCTGCAATTAGCAGAAGATGAGCTTTCACAAATTCCATCTATCGAAAATGAAGCTTCACAAATTTTCAAGCCTAATCTATTTACACACGATTGAGTTATAATATTTATTTGAGAGCCTCCATCTAACAGAACTCGGACCTTCTGATATCTACCCCAAGCATCACGAATTTCGACCTCAGCGGTTGCCAAGAGAACGGTAGAATTTGAAGAAACATTGGTTAAAACTTGAGCTGAGCCTGAATTCGATGAATTTGCAGCATTGAAATGAAACGTCTCTGATGAAGAATCATTCTCCGCACTATTGCGCATGTGCAACAGGGTATGATGCTTTGCGTGGCAAGTACGACAATTTGACCTTGAAGAACAATTGTTAATCTTATGTCCAGAATGGAGGCAATTGATACACCAATTTTTGTTCTTCACAATCTTGAACCGATCTTGAACAGTTTGTTCCAAAATGATGGACATTTGTAAATACTATGAGCTAACTTGCAATAATTACAGGTTAAACGTTTCTTGAATGATTCAGTTTCCGTTTGAACGAGAAGAGTCGAATTTCTTTTATTCATTGAGAGAGAACTAGATTTCAAAACTTGAAAATTCGAAACTGAATGAGTTTTCGACGGAAGAGAAAGAGCTACTGCCTCCAAGGCTATACACTGATTTGTCAGGAAATTTCGCAAATTGACAAACGACGGAATATCTGTTGAACATTCTTGTAATTCAAAACGTTTGATCGTTGCTGAATCTAATTTCTGAATGAGAATGTGAAATAAAACAAAGTCCCACTGGTCAACGAGTAAACCTAAATTCCTTAATACCGATAAGTTTTCCGCAAAAACTTCTAGAATTCGCCTAAGGTCTTTAGCTGAATCACCCTGTAGCTTTGGAACATTACAGATTTCCTTCCAACACGTATTAGCGAGAAGTCTTTTATTTTGATATCTTTCCGCTAATGTCTGAAAAGCGCTTTCATAATTTTCAGCAGTCAATGGAAATCCTTTAACTAAATTTAAAGCATGAGAAGAAAGTGAACTAAGGAGGTATTGAAACTTTTCTATTTGACTCAAGTTAGAATTTTCATGTACCAAACTTTGGAACATATCGAAAAAGTAGGCCACTCTTTATAATTCCCATTGAAAATGGGCAATACTATCTTTGGAAGTTTAACATTTGGCGAACTAATAGAGCAACTGTCTTGGTTTTTTACTGGAATGTTTACTACAGGAAATAAATTAACATAAGTTGTTCTGATGGTGTAATAATTATCCATAAAGGTTGTTCGAATAACCTTCTCAGTGTTCAATTCGGGTTCTTCGGAAGATACTATCATAGAGACAATAGACGTATGTAAATTTTGAAAGTCCACGAGAATATCGTCAAGTATTTCACATCTTAATTTGAATCTTACATGGAGACTCTGATCAGTGACAGCGAATTGTGCTAAATTGAGAATTTCCTCGAGATCATCAATAACAATTTGACGACGAGCTTTGAGTTGTTTCAATTTTGTCGCCATTATTATTATTCAAGGTATACTGCAGAAAACAATATGAATTTCGTTTTGAGTAATGTCGAAAAAAGAGTAAATAGACTAACCGATTGAAAAGAACTAAATTAATTAATAAAGCAAATAATTAAGATTGAATCTATTAAATTGAAAATCGAGTTGAAAATAAACAAATGAAAATAATGAAATGTAAATAAACAAAAACAAGAATGTCAATCTTTGTTTATGTTTTGAATCAAGGTTATGAGCATAGATGAGAAAAACAAACGAAGAGTTGTCTATGTTCCGAAAATGAAAGCCAAATTCTCCAACATGCGCAGAAATATCAGCAATTAAAGAATTTATGAATGTGTTCGATATCTTATCAAGTTTTCGAGGTTAGATGAACATTGACCGAATGAAATAAATGCAAATGAAAAAAAACGAAATGAAAAAATTCCAAAATGCTTGATCGCAATAATTTTGAAAACGCGGTTCGAAAATATGCGATAGAGAAAGAATGAGTAAATTTAAAGGGGAACAGAAAATATGGTACATAATTTAGTAAGTTTCAATTGAGGATATTATTAGAATCTACAAAATATTCGTCAAATAAGGATTTTACTTTTTATAAACAAATCAAATTGAGGAATCTGGAAATTATGAATACAAATTATTTTATGTAAATAATGCCGAATATTGACAACAAAATATTTCTGAAACAAGTGTTTATTACCAATTACATCGTGTTTTTTTTTCAGTGTAGATATAATATTATTGAATCAAACAAAGAACTAGCTATTTCCATGTACTTTTTCATTATTTCAACTTTTCATTGACAGAAATTAAATTTAAGTTATTTTTCATAACAGTTACATAGATATGTATTTCATTCGATCAAACTCCTTATGGAAGGATAATATTTGAACTTATTCTTGCAGTTCTTGGAAGTCAAAATTATATTTTTATTACTATTTAATAATAATAAATAAATATATATATTATATATAATATTATATATAATATATTATATATAACTAAATATTTATTATACTATTATATACTACTATTATATATTACTAAATAATATATAATATATTATATAAGAATAATAAATTGTATATTTATTTAATAAATTATTATTTAAGACGGAATAATATCTAGTTGAATATCCTTCACCTCCGCTACAAGAAAAATCAATGGAATCAATTACATATGTTATAATCGTTAAATTATATTTCCAATTGTAAAGTAGGAAGCCAATGTGAAATTACTATATATACAATCATAACTGAAAATCGTTTTTTCATCAAAGAAACAATGACTTATTATTAAATTCGACATCTCTCCTTGCCAAAGGTATGGTTTTGTAATGTCTGATTGACCACTTAAAAATTCAACTTTCGGTAGAACCCATTTCAAGGTTAGCACCCCGGTTCATGATAACATCGACGTTGGAAGCTACCCACCCCTGATGAAGCGATCCATTTTGTGCATTCTACAATCCTCATAAAACAAACGGCAAATCAAATTTGCTATGAACAATTTGGATGATGCACTTTTCGTTCGCTTCCGCTTTCGGTTGGAGCTGACCAGCCATGATTTACTCTTCATATTCATGAACGTAGTTCGCCATATTTTTCAGGTCTTCAACTGAGTGTTGGCCGCTTTACGGAGTTAATTACTCATTTCCATGTTGAAGGAGTATTCGTTTATCATTGTGTGAGGAGATAAAGCGATAATTTTCGCGGAAAAAATTCAGTGCAATAAGTTTCACGGCCTTCGGGGGTTGTTTTCGTTTGAGGGCGAGTTATTCCTGATGATGGAAACTTTAAAAATAAGTGTACTACTTCCAGCGTCTGTTATTGATTTATTTATGAGTAATATTTGAGTGTATATATCATCCGATGGTAATATTTCTACTGTTTATTGCTTTGAAAAGGCCTCACCTCAAATGTCCCAAAAATACCAAGCGAAAGTGACACTGGAGATAGATTGGCATTAGGTCTATCAGATAACATCAATATGACCTCAGTAAGAGTCCTCTGGTTTTCGAGATATCACAACTTTTGTGTATTTTTAAAAATCTCCAGTTTTCGGTCCTTTATCGCCTAGCATTGCTAGAAATTACTTCAAACTCATTTTTTTTTACCTAGGTTATCCTGAACAGTTGCTCTAAACAATGAAGTAATAACTTAACCGAGAACTAGAACAAAATCCTTCAAAAAATGTGTAACTTGTATTTTATGTCAAAGTTAAAACGTTTGTTGTTTTGTTGAGTTTGACTGACTGCTGTGAAAAAAAATTATATCAGACTGAATTGACAAATAATCTTAAAAACTTGTCCATTTCATACCCTTTTTAAAATGATACAACACTACCATTTTTTTTTAATCAGATGCTTAGAAATCTAATTTTGTAGCGAGAGATGTGTTTAAGCCGAAATAATTAAAAATTAGGAAAAATGCACAAGTATCACCTGTTACCACATTTTTGATAGGTATAAAGTTTGAAAATTAATCCATCTTTCCACACGGCGTCATATGCCGAAGATAAATCAATAAAAGCAGCTCCTGTTTTCAACCTATTATTGAAGCCTGATTCTATGAAAGTTGATTTGAGAACCTGATCTGAACAATTTATGTTTCCTGAAACCTCCCTGTAGAACATTTCTATAGAAGAATTCAATTTTGAAAAGAATTATCCTTTCTGATAACTATTAGAATCACAAGGTTTTTTGCCTCGTTTCAAAATACCTATTACTTTAAACTTACGAAATTCAGAAGGAATGTTTAGAATATTGATATAGAAGGACAATAACTAAGACAAAAAAAACAACATAAAAAAATCCAGAAAAAAATATATCAGAAATAGGTTATGAATAAATTAGCTGAATCCAATATATAAAGAAGAAAGAAGCTACTCAGTTACAATATTCCTAGAATATACATGTTCAAGTTGCTAGTGATTAAGTACTTAAAAGAAGGCACAATAAATAGGTTTGAAATGATCCATTATTTGTACGAATCTATCTTTCCTAAACCTTTATAAACGTGACCCATAAATAAGGATAGCTCCTTCAACCCCTAAGAAAGGACCTTTCAGCAGATTCTCTCGAAAGAATGCGTATGATCCGCGATCCGACCTACCGAAACATAAATCATTATTAAATCTAGCACGACAAAAAATAAGACAAATCGACGCGCGGGAGGAAGGAAATGAGAAAAATCCTCCCATAAATCCCTCTTTCGCCCAGGGACAAGCGCGTTGGTCCCAAAAGTTCTGGCTAACTTGCTCACCAAGTCCGAGCAACGTAGTGGCCTTAAATCATGGCCTCCGAATGTCGCATCTAAGGAAACGATGTCGAAGATACGCGGCCAGGGATTATGAGAAGAGAGTTCTAGAATGCTTTATTCATTAAAAGGGGTTCATAGACAGATATAATAGGAATCCATCTTGTTGTAAAAATAAAGTACACCAGCACAGCCTCTTATATCGGGACAATTGAATGGTAGAGTTGAGTCCGAATTCGAAAGATGTAATACTTAACAGCAGATGAATAGTGCATTAATACCTGGCTGTAGGAGCTCTCAATCTTTAGAATTGGGTTGACAGTATATAAAGGTATGGTATATATAAAAGGTGTATATAAAGGCGTTTTTTCTTGACATTCCATGTTGGGCGACAAATTCGGTGAGAATTAGCCACTCTAGGTAATGAGCATGAGACTCTACAACTAATTATCTCATTGGAAGCTGAATTATCTCAGCAAAAAAAACTCCACTCGATTTTTAACAAATTTATTTAACTGCAAATGTATAATCAACAAATATACAATTCGGGGAATTCCCATTCTCTCAAGTCAATCACAAATATACGCACTTAACTTAACATAAACAATTATGATGAGTTAAAGCTCCATCCTGGATCCTGCAGAATTAACTCGAAAGTACAGCCTGCCAAGTAGGTAATAAAAGGTGGATGGTTTCCAAGCCAATATTCCAGACATTGATTTAATACACATAATCTTCATCCAAATTGACGAATATGCTCACTTGTATACGAACTTATGCTCCATGGTTTAGGTATGCCCTGGCTTGGGCCATGGATATTGATTGAACCTGGGGTTGGATGTACACTGATTCCAAGGTAAGATGTACTCTGGTCCACTGGTAGGATGTTGTTTAATCCTGGAGTAGGATACGTTTGATCCTCGACTAGAAGCTATATCAAAAGGAATAAGAGAAGGTTAGAAATTACAAAGGCAGGTCCAATAAGGCTCCTTCTCTATCTCTTTAATGGCTATAAAATGACATTACACTAATAAATTAAACCGAGAAGGAAACTTGCTCTGGGACTATAGATGTAAAAGCAAAAATAAAACACGTGCTCTCAAAGTCAATGTGCCAAAAACTAAATTTTGTTTCCAGGTGAAATTTGAAAACAAAATATATTTACTTTATAGAGAATAATTATGCGTTTCCCGCAAATCCTTGACCCGCAAGTATCACTTTTAAAAATGGATTGCGATATTTTCTGCTTCTGTCAACTCAACAAGAAATTCAACCTGACAGTTCCAAAGTTAGGTTCGCGGAACATAGATACAACCACAGATTTACTATATGACTCAGTAAGTCAAGGTTTTTCAATTGCAAGTTACGCGCGCATGTCGAGTATGCCAGTGGCGTGCATAACGTTGCACATTCCGTCAGTCCATTAATCGCACCACCATTGAGTGGTATTTTGTTTCCATCTGAATAATCATGATAAATATGGGAAATTAGCTGTAACTTTCCATGATTCTCCTATCGATCAAAATTGATCCAAAGTACCTACTTAGGAGTAGAATTAGTTTCATCTCTACATTACAAGGCTCATTTAGATGATTCTAGCCTGAAACTGAATAAATGGAATAATATTCTTCAGAAATTAGCTGGATCATGTTGGGCTGATGCTTCCACTTTGCGCACAGCATCTCTAGCTTTAGTCCTTTCAGTAGCTGAGTATGTTGCTCTGTTTGGTTCAATAGTAAATTCAATTAATAATACAGAAAAAGAGATGCACAACAGAATACATCGATGAGAATAATTACTGGCACCATAAGATGTACACCTGTTCATTGGTTACCAGTTTTGTCAAACATTGTCCCACCCCATATTCGCAGAAAGAATGCAGCTCGAAATACTTGGTACAAATTAACTTCTTTTTCCAATTTATTCATAATTACTTCCTACATTCCACAAAATATGATTGATTGAAGTTTAGAATATGGTATAATTCGTTCTTCAACATAAACATAAATGATAAATAATTATAGCAAATTGAGTGGAACTCTCACGTAATGTATAAACAAGATCTCTTTTCTGCTTTTTCAAAAAATATTCTTGGTTTTGTTCTTCGAAGAAAAATTTCGACAGCGCTAAATCGTGTGAGAACAGGTCATAGATGTACCAATAGCACGCTTATCAGACGGAACTCAGTTTCAAGCGCATGTTGTGAATTTGGAGAAGCAGAGGACACAAAACATCACTTCGTCCATCATTCATGGTCCCATATACAGGGTTGGGATAAAGCTTGGCACCAAATTAATATCTTTATAGCGAAACGGGCGATAATTTTGAAATTTGGCAGCTGAGTGTAATGAAGCACAATGCATTTTATGAGCATATTTTCATTAATGATTTACTTCCGGTTTAACCGGAAATGACCTTTTTTTTTATTTAAATGGAACACCCTGTGTATTTCTGCAGAGTTTGAAAGAGCACCTTCTTTCGGATCTGTTCATACCAGGTTCCATGTAAAAATTATTTGTGGAAAGAAGAAATACAGGTTTTTTGTCCTATTGAGGAAAAAGTCGTTCAATTATGTTCGTATCCATATTAATAGATAAAAACGAAATATTTTGTGGTAGGTAACTGTCTCCACGTTTTTTGAAGATTAGTTTGTGAAAATAAATCGTGAATACGTTTGAGAATGGTCAATTTGAGTGAAAAACATCGTATTGAAATATTAATGATGATCGGTTATGGTAATTGTGTTAGAACTCATGAAGAAGTGTGTCACATTTTTAATGATTTGTATCCAGGAAAAAATCCACTTTTCTAGATGCTACTTTCCCAAATCGATGGATTGGACGTAGAGGACGCATAGAGTGGCCTGCTCGTTCTCCAGATCTCAGCCCATTAGACCTTTTTCTATGGGGTTATCTAAAATCACGTGCTTATATCAATCGACCAGCATGCTTGAAGGAATTGAGACAACGGATTCTTGATGAATGTGCATTATACATGGAGAAGTCTTGAGAGAAGTTACTCAAGAATTTGTTAATAGACTGGCATATTGTCAGGAGGTGAATGGCAAGCACTTCGAACATTTAAAATGATGTTTTTTAAATTATTTTTAATAAATTTTTACTACTAGTAAAAGCCCTGTATTTCTTCTTTTTATAGATTTTCATAGAAAATACGTCATGAAAAGCAGAAAGAGTTATCTACTACAAAGTATTTCGTTTTATTTTTCACTATTGATACAAATAACAACGATTTATTTATTTGAATAGATTTTTTCTCAAATGTACAAAAAGACAGAATTTCTTTTTTTTACAGAGAATTCTCACATGGAACTCGATATAGGTAGATTCGAAACAAGGTGCACTTTCAGAATCTGCAGAAATATACAGGGTGTCCCATTTAAATAAAAAATTTTTGTCATTTACGGTTAAACCGTAATGAGATTAATGAAAATATTTTGAATGATTGTTTGGGCTATTACCATCATCTATTGTGGATGTAATGATTTCCGACGTTTCGATAGACATCTTCTATCTTTATCAAGGAGAAAAGTAAGAAACCTTTTGAAAATTATCAATTTTCAAAAAGTCAATATGACAGAAGTCATGAAAGAAAAATGAACGATGTTATATACTCATCTGCGATATGATGATCTTTTCAAGTTGGATCGAACTATCGGCGTCCAAACTTCTGGCAGATCTATAGATGGAGCACTTATGGAATCTGGTGTTATTTTCATAAATGCTGCTTCTTTGATTTTTCTTCTTGCAAGTTTTTCTTCTTTGGATATTATTGATGCTTCATCCCACTTTATACGATGATTCTCATCTACAGCATGTTGGACCAACCTGAATTTGTCGCTGTCTAGTACTCGTAGAAGCTTCTGATGTTCTTTTATTCGTACATACAATTTTAGCTGATTTATATATGGAAATTTTCGAACAGAAGGCATTAGAAAAATATATACTTAAACCCAAACTATGGAAAAGATATGTAGATGATACTTTCATTATTTGGCAACATGGAAGAGACACTATAGATGGATTCCTTCAATATCTAAACAATCAAGAGGAATCAATTAAATTCACGATTGAAATCGAGAAAGACAGACAACTTCCATTCTTAGATGTACTCGTACATAAACAAAATGGAATCCCAAGAACCACTGTGTATAAAAAGCCAACGAACACAGGACAATATCTACATTTTGATTCAAACCACCAACTACACACTAAATTGGGAGTAGCAAAATGTTTATTTGATAGAGCAATAAATATTTGTTGCACTGAAGAAGACCAAAATGAAGAAATAAATAACATCTCGAAAACTCTTAGAAGCAATGGCTACCCCAAAAAGATATTAGAAAAAGCTAGACGAACAAGAGAAAGTCAACCTGAACCAACAGATATAAATCAGACCATTAAAACCGTAATTCCTTATGTAAAAGGTTTGTCTGAGAAAATGAGAAGAATTGGAAATGGATACAACATAACGACTGCATTCAAAACTCAAGACACTATCAGAGCTAAACTTACAAAAGTTAAGCCTAATAATGAGACACAAAGGACAAATAATGCATATATGAATTACCTTGCGAGTGCGGAAGATCTTACATCGGAGAAACTAAACGCCCTCTGAATGTACGAATAAAAGAACATCAGAAGCTTCTACGAGTACTAGACAGCGACAAATCCAGGTTGGTCCAACATGCTGTAGATGAGAATCATCGTATAAAGTGGGATGAAGCATCAATAATATCCAAAGAAGAAAAACTTGCAAGAAGAAAAATCAAAGAAGCAGCATTTATGAAAATAACACCTGATTCCATAAGTGCTCCATCTATAGATCTGCCAGAAGTTTGGACGCCGATAGTTCGATCCAACTTGAAAAGATCATCATATCGCAGATGAGTATATAACATCGTTCATTTTTCTTTCATGACTTCTGTCATATTGACTTTTTGAAAATTGATAATTTTCAAAAGGTTTCTTACTTTTCTCCTTGATAAAGATAGAAGATGTCTATCGAAACGCGGAAATCATTACATCCACAATAGATGATGGTAATAGCCCAAACAATCATTCAAAACGAGCTCCATCATCAACAATATCTCGTCATCAAATAATGAAAATATGCTCATCAAATGCATTGTGGTCCATTACACTCAGCTGCCAAATTTCAAACTATCGCCCGTTTCGTTTTAAATATATTAATTTGGTGCCAAACTTTATCCCAACCTGTATAATTTTCAGAACGAATTTAGGGCTATTTATGATATTTCCGATTCTTTCATTTGAAAGGTAGGAAATTACAAACAAATTTGGTACGTTTTCTGCTTCTGTCTATTTATTTGCAGATTTGATTTGGGCTACTTGGTCTCTGTGATCTTTAATCGCGTTGGAAGAAAGATAGATATTCTTCACCCATCATCGATCAATATTTAGGTTCAAGAATTGCACTCCTGGGGGGAGCCAGTTTTGGTGACCACACTCGAATGAGTAAATGAATGCTATTTATATATATATATATATATCTCTAATCAAATCAAAAAATGGTTAAAATTTGCAAAATATACTCGAAAACAAAACTGAACCCCTACCCACTTATTCGATTGAGAAACATGAAAAAAGGCATCAGAATCAATAGAACACCCTCATTCCTGCCCTCTCCAAACCCGTAAAGAACCCAATATCCCAGCGATCCCATGAAAAAATCAACACCCCATTGCGAGGTATCAATTTGCCGTCTTTATTGAGGACTCGAAGTACACCACAAAATAAAAGTGCTCACGCTGGAATTATGTTTATAGTAACAGTTATGTTAAGAGCACACTTGTTGTTCCCTTCTACGATATCCGAGCTTTCTGAAGACCATTCCGTCTCTTTCTTCTTCAAGCTTTCCGCTATATCCGTCCTTCCTCCCTTCGTTTTAGTACTTCATAAACTAGAGGGCGCACGCGAGGAGTTCGCCCCTGAGGTTCAAATCTTAGGTTACGGCTCAGGGCCGTTACGGTGTCGTAAAAGTGGAGTGATTTGATTTTATGTGTTTCGGTTAAATATCTCTTTATCCGTGTGTTCGATCCGGGTTTGGGATGTTTTACAACCGGATAATGAAGTGTCGATTTGATTCTTGAAGTGCCTGTGGGGTGGAGTCGCATCCGAATTAATTCGCATTTTACACTTCAAGTTTATAAAGCTCCTACTTTTTTTCATTCAGTAATTATTATCACTTAAATTGGTGATTATGAATATTTCAAAACTTATTATAGAACAAAACGGCAGTGTATTTACATTAGGGATGTGAAATAATTTATAAGAGTCCAAGAGCATGACTAAATATCCGACACGGCCATATTGTTATTGAAAATGTAGTGTTTTTTCAGCTTTGTGAAAAATTTAGAACAAAGCAAAAATGTTGAATTTGGATTGAAAATGAAGTTTCTGTTAATTTCAAAATATTATTATTCAAAACTTAGTGTTAGTATTGAAAAATTGTTACAGTTAGAAAAAATAATTGAAATTGATTTGTATATTAATCAATAAAAAATTCAAAACTTTCGTATATCGAGGGCGCACGTGTTCTTCGGAGGTAAAATTCGATTTCATACAGTGTAGAAAAAATTGCAAGTGTTTGCTCAATTACCTTCAAGATTTTCTAAGCGCTTATGAGAAATGTAAGCGTTCAATAAAACCAACTACGTATCTTGAACTTCATATTTAATATTATTGGGTTGTTTCTGAATTCAACTAACCAATAAACCAACAGATAAATAAAGATGAATAATACTTGGAGTTGAATTAGAGTGAAACAATACGACAAAGTTGCGCATGCGCGTTTTCATCCAGAAAGGTAATTGAAACAACAACAGAAAGGTAACGGAAACAGTATCATCTCCATATGGGAGTTTTATAACAGTCGTATAGATAGGATTATAAAAGTGTTCAAATGGTTATTGGAAAAACCATAAGTCTTTGTCGACACTTATAGGGAAGTTATAAATTATCTCATTTAAGGCCAATAAGGGATATATAGGGGACAGGGAAAATTCATTGTATCTACATTATATAACTTTGAATTTTATAAGGCAGTGTCGAAGAGTGTATTCGAACTTTTATAAAACAAAAAATGCTACTTGGGATGGGAGTTCAAATAGACCGATAAATTCACCGTTGAGAGTACCAGAACACACAATTGCGCTCACCCATCTGCCTATTTTAGAATCCCAGAAAATACAAAATGAGTAAACTTAAAACCTAAATAAATAAAACCATGATTGGTTTCTGCTTAGATCTTATCTTTCCAACAGTAATTTCAATAAGTTTGAAAGTGAATTTGTGGGGGTTACACAAGGCTCTGTTTTGGGACCGCTATTGTTTCTTCTCTTCATAAATGATCTACCAGAGCATATCATTCCCAGTTTGCTAGTGAATTTGATTATATTCGCTGATGACACATCTATCGCTGTCTCAGCACAGAGTCCTGAGAGGCTCATGGCGTTGTGTAATGAGCTAATTAGTAGGTTTGAGAATTGGTGTCGCTCTAATGGTCTGATACTCAATTTAGATAAAACGGAATGTTTATACTTCCGTGTAAGAAACTCAACTGGGGATCAACTTACAGTTGAATGTTTGGGAAACCAGATAAAATCTAGTGAGTCTGTTAAATTTCTGGGAGTTCACTTGGACTGCTCACTTAGATGGGTTCGGCAGGTTGATGAAGTCTGCAAGAGGTTGGGTAGCTCATTTTATGCAATCGGCAGGGTGAAGGATTCGCTTCCTTTCAATTCTTTGATGAGTATTTATTATAGTCTGGTGTACAGTACTTTATGTTATAATGTTTTGCTTTGGGGTAACTCTGTAGAGTCCAATAGAGTATTTGTTGTCCAAAAAAGAATAATTCGTTCAATTTTCAACTTGAATTCTCTTGATTCATGTAGGCCTATTTTTAGAAAACATCAAATTTTTACCCTGAGTGGTTTATTTATTGTGAAAGAGAATGAACACTTAATGATTAAATTATCTGACTTTCATGGTTATTCAACAAGAAATTCGGATTTACTTTGTATTCCTTCTCATGCAACTGCTAAATTCGAAACATCTCCCGGTTACCGGGCAATTATCCTGTATAATCATCTACCAGCAGTTGTGAAATCCTTGGGAAAAAAGGAATTCAAAAAATTGGTTAAGGTTGAATTGATGTTGAAATGTTACTATAGTGTCAAAGAATATTTGGCTGATGATAGTTTCTTGGTTAGATAATAAATTTTTGTATCAATAGGTTTAATTTTGTATCAATAGGTTTAATTTTTGTATTCTAGACTTGTCTCACACATATTCTGTTATGTCTTATGGGATCAATAAATTATTATTATTATTATTATTATTTAGCCTTAATAAACATAAGAAGAAAAAAAAAACAAGAATTTCCACCTTGGTGACTTTGATGGCGGATTTTAGCAAAAATAGCCCATTAATTGCTGCTTATTTTAAATGATCCTGATTGCTTAGGGTTAGGCGCATTTTATTGGTACATTCCGTAATCAAGAAAACATCCATTTACATTTTTTATTTATGTTTTGAAGTTTTGGTCTCAATCCACTTGACGTATTTTGTTCTCTTGAGACCAATTTTTCTTAAACCTACATTAAAGTTACAAAGCTGATTATTTGATGTATCAAATCACAACTTATGGAGATTTCATTGCAAAAGAAAAAAGTCAAAATAGTTTCATCATTTTTTCTCTAGAAGTTTTTTACGCGATTGAGGAAAAAGCTTCTGAAATTTTCTAAAAGAATAGTCGCGGAACATATATGGGATAGTTCAGATATCCCATGACCAGGGCCGGATTAAACTCTTTTCCGCCCCTAGGCCAAAAACAATTTGCCGCCACTATGAGTAAAGAAAATTTTAAAAATTCAAATTTTTTAAATACGTGATTTTCGCAGAAGTTGATGAAGACAATTTTCTATCTGGAAATAAAACAATCTAATATTTCAGAGTGTATATTTCATAGTAAAAAATTACAGCTTTCATAATCAAGCTAATAATGGTTTTCTTCTTGAGTTCTTTTCCGCAAATTGTTGCAACACAGCTTCGAAGTCAACAATTCAGCTTCAATGCACAAAACGGCCAGAGAATTCAAACGCTCATGAGACATGCTAGATCGCAAATAGGATAAAATTCGCTTCAATTCTGGTGTGGAGTCTACGCTTATTGAATAGTATTTGGCTTCTGTAACTTCCGGATCAATTGATTTTAGAACTTCTGTAGCCATAATTTGGATAATTTCTTCACAAATGGATGATGACAAGTAATAGACGTTCCCTCTGCCTTGATTTCGGTGCTTTTCAATGTGATGAGCAAGAAAAGGGTCAAATTCCGCTAGAAATTCGAATAGCATCATATAATTGCCATTATGTAGACTACCAAATACTTCCGTCGAACCCCTGAATGAAAGTCCTCTTGATGCCAAAGCCTTGATCGCTGCAACAACTCTCTTTAAAATTTATCTTCAGTATTGTACTTCCCGCTTGTATTCTTTAACATGAAGTGCATCTACCTGGCCAGCTGCTTTTTGCCTTTGGAGTAAAATTAGGACACAATTTGTGTGATTCTGTGAATTCTCGTGCTGTTCGATAGTAATAGGATTTTTCCAATCATTAAATCCGGTAGATGCAAATGGACCTTTTTCATTGAATAAACGGCATGGCAGACAGTAGAGACGTCCTGTGCTGGCAGAGTAAATCAAGAAATCGCGATTGTGAGTCTCGGCATATTTCAATCGGGTTTAAACAATCCTTTCGAACAATATCGAACGCGATCATTGTAATTCCTTCTTCAAGCTTCAAACTCTAACAAATCAATGTTTTGTTTTATTCCACGATTGATAAAATTCTGCCTCAACTCCTCTGTTATTTCATCCCATCATCACTGAAATTACCTGAACTGCCGCTAATTTCTGGAAAAGCTTTTTTCGGATTTTCATAAGATTACACTTGTTCCGAAATCTCCATAATGCTTTCAGCTTTGTTTGTGTGTTGTTACCACTTGTTGAAGGTTGATCGAATTCTTGTTGAATTTCACTCAGCTCTGTCGAATCCACTTTTTGTTTTTTATAACCTTTTTGTAAAAAGGTGTCAATCTTGGGAATCTTCTTCACCAGTTCCTCATTTTTTTCTGATCTTTCCTTTGCTCATTTTCTATATTCACAACCACTTTCACGTTTTCAAGACATTGCGAAAAAAAGAATGAACAAGTAGATCTGAAGATAAGTTCCCACAAAATTTATTTATACTAAAAATTGCACTAGCAATGTTTAAAAATGACTGGCGACAACTCTATAGTGGTTGGTTCTCGATTCTGAGTGTATTGCATGGACGCAAAAATAGGACTGACGAGCTGCCAGTGCCGATTCCGAAATTCACGCAAAAAATTTCCACACTGGTAAAAGTTGTTTTTATTGTTGTAAGATGAGGTAAATGAGCTACCTTGAAGATGGGCATTTATAATTTTACTGCGTTTTTTTAAAAACTCAAAAAACTGAAAAAATTTTGAAATCGTTTTTTCTCGAAAAATATACATTTTACAGGAAAATTTATTAAACAAAAAATGTAGAGGACGTTGCGATCTACAATTAATGTCATTGACGCTATGCTGTACAACAGGAAGTGCGCACTGTAGGTGGCGCTAAAGGTGGGAAATAAGTGTTTTTCTATGGTTTTACCCTGAAAAAATTATTTTTATGCATAAATGTAAATGGAAAACTTGTTCCTCTGAATGTTACTAACAACTTTTATTTTATACCACTTACCGTTTTAGAGCAGCAGCTTCCGAAGCTATTCAAATTCCGATAATTCGGTTGCACGCAGTATGCGAACTCATCTTGATACACATATGAATAAAATTACAATTATTTATATTGTTTTTGATAACATTTTAACATTTTGAAATAGTTTTTTAAAAATTTGTTATTCATTACTATATGTTTTGAACAAACTGATGTAACATGATACTTTGTGTTGTTAAAAAGATTTATATTTTTGATTGTTATTAATGTTACTAACTTTTTCATATTTTTCATGAATTGAAAAATTATGACAAGATAGACGAATAAAATTCAATTCACATCATTAAACAAGTTTTTATTGCTAAGTATACTTCAATTTTTGTTTTATTATACAAGTTTTCATTTAATAATGATCATTTGAATGATCAAAAATGCTGATTGATGCTGTTGCAGAACTTGTGCACTGATCATGTTTTCTTGGTGCTTCGTAGTTTTTTCTTCAGCGGTTCTGGATCTGGAGATTCACTTCGGACTCCTTCTGTAGATGAACTTCCTGACGATTGTCTATTGTTTTTTACATTTATGCATAAAAATAATTTTTTCATGGTAAAAACATAGAAAAACACTTATTTCCCACCTTTAGCGCCACCTACAGTGCGCACTTCCTGTTGTACAGCATAGCGTCAATGACATTAATTGTAGATCGCAACGTCCTCTACATTTTTTGTTTAATAAATTTTCCTGTAAAATGTATATTTTTCGAGAAAAAACGATTTCAAAATTTTTTCAGTTTTTTGAGTTTTTAAAAAACGCAGTAAAATTTTAAATGCCCATCTTCAAGGTAGCTTATTTACCTCATCTTACAACAATAAAAACAACTTTCACTAGTGTGGAAATTTTTTCCCTTCAACTATTTAATTTACGACAGATTGACTGAACTATAGTAGCAATTACAATTTACGATAGGATAGGTTTTCCACGTTCTCTTTGATGCGTTTAACCGCCGACAGTGCCGACTGCTGTTCGGTTTTAGGGCGGCTCCTTTGATTTTCAGATTACCGAGGGGTGTGAAAAATTTAAAAATATTTCTATCTTCCTTTCAAAAGAATTATACATCGATAATGAAAATATGTGCGAAATTTTCGAAGATAGCTATTTCTACATTTTCGTAGAGGAGTTAAAGAATTTTTTTTTATTCACCGAAAAATTTGCCGCCCCTAAAATTGTGCCGCCCCTAGGCTATGGCCTATGTTGGCCTAGGCGGTAATAGGGCACTGCCCATGACACGAATAATCAAATTTTTTTTAAACGTCAATCTTCCGGCCACCCTGAATATTATAACTCAATTGCAAAAAAATAATCATGAATAAATGTACATCGTATGGATTTCTAAGGTTTTTTGATGATTTTTTCGATTATCATCAAATCTTCGTGATAGTTATTATTATACTCACTCACACTCCAAAAAAATGAATATTATTATCAGCTACCATGTGAAATAACCTACTAATTCAAGGAAATGCGCCGTAGGTACTCATAGACACCAAGTAAAAAGTTCTACTTTGAATGAAGCTATACTATTAATTTTTTATAAATGTGATTAAGTCATCAAATCGATTTGTATCGGAAATTACACGCTAATTCTGATCCAAATGTTGATCCAATTAATATTTATGACCATAAGCGTATAGAACGTTGTCTTAATAATTATTGCCGAGTAGTAACTTAATTTGAAAATATTATTCCAAAAATAATTAACCTACTGAAGAATTATTATTTTCTCTGACTATCCTCAGGCTGAAAATGAATGGCTTAATAAATACTCTAACTCTGCTGCTTGAGTAAGATTCTGTCAGCTCCGTGATGATTGATTGTAGCATCTGAAGTTTGTAGAATAATTTAGGAATTATTTTGTATATATTGATTTGAAATGAGTTTGATAAGGGAATCGTTACTTATCTGTGAAATGAAGGTGTTTTTCAAAGTTAGATCAGAAATACTTTCTTGGTGAAAAAGTTTAATTCCAGTATATCACCATATTATATAATAGTTTTTGATACCGCATAAGGCAGAAACTGGACTTTCCATTCAATAGTGTCAACCGTTTTCCGGCACCCAGTATAAGAAATATAGGTGAATATTTTATGAGGTCAGTAAAACCACATAAAAATCAGCCCTTATTTCAGTCACATACCTGACTCTTTGTTTGTAAAAAATGATTTATTTCCTACATCGACCTCACCAAATTTTTACTGCTCCGCTAGGATACCAAACAAAATAGGAAGTAACAATAACCGAGGTCAGTTAAAAATCTGTTCAATAGACTGCGTTATTTTACACGTATTTTTAGGTTTTTTGTTGAAGCTTTGTCGACCATTCATAAAACGTACCGAAGGTTGATTTTACGCTGTCCATTCAGGCAAAATTTAACTTTTTCAGTTGCCCGACGGACGCGAAGCTGGGTCATAACCAGAAAAAGTTTTGATATAACATTTGTGATTAATATTCTTTTATTTTGTGATGTGACTTCGTCTTTGTTAGAAATGTTTGTTTATGAAATAGTGATTTAATGTGGATAGTGTTTCAGAAAATAGTTGAACCATAAGACATTAGAGCAGTTTCCTTCTATGATTACCAGAAAATAAGAAGGGACATAAAACAATTTCAAGCTAGTAGTAAGTATAGAAAATAGTTCAGTAAAATCCATGGTATAAATGTTCTCTAAGCAGGAAGAGTGTTTGACAACGTTATTGTTTGCAATAAAAGATTCTTGAAATGAGAAGAACACTTATTTCATGTATTCTTTTGTGTCATTTCCATTGATGAATCTTATATAAATCTTATTTTATTTAAAACGGAATTTGGCTTGGAAAATTGCATCATTCTTTAGTATTCCTTGAAAATGGCAAGTTTCATATTATTTATTATCTTTAAGCAAGAATATTGACGAGAAATATTTTTTATGAAAATGTTTGTGAATTTATTTGAGCTATAGCAGCCATCTCTTACTGTTGTTGCAACCAACGTATCGATTGACAACGATTGAACATGACCATCGAAACATTGGTTGCAAGAATAAAAAGAGATGGTGATTATAACCAAATTACCGGTATACCGGTATGAAATGAGCGTTTTTTGTGAAAATAAAACACTAATTATTAAAGGGAAAGTACAAAACATTTCATTTAAGGTTTTGGCCATTGTTTTCTACACATTTTGTCCAATTTTCTTACAATTTGTGGATACCACGCCAACAAAATTATTCGTCTTGTTAAGCAAACCAACCAGATATCCAATTTTGCCCTCCTCGTAGGCATCAAAGTGCTGCTCAGCCAATGCGTGTCCCATCGATGAAAACAAATGGTAATCGGAAGGAGCCAACTCTGGTGAATAAGACGGGTGGGTTAGCAGCTCCCAACCAAGTGTTTTGATTGTATCCTGAACCGGTTTTGCTTTGTGTGCAGGTGCATTGTCATGGATTAAAATTACCTTGCCGTATTTTCTTACCCATTCTGGTCGTTTCTCGATCAATGCATGGTTTAAATTGATCATTTGTTATCGGTAACGACCATTATTAACGGTTTCACCAGGTTTTAGGAGCTCGTGGTACACCACACCTTACTGGTCCTACCAAACACACAGCATTGTCTTCTTGCCGAATTGATCTGGTTTTGCAGTCGATGTTGCTGGTTGACCCGGATTAAGCCATGATTTTTTTCGTCAAGGATTCTTAAAATGAATCCATTTTTCATCGCCAGTAACAATCCGATGAAAAACCGATTTTCTTTCGTGTCATTGAAGCAGCATAACAAGTGGTTTATCGGTTTTTCATTCAATTCATGTAGCACTCATTTACCACACTTTTGGATCTTTTCCATAGCTTTTAAACGGTCAGAAATTGTTTGTTGTTAAAATGTGGCAACATTTTAATTATCCTATGATACACTACCTGACTTTGAATGTTCCACAGTATCCTGATCGTCGGAGGCACTCTTCTATGTTCTTAAAGCCAGAACAAATGTGCGATATCATCCAGTTTTTCTGAGAATGATGCGTTTTTATAATTGGCAATTGAGCAGAATTGATGTACTTGGTGTGAGTGTACAAGTTTATAAAAGAGCAGTGATGGCATATATACAGAATATGTAATTTAAATTGGTACATTTTGGTTCATTTGTTGTCATTTTTTTCTGGGCGATTTTGTGTTTGATAGATACTTTATTTTGTTGGGCCACATATACAAATGTATAATTTTAGATAAAAATTTTGTGAACCTCTGTAATTGGGATTTCCAGTAGAGGATCCTGTTCACATAAATTTAAAAAAAATAAAACATTTTACATTTTTGTCATTTGCATCCAATATCGTTTGCAATTCAGCATCTTAAACTTTTTTTGGCGGTCTTCCACGTTCTTCATTCTTCACATCAAAATCATTATTTCTGAACCGTTAAAACCACCTTTTGCTTCTGTTGCTTCTGATAGAGCATAATCATCACGTGCCTCGACAAGCATTTAATGTTACTCCACAGCACTTTTCTTCAAATGAAATCAAAAAATTAATGCCATCCGCAAATCATCACTTTCTGGTACAAAATTACACGATGAAAAAATATGATGTTTGTACTAAATATTCACATGTTCCCTATCGATACATTTGTATCTTGACGTTCACTTCATACCGGTATACCTGGTATTTCTACATTAAGCTAGAATTTTCAAATAAATAAATAGTCTGATATATTTTTGAGTATTCTGAAACTCGACAGTCCCCTAGAGTTCTCAGATAGGTATCATAAAGTCGTTTTGTCAAATCATGCAGTACCACAGTATAGATACCAACCAATAGTCGAACTCCGTGGATTTTCTTACACCAAGTCTGACTCGCGCATCTCGCAGGGATTCTAACCTTATATTTTGGTCCTTGTTCATTGTTTTCATCAATAATTCTAAGATGTCTGGAATAATGTCATTATTATTATTTTAGACATCTTAAATAATTCCTTTGTATAATTAATTCGTTTAATATTTCGAAGAATATAATTTTTTGAGATCTATTCAAAATTCAAAGTTGAAGTTGAAGAAAAAATACAACCTAACCTATAATTCAGTGGAATTTCTTTGAGTCAAAATCTACCATGAACCACCAATGGTCATTTATTTAATCATTTATCTTCATTCCAGTAAGTAATCTGTTTCGATTTTGTGTTAGTTTCAAATTAATTCGGAAATGATTAACAATTGTAGCCTATACAACTGCATAAACATTAGTTTCAATAATCCCCAACTTTCTTTTTTCTCAATACCATTAGACACCGACAGGTGAGTGATACATATAGTATTGTAGAAAATTTTGTTTATTGAAAGCTCCGTTATTTGAGTAGTGCTTCATTCAATTAGTTGAGATATCAGGAACCAACGGAATTTCTGGAGGTTTACGCTTATTGTCATCATTTCTTTACGATAAGTTGAGATATCAGGAACCAATGGAATTTTAGCAGATTTACGCCTACAGCAGGCTTAGTATAGTCGTTATTTCTTTACGATTAGTTGAGATAACAGGAACCAATGGAATTTCAGGAGGTTTACGCCTACTATCGTCATTTCTTTACGTGAGTTGAGATTTCAGGAACCAATGGAATTTCAGGAGGTTTACGTCTACTGCATGCGTATGCAGAAGAGTGAAATTTTTTTAGAGAAATATTTGATTGTATATCTATATGATTTTCAGTTTTATAAATAGAAATACCAATAATATAATATATATATATATATATTACAATAATTCAATAGGTTTTTTATTTTTTTGCCAACATAATGAGGGAACCCTTTCTAGAGAACACTCAGCATATTTAGCGCAGGGGAGTTTACAGCGGGGGTGTACTGGGGGTAATTAACCCCCCCAGGAAAGAGTTTTTCGCTAAATCTTCGAATGGAAACGATCTAAACCTCCCCCCCTTTCCCCGCTTTTCACTCAAGATCAGTTCAGGTCCCTCGCTAAAACTTGCCACTAATTTTAGAATTCCATAATCAAATTCCTCTTTTCATAAATTGAATATAGTAAAAAATATAATAGTATCAGTTCAAACTAAATCATCAGAGAATTCATTGAAAAAAATTGTTCGAAACAATTCATTATGAAAAGAAAGTTATTTTTCATGGACTCGAAGATAAATATTTCAGTGAAATTTAAGTATTGGGGAATTTATAATAAACACATTCGATGTTTTCAACCACCAACTACTTATTTTTCCATATAATACCTACTCTTCAACTCAATCTTCAGTTCAGAGGCTGTTCCTGAGTTAACTATTGAGTGAATTTCATCACTAATTACTGTTCCTTTCAAAGTGATATTAAAACCGCAATAAAACAATATATCTTTTATTGAATGCGTTCTGTTAATGAGGAAATGTGATTACATTTACGCTTACATTATGAGCGGAGTCATAATTTTTATATGAATATAGACTAAACAATGACCATACACTGTGAAAACTTATTACCAGCTTAAATTAAAATATTTAAGTTTTCAGATAACGCAAATAACCTTTTCTAATCAATTTTTACATTCGCGGTCGTTTAGGTTATGCGCAGGGAGGAATGCGCGAATTCCCTTTGGTGTAAGCGATTTCAGTTCAAAATCCACGGAGTGCGACTACTGCTTGGTCCCTATACTGTGGCAGTACCATACGTATGTGTGAAAGCATCGGGAATTGAAATTCTTGACATTCCTATTTTCCGATTTTATGAAAAATTCGAATTTTCAGACGAATTATTTGGGGCTTTTTCTATCGGTTCGAAGCCAATGGAGGATGCCAAGAGATAAGAAATTTTCTATAGTTTCGTTTACAACCTTCGCCTCAAAGTTTCAATGAGTCAACACGAAATGTAAATGTCAATTTGATTAAGTAACATAAATATCAACGTATACTTCTATGTGCTCCTTGCCCTTAAGAAAGGGAAAAATTGTATATTTTGGTGGAAGAAAGCTATGACAAAGAAATTTGAGAATACGTAAGATATCAATAACATCCATACACATTTTTGTTTAATTAAATAGTTCGAATATCTTAGGAGGTGGATAATATTTCCATTCCATATATTTATAACTCCCTAATTGATGATATACTTCCGAACTTTTTCATTATCCTAATCAATTTATGCTTGATTTTTATTGAAGATATTTTAATTTTCGTCCATTTCGTGAAAGGATCGAGCTTTGTTGTCAAAATTCGATAATATCTTCGCAAATTATACGGTAGTTAACTTAAATTAATACATTAAATTCTTAAATTCACACGGAATCCACTGATACATAAGATATGGCATTGAATTTGTTCAATATTATTTCAAAGAAGCGCTGACAGTTTTTGTCAATAATACAAAAAATAATACAATAATAATCTGCTGGAAATTTTGAGACATAAAAATTTGAAACTTGACAACTTGAAATGGCATTCTTTTTCAGTAGTGTCTGACATATAATACTCGACCAAATAGACAACATCCAGCTCACTAAGTGGAGAGTTAAAGTAGTGGCGGCGAGGGACAGTGTAGCGGTGATGACCCGTGATGACCCTGAAGTGTCGATTCGTCGCTATTCTCAACAGCTTGACTCAACGATTTGGTGGATTTTACGTAAGGATCTTTCTTTGAAAGCTTACAAAATTCAATTAGTTCAAGAGCTGAAGCCGACCGACCTACCGAAGTTCTAGTCGTTGGGATCTTGACAAGCTTGCAGAGGATCCACTCTTTTCGATAAAACTTTTGTTCACTGATGAGGCCAATATTTGGCCTAACGGGTTCATGAACAAACAAACTGCCCGAATCTGGGGTGATGAAAAACCCGAAGAGTCCCAAGAATTGCCGTTAAATCCAGAAAAAAACAACTTTTTGGTGTGGTTTATGAGCCGGTCCATATTTCTTCAAAACAGAGGACGACCGAAAGACTACTGTGAATGGTGACTGCAGCATGATAACAGACTATTTTTTGCCCGAAATTGAAGCCCGTGGTCTCGACGAAATGTGGTTCAACAAGATGGATCTATTTGCCTAGAAACCATGGCTTTACAGCGACAGCATTTCGGCCAGCAGTATTTCACGCTTCGGACCAGCAGCTATTTCACACCTCTTGATTTTTTCCTTTGGAACTAAGTGAAGTCCAAAGTCTACATGGATAAGCCGGCTACGATTTAGGTATTGGAGGCCAATATTACTCGAGTCATTGGAGAAATATCACCCGACATACACGCGTAATCGAATGGATCTTGTTAACCGTAGTCGAGGTAGGCATTTGGAAGAAATTATCTTAAAAAATAATTGTAGATAATGATTCTTTCATTTTGTAAATGTAAATGTAAATAAATTGTTTTTATTATTATTTATTTTCATTTAAATAAGGTACCTCTAAATGAATCGCCCTTTACTACACAAAAAGGGGACAAGTATTCAACAACATCGATTCACATAAAATTCAAGCAACATGCCAAATCCAATTGTTTATGCGAAATTGAATTATTCATGATGAACTATTTTTCAACTATTTCCAAGATGTATTTAAAAAACTGGCGGCCTTATCTTATCACCATGGAATTCGTTTCACTTATGGCGATGATTTCGAAATGATATATTATCTCGTTTAGAAAACTGATCACAATGGTCCTCCGCATCAGTTTCTACTGAGCCGACAGCATTTTAAAGGCTCATTAAACAATAAAAGGTAAGAGCTACTGTATTTCTAAGTACTCATTATCGACTTATAAGAAACGTACCTTTTAAGCGTCAAGGTTGTATCCATTCGCTTCGCAAACAATCGCTATTTTCAACGAATAGGAATGTCGTCAAAAATTGAACCTCCCACAAATGCACCATGTACCTTACTTCTGACGCAAAGGATGATTATTTATCGTATTGTATTCGTTGGTTTCTCATTAGTTCTAGGAATTATACTTTGTTTATGTAGAGGCTGATTCGTACATCTAAATTTAGAAGAAGCGGGCGATGTATGGACAACCGAGGGAAATGTATTCATATTTCCCGTGGTGTAATCAATAGATTTTTATGACTGAAACAATGTGATATGGACAAATTATTATTAGATTGTATATTTTCGTAATAACTAAATTTTTAACGTTGCTATAGGCCATGTTTCTGAGAATCTTGGTTGTCTGGTTTCATTTTGACGTCTAGTCCCAAAATAAAATTATTGAAATGCCGAACTACGTCGAAACTCAAGCGGCAAATGCCCGTGAATCTTTGGTTCCGGCCAAATCTCATGCAGCCTACAGTAAAGAATACGAATGCTTTCAGGAGTGGAAAAGAAAAAATTTGGGGACGGTGTGAGCAATAATATTTTGTTAGCATATTTCCAAGATTTGGTTTGTTGCTCTGATTCTTGTTATTCTTAATGTATGATTAATTCATTCGATCCCGAGTCGCAGAAATATTCTCCAAACACGTTATGGCCGAAGCTCCTATTGACGTTGATGTATAAGGTAAAAGTTTAATTTGGATTTCCTCTGTTGATAAGATTTTTACATTCATAATTTTGAAGGTTGTTTTAATAATGGATATCTTTGGCGCTTGCATTACACAAGAGTTGGTGAAGATGCTATCTTCAGATATTGAAGATCGTGGGTCGGTAATCATAATCAAAGTCGCAAAGACTAAGAAAGAAATAAACAGAATATTCACTATAATTGATGAAGAAGATTTGGGTGCTGCTCGTTTGGTGAGGGAGTATTCGGCGTTGCGTCCGCAAGGCCTTCTTAGGTTCTTCATAGCTTATAGGAATAAGAAGTGTACTTTTCAGCCTGTCGGCAAAAGTACCTTCGGAAAAATTCCGAGTAAGGTTGCTGAATGGTTGGGTTTAGATAATCCGAAAGCGCATACAGGCCATTGTGGAAGACGAACATCCGCGACATTGTGCCGATGTGGAAGTCTCAATGACAACACTCAAGAAACATGGTGGTTGGAAAAGTTCGTCTGTTGCAGAAGGCTATCTGGCTGACAGTATGCTGCACAAAAATAAGGTAGCAAAAATGATAGCTGGTGTGGAGGGAGAGCCATCTGCAGCATCACAATCTTTGAAGACTGTTTTGGGAGAATTGTCCGAGACTACTGCTGCACGGAATGTTCTCAAGCAAACTGTAGTCTCGTCGACGAATAATTATAAACAAGATATTTCTTCTTCCTTTGTATCTGGTGGAAATTTCAAGAATTGCAATTGCAATTGAATGTAATTTGACGTTTCCTATTTCTCTAGGCAAATATGAGTGTGTTATGACACATGGTAACTAAGGCGATATTGCTCAATATTGGTTCAATCAGAAAAAAAAATTTTAATGATATCATCTATAGAGTTGTGGGGTCAATAGTCCTATTTCACTTGAAGAGATCGTTATAGAACAAATTACTTACTTACTTATCCGTGTCTAAATGTATTTTCATCAAGTTTCCTGAATTTCTCAGGTGAACTCTTGGACAACTCCACAGTCACATAATTCATAACCACTTTACCAAGGTATTCTTACAGCGGGACACTTCCACTCTGAGTCTATTAAGTGTTCTCCACGTAGCGTAAGGTGATATCTCTTTTTTGCCGGTGATGTTGTCTCTGGCGAATTTCTTTCACAGTTCTTCTATTCTTTCTTCAGAGGTTCTAATTATTGGTTCAGTGGTTTTCAAGCAACTCTTTCTTGATTTTAATCGATGATGGTATGATGTGTGTCCATAAAGGGAGTGTCTTTCATCTTCAGTTTGTTAGGTCCTTTCTTTTTCAGCAATGACTTCTCTTCTAATTTTTTTTGGAGTAATGCCAACTATAGGATATACCTCTTCTAGGGGACTGGGTTTTCGGCTTCCAGATATTATTCTGACTATCGAATTTATAGCCATATCTACTACTCTCGAATGTACAGAATTTCTCCACGTAGGGGCGGTGTTTTCTGCCGTAGATAGACATAGGGCAGTTGCTGATGTCCGCAAAGTTTTCTGTCTGGTATCCCATGATGTACCTGTTAGTGTCTTGATTTTGTTGTTTCTTGTCATAACCTTCATCTTAGTGTCTTTGCAATGGATTTTATAAGACAAGGTTCGATCTAGTTTGACACCTAGATATTTTGGTGTTTTACAGTTTTCTAGTTTTTCACCTTCCCATCTAACATCAAGTTTTCTTTTTGCCTGGTTGTTTCTTAGGAGGAAAGCCACACTTGGATCCTAGTTGGTATTGGATTTAGATGATTTTCTCTGTAGTAAATTGACATTTCTGATAGGGCTTGTGTTAGAGTTCGTCCTACTGCTTCAAACTTGTTTTCTTGTGCAACTATTGCTGTATCGTCCACGTAAATAAATTTCCTTTCTCTGTCGGAAAGTGGGATGTTATTGGTGTAGATGTTGTATAGGACTGGAGAAAGAATACTTCCTTGTGGTCGCCCATTCTTTTGAATTCGCCATCGACTTTCCTCATTTCCCGGTGTTTCATGGAATCTTCTGATTCCTAGGATACATAGTACAAATAATGTTCATTTAATTTCAAGAGTTATGTCCATCTTGAATCAGAGTGAAAACTGAATAATGTTCAAACGGTCTTCTCAAAGCAAATACGCCTTGAAAACGTTTGCAGATATATACTGTAACACAGGTAAGGAGGACATCGATAAAAAAAAACGAAAAAAGCTACTCATATCATGTGAACTAAATTTTTATATTTTGAAGAAGTGGATGGATCGCGGTTCCAAAACAAAGCTCTATTGTAAAAATATTTAATCGAAAAGTATCCATTGATATCAAACTCATTAATCTTTTGCCATATCGAGTGGTTTAGGGGGCAAAAGTTTCTTCAGTTTTCTTCCTTCGAATTCGCAACTGATACAGGATAAGCCTCTGATGTTGTACAAGGATTTGCTTCCTCTTTTCTAGGACACAGACACCCGAAACTGGTAAATATTATACTTTCTTTTATGTTCTATTATGTTATTATGTTTTATTATTCTGAGTTTGTTCAGTTTCTAAAAATATGATTAATAATTAGCTGAAAAACGACTACAAAATCGTTGGTACCTATGTATTTGTAATTCTGGTAGTTAATGTGAATATTTTGTTCATGTATTCTCATTTAGCACGTAAAATATTTCCTGTAGAATGATTATTTGGGCTATATCCACCATCTGTTAACAATATATTTCCCACCAAACTAAATCAGCTTTCGGAAAAATAGAAAATGTGATTTTTTTCAGTTTTATAACTTGTCGATTTTGACGGATTTTATGGAATGAAATGAAATTTGCACTCATTGAAGTTCGAAGAAATCTTTCCGTTAGAACGAACAAATTTTCGGCAATTCTAATGATGAATCATATATGTGTTCAGGAGTAATTCTTATGAATGCTGCTTCATTTATTTTTTTTGCGTAAGTTCTTCTACTTTGGATATAATAGAAAAACCATTCCTGTGACACCTTGTTGAAACAACTGATCTGCCATTCTTGAAATCTTCAAACATTGTCAGCTTTTTAAAAGCAAGAAGATACGGTACGTTGTTAGAAAGAAATAAACAAATTTCTGCTGTTTTGAGTTCAATACAATGAAATCCCAAAAAATGGAGAAATCGAAAAATGTGGTAGTGGACGAGTAAAGCAAGGAAAGTTCCTTTTCACTCCATGAATTCAAAGTTGACATAATGCAGTAGTCAAGTACTAAACCTGCATATTAATGCAATAGTTTTTCTCTAAATTGTTTTTATGGATTTTGCAAAATTATGGGGGCCTTACCCTACAATAATTTTTCATTTGAGTACTTAACGACTTTATTTCTTGGATGTTAGGAAGTGGGTTGCACCCCTATATCAACATCTGCTTTCGAGTGATCGAAAATATCGACTGTCAATATATTATACCCTATCAACACCAATGACCACCCTTATATAGATTGAGAACTTCAATATGTCAGATAGGTCCATGTTTATATCTTTCAGATATAATTTAACGATTTCCTTTCGCTTGAATGAATCAAGGGGTTCAATTCTAATGAATTGTCTACCGGATGGCGAGTTTTGGGCAACTTCATTGGAATATTGGAAATAATAAGATTTTTTTTTGAGTTAATATATTTTATTGTGACATTATTGAAAATAGCCAACCCATGAAACTCCCCCACTCTGAAAATAAAACGAGAAGGAGGATTGTATGAAAACTTTGAACGTAGACTCTTAATTGCGCTTGATCAAGTATCGTTTGGCTATCGTTTTGCTCAAGTTTCTGAAATTCTCGAATGTCCAACTAGAAATGGTTTCAATACTTGAGTAAGATTTCCCAGCCTGCCGGCAGTGTACTCTCTGTCTCCGGTAAGAGATAAGCTAGAGTTTTCATATCCTCAAATTTTGTTGACACGTTGATAATTTATTGAATTCTGAATATCTTGTTTAATTTGGTTTGATAATGGGATACATATTTAGTCCACCTCAGATGAACTAAACAAGCTAATTATGTTTTAAGGACAGTATTTCGAGAGATCTTTACTACTATTTATCGTATTGAATTTTCATTCAATTTTAAGTAGTTTAAAACCTATTCAAGAAAAATTGTTTACCAGCGCCTGGCCGGAGGCCGTACCTCCGTAGGGAGGGTCGTTAAAAAAAATTTATCGGAACTTATGATCTTATTTTTAATGTTCTATCTGACTCCGAGCGATCTCTGATATTTTCCCGGACACCCTGTATAGGTATGTATCGAAGATATTTGAACGAAGAGTGTACTACTATGATAATCATTTTTTGAGGTATATATTTAATTTCACTTTTTAAAAATCACTTGTTCAAGTAAATTATTTAATAATGTTGGAATTTTCCACTTTTCAACAATTCAATTCTTCGATAATAAACTCAATTCTATAGAAAACCATAGAATGCAGTTAGTTGATTTTCCTGTGTTTGATTTGGTTAATGGAAGAAATACTTTTTACTAATTTTAAGGTTAGTTATTCAACAGGAGACGTAAGGATGGCAGCTTTCTTTTCAACACATCACGCATTAAGCCCGTAATCAGGAATTATTCGAAATGTTTTTATAGAATGTGAATATCTGAAGAGACTATAGCCAATAAAGGCAAAAGTCGAAAGATTTGTCGTATTCTATTTCATTGTGTAATTTTTCTCTAGTTTTTTTGAATTGTTTGATGACAGTATTGCCTTTATTATTCATCATGGAACTGTCTTTTCTGAAATTAAAAATGTATGTAGGTATTCAAGATACTTCAATCGAAAATGCACAATTATTAAAGTCATTTTTAGGTTTTTATTGATATACATATTTCAAATATCTTTGTATTCTTCATAAGTAACATAAAATGAATAAATCTCTTCATCAGTATAGCAGAGCATGCCTATCGTAGCTCCTACGCACCTCCAAGGATGCCGATTAACCCATAAAGACATTTACACGAATAAGACATTAAAGCGTCTCAAACAACATCCGATCGCCCCCTCAATCTACGATCCAAAGAACACATAAAAATAGTGCGGCCAAGTCCATTTTCTCCTAGCGGCCGATTTCGCAGTTGGCGCCGAAAAGCGCGAGCATTGGTAGCGGGTCACGTGGTCCGGTTACGTCACGGAGTTCCCGAAAGAGACGCGTGTCCAAGCGAGAGGAGGTCCCATAAATCGGGTGCGAACGAGAGAGATGTACATAAAGCATGGTTAGCGGGGAGCGTCAACCATTATCTTGCGTCCCAGGCGGCTCCCGTCCTTTTCTAACTCACGCAAACTGAACGGGAGACACAGAGACGGCACTTCTGTCGTTCCGCCCATAAAGCATACCGCCCTCCCCGCACCGACGCTCGATCGGGCGGAGCAGCCGGTATCAACTCGTAAAGTATTTCTCCAACACTTAACTCACGTAAAGCCATCGGACAAGTCCGCGCTTCATGCCCGCGCTATTGAATGATATCGCATGATTTTCACGGAAGATCAAAGTTCCGATACTAACGCGGCATCCCGCGGTACCCTTTGATCTGTTCTTTTACGCGGGTAGTTTTTGAGAAACTGTGTTGTCCCCATGGACGGTTCTTCATAGGCCTTCGGATTCAACTACGGATCTGTCAGGTCAGTGGCTCAGTTTGTAACTTGCTATTAGTGCGAGCTCTTTGGTGTTCCCACCTACCCCCATTGTTGATGAACCCCTACCACTTTTCCTGATGAGTGCCATCCTTCGTCAACCCTCGGACAACTTCTGCATTGTTAACGGCACCCTTATTCTCATTCTAGGCCTACGCATTCCAAAATATATAGCAAAGAAATCACAATCATAAAACTATCGCCGAAAATTTTTAATTCGAGTACAAAGAAATAAGAGTGAAATTATTGATAAAAAAATACTAATATATATCTCTATAATATAATACTAATATACATATTTAGTATTAATAATATAAATTCAGGAATTTATACATATAACTATTTGCTTAAATATCCATGCCAAAAAATATCCATACTATTGTTTATAATGTCAATGAATACTTTAATCTAATGAAATTAAATACACACAAATTGACAGAAAAGAAGGTATAAACTAATTATTAGGAACATCCAGTTGAATTGAAGAAGTTGGAAAGAAAAGCTTAATATTATTACTTCTCATGTTTTTAGCTATATTAACACATTCAACAATCTCTAAATCCATATGTTGCAAACAGATCAACTAATAATGATTTTAACTCTGTTACTGACCCAACATTCCTAAAAGAGCAAGAAAGATATTTGTCTCTTTTTATGGTTTTCAGTTATTTTATTAATCCGTTGAGGTTATAGCTAAGAATATAGGTACAAGGTATACTTTATTTTAGTTTATGCCAAGAATCGTCTCTCAAATGATTTCAATAATTCATGAATGAGATAATTATTTGAAAGTTTGTTTATCCTAATTTTGGTTTCGTAATCCTGGATTCAATAAATGACTTTTGCCGTATATAAGAATTCTATCTGACTTTTTGGGGTATTATTCTTTATTATATTGTTATTTGTGATCATCGTATTAATCGATTTTTTTTAAATAAAACAAAATATCAACTAGATTCTAATATGAAACGCAGAAAAACACAATAATCGACGAACTTTCAACGTCAATTCATTCTTGTTTTCAACAGAACTATCATAAAATCATAAAATTTATGTATACAATGTTCTATAAAATGGTAGAATCCTACCCCTTCATGAACTTAATATACAGAGTTATTAGCTCAAATATTCGATAATTTTCCAGCTCATA